>VXBC01005314.1:65311-181757 GCA_013399945.1 Ploceus nigricollis | reverse complement strand
TATTTATATTTATTTTATATTTATTTGGGTTTTTAGGTACAAAACCCCAGCAGTTAAGAAACAAACTCCTATTTTAACCCCAGCTACTTGTCCTACCCAGGAAAACTTTATTAAATTCTCTTTCTATGTTTAAATAAAGAGATAGAAACTAGCTTAATTCAATTCTCATTTTTTTTGTGTGTGTGTGTCTTCTGAGTGCTTATTATTTTTTCTTCTTGAATTCCTATGGCATGATTTAACATGATCCTTAATAACTTCAATAAGTCTTTAATAGAATTTCTTACATATAAAAGGGCTTCGTTGATAACTTATCAGTTACAGAATATACACAGAAACTGGATAATAAATTCACGAGGAGCCTCTGTTCTCACAAGAAAAATGTGACCTGAAAAATGTTTTTATTGATGGCTAAATCCAACAGATTCCAGAAGTTAATTCTCAGCTACATTTTGGGTAATATTGCATTATTTCATTTCTATCAAGATAGGTTAATGCAGCATTGTATATGGGCAAAATATAAAACCTTTATAATATATGGTCTTCAGGCCCTGAAGAAGTTATGTAATGAAATCTCCTGCAGGCTGCCACAAGTAGATGAAGCATGTGTTTGGGATAAACCAACACAGATTCACCAAGGGTGAATTACACCTGACAAACCTGATTGTTCTCTGTGTCCCACATCAGCCAAGCACTGGACATTGCCTACATAGATTTCTTCAAGAACTTCAGTGTGGTTTCCTGCCTTTTCCTAAAGAAACTGATGCACTGTGGTCTAGTGGTCTGTGCTGTGGGTGGGAAACTGACCAGACACACCCTGGAACACATCTGCTTTTCAAACTGTAAACGTGTCACAAATGCTGTCCCCCAAGGATCAATACTGGGCCATGAAGGGTTTAATCTGTTCATACTGGATGGGATCAAGTGTATCCTGACGAAATTTGCCAACAAATTGAATGGGGAAATGGACACTTCAAAATGGAGAGTCACCCTGTAGAAAGACCTGGATAGGTTGGAAAAGTGGGCCTTATGAACAGATGTAAGGGACAAATGTAAGGTCCTTCACATAGGATAAAATAATCCAGGAGTGAAACACAGGTAGTGATCTACCTGGCTGGAGAGAAGTTCTGTGGAGAGGCACCTGAAGGACCTGGTGGACAACCAGCTTTATGTAAGTGGACTGCTGCATCAGAGAAAGGCAACAGGATGCTGGGTTGCATCAATGTGGGCATCACCAGCAGAGATAAAGAAGTCATTGTCCCACTCTACTTAACACTTGTCAGGTCACATCTGGAGTACTGTGTTGAGTTTTGGTCCCCACTGTACAGTAAAGGATGTGGACAGACTGGAGAGGTTCCAGAGAAGAGCCACAGAGGTGTTCAAAGAACTGGGAAGCCTGACATGTGAGGAAAGGCTGAGAGAGCTGGGTTTGTTCAGCCTTGAGAACTGGAGGCTTAGGGGAGACCTCGTTCCAGTATTTAAAGGGTGGCTACAGAGAAAATGGAGACTCCTTTTTACAAAGAGTTATATAGAAAAAACAAGCGGTAATGGGTAGGAGTTATGCCTAGGGAGATTCTAACAGGACACAAGAAAAAAAATTTACAGAATAGGAACAATCAGCCATTGGAATAATCATCCCAGGGAAGAGGTAGATTTCCTAACATTGGACACCTAGAATTTTGTGGGACATGAGGCTAGACCATCTTGTCTAGTTCATGCTTTTGCCAAGAAAGGTTGAAGCAGATGAACCTAGAGGCTCCTTCCAACCTGGTGTTCCATAATTCTAAGATCCTATGAAGAAAAGATGGATGCAGTTATTTTTTTTAAAGTCTAATCCAAGTACTTCTATGATCTTAGTTTTAAGATGTTATCCTTTCCAAAGAAAAACAGATAAAAGTGTTATTGATTGTCTTAATTTTAATTTAGTCACTGAATGCTTTACAAGGGAAATACAGTAACAAATATAATTGTGCACAAAGGAGTCTGCAGATTGTGGGGGTACTATCTCAAATATCTTCTTTTTTTAATCTCAGTAACAGAAGCTATTTATTTATTTTTGTTTGAGGTTCCTCAGCATTTTCAGTCAATGTTGGATACATCTCTTTTTCAGTTATTTTTTTCTCCAGCAGGCTCCTTCTGCTTTATCTGCATGGCATCTTGATGTTTTGAAAATATGATCAGACAAAACTTACATCTACTTTTCTATATAGTAGTGCCCTATTCATTTGTCATTTTTTCACAAGTTGTGATTTTGTTAGCTTGTTTCTTTTTTAATGTAAAATTAATTTTATATCAAAATATGAGAAAATGAACTCACTTAATTTTTCACCTCAGCATACATGCAGCTTAATATAATCCTAGGGTCCCATTGAAAGAAAAATCAACATCAATAGGACCAGGGCCACAGGGGGAATTCTAAAATAACATTGGTTTTCACAGGCATTTGCCATTTACCTGCATCCTTTTCCTTTCTAACTTGGAGAAATTTTCTGACAACCATTTTTAATTTAAGTAAATATAAATCTTCATTGTTAAATTAGCAGAATTAAGTCAAATTCCCTTGTAAAAGGATGTTTGTTTTCCTCTGTATTGTTTTAATTACCACTTCAAGGAACTAATGTACATCCATCTCAAGTACTTGAAAAACAGGCTTCGTGATGACTCTGTAATAAAATTGCTCATATATTTATTCCAGTGTCAGGGTTGAAAGTCATTATTCCACTCCTGAGCTTGTTGCCACTTTTCCTTCCAGGAATCTATTTGATTTTAAATGTTATTTTGGTTGTCAGTATCGTATGTGGTTGTATTTGGTCTAGCTGAGATTAAGTTAATTTTTGCCAAGGCAGCCCTCACAGAGCTGTGCTGTGCATTGGTAGCTGGAAAGGTGCTGCTAACACAGCAGTGGTTTGGGTGCTGCTGGGCAGGGCTGGCACAGCAGCAGTGCTGTCCCTCAGCATTTCCACCCCATCACAGGGCTGGGAGTGGGCAAGAGCCTGGGAGGAGACACAGCCAGGCCAGCTGACCCGAACTGACCAAAGGGATATTCCATGCCATGTGATGTCCGGTCAGATACAAATCTAAGAAATGGAGGAGGAAAGGATGGCATTTGTTATTTTCAGTGTTTGGCTTCTAGACCAACTGCTCTGTATGCTGAAGCCCTGCTTCCCAGGAAGTGGCAGAACATGGCTTGCAGATGGGAAGGAGAGAATAAATTTTTCATTTCTCTTTGCTTGTGCATGCACGACCTTTCACCTTTGCTTTAGCAAACTGCCATATTCCAACCCATGAATGGTTTTCCATTTTGTTTTCTCTCTCTGTGCAGATAAGAAGTGGGGAGTGACGAAGCACCTTGGTAGGCATCTGGCATCCAGCCAAGATCAACCCATCACAGTGCTATTCCTTTTAGCACCTTGTCAAGATATATTTACCCCCTCGGCTCTAATCTTAGCAATTTTTATTTTCATCCTGTCTGACTTAATTTTTTCTGTGAATGACAAGCATTTGTTCCTGTCTACAATGTCTACAATGTATGTGTTTTTAATACCAAATAAACAAATACTTAGATAATATTCCATGTGGGTAATACATTGTACTATCTATTCATAGCTCGTAATTTGAAAGACAGTCACTTTAAAGCAGCAAGATAGGGTATAGAGGGCAAGAATTATGAGTCTGGGTTTGGAGTTAAATTTCTCCAGTGGATCACATCTTAGGAGACTGAACTATGGTACAGCAATGCTCACAAATATGGTAACATACTTAAGTTACTGCAGAAAGTCTTGAACCCATTGTGGGGCCTGCCTTGGTCTGTCTCTTTTATGCATAAACAGGTCAGTCAACAAAAAGTGATGAAATATCTTTACTTCAGAGTTCAGTATGTTAAGGAAAGACAGCCCAGTGAAAATTTCATTCTTTCTAGGAGTTTGTAGTTTGCTCTCATTGCAAACCTCCAACTTAGGAGCAGAATATACAGACGTGGATAATGTTTTCTCTAGCTATTTATAAATCTGTTCATTCATATATACAAGGGCTAGTATAATTCACTGTTCAAATCTTTTTAAAGCTCACTTACTACATTCTTCTCTGCAATGAGTTTAAATTTGTTGTGGGGTTTTGCTGGACGCCATCTCTTTCAAGAACAGTCTTTCAAACTGCATATAAAGCAGACTTAAAAAAAGTTTATTAGTGATCTAGTTATATTTTTGTAAAAAATAATAACCACTCTATGTTGCTTGTTTTTATTTTCTAGTTAGTCAAATATTTTACTAGCTGTAGGCTATAATATCTGTCATTTATTGTAAAAAATGGGGTGGAGCAGAGTTCTTCCAGTCACAGCTGATGACACATAATTATACACCAGAAAATAGAACTCCCTGGGGAAAAAAATAATTCAGATCATGCTCAAGTGAAATTGTTTAAGGCTATTTTGGATGGCATGGGTATTTATGAGCTCTATTAATAATAAATGAACTAATGTTGTAGTTCTACAATTTGGAGACAACCTCATCTGACCGTTGAGACGATGCTGGCTTTCTGGCAATAATAAAAGTGCATAAATATTAATATCTTAAGAAAATAAAACCTCATATCATTCTGTAATGGTTAAAAGTACATAAAATGTAATGAAAACATGAAAAGCATTGGTTACTGAAATTTGTGATAGGTTTCTTCATTTATAGTTTAAAACCACATTAAATATTCTTTCAGTAGCAGAAGCTATTAACCCTTCAACCAGTTACTTTGCCAAGAGTATTAATTACTTGTTGAATTTCAGTGCTGTAGAAATATGCAGATGCACAGAAATTTTGTAAACCTTTGCAGATAACTTTTTGATATGTTTTTTATACCTGTCCAGAAGATAAATGAATGCTGCCTTATTCCTGGTAAGTTAAAAAAAATAAGAAATAAGCCCCATCTAAAAGACCTAGTAAATGCCTTCTAAACACTTTTCTGTTTGAAAATGTTAGTAGTTACAAAGCTAGTTAATATTCTTTGGGAGGTTATTCTTGCTTTGAAACACCGTTAATTCCACAAAAATTGTACAATACCTAACAGGAATGTAATTCCTTCATACTCTCTATTTTTTGTGATCATCATTAAAATGACTATGGAGCAGGACAAAATATGAAACTAGGATTTGCCTAGATTTATTAAAATCTGAGGACATGCATTTTCCCACACTGGTCAAACTGGGGATCAACGCTTGTAGCATAATTCATAAATAGGAAAATAAGAAGCACCCTCAGATTTGAGAGTCAGGATAGTTCTATTTCTTCCACTTGGTTTTACAGCAGAAAAAGTTTATTCATGCTGAGGGATTTCTACGCTGGCATGTAATGTAGGTGAATCCTGGGAGTCCTAAACATCCTGGGAACTGGATCAAGGGTGGAGAGAAGACAGAAAATGTTAGAAAACTTTTGCAACTCTACAAGTCTCATATCCTTATTTCCCTGGTGAGTCCAGCAATACTGTGCAAGGTTTTTTTATTCTTTTTCCTACATTTCAGATGTCAGTTATATCAAACATGGAAAGAACATTTTCATCTCTGAATTTGATCATCATAACCAGGATTAAAAAAAAACCCAAATAAACGAGAAATCAGTTGTTCTTTTCTCCTGTCAAAGAATTTAGTAATTCTTTTCAGTCACCTAAATACATATCTGTATCATCACACAATTTCTCATGAATACTCATATATCATACATATATATTTATTTATATATTTCTCTAAGTGTTAAATAATTAAAGGATTCCCTAGCAGGACAGGACAGACATAAAAGAATGAGGACATGAACGATTTTGTAACCCTGATTCCAAAATGTAAAGTACCAAGGTTACAGCTACAGTTCAAAGTCTGAAGTAGCAGCTACAAAACAGATGTGGCTTTTCTCACAGCTTGATACAACTCTATATATCAAGCCACTTCATGAACTACACTTCAACCAAAAAATACAGCTTGGAGAGTGATAGCATAGAATTAGAATATTAGTAGAATCAAACTCAAAAATTACACGGGATCTAGGAAATAATATTTTATTGCAAATTACCACAATGTATATGAAATGTGAAAAAACTTGTCTGTGCTGTAGGTCTGCACTGGGATTTTGCTGGTTATATCCAAGCTAACAGAATTAGGCATTTGATAATTCAGGCACAGTGTAAAAAGTGACACCTGGGAGCAAGCTATAAGGTCCTTCAACAAGGAGGCCATTATTTCTTTTCCAACACATTACAAACAATAGTCTCTTTTAGTATTGTCTTGATACTGAACAGACTCTCCTGATCTTGCTTTGTGTGGTGTTCTTTAAACCTCTCTTGTGTTATATGCATGGACATATATGTGCATCCACATATAGACACATACAAAAAGTATTTAAAAGTTTTTGTTTAGCATCAGTAAAAATTCCTAACGTTAAGTGGTTCTAATTATTCTATAACTCTTGCTGCCTAAGTACTCTTACATAGCTGCTGTAACAGAACTGTATGATCCCCAAAATTCTAGACATCCATCTCATTTCTAACAAGGCATTAATAGGGTCAAAGATTCACTCTCATTCACTGAACAGCATTAAACATGAATAATTGGAGATACTTGTGCTATTTTTAAACAGCTAAGGGAATCTCTATACCAATAATTTATTTAAACTATTAGCAGTAAGATGGCAATATTGAATCCATTAATAATTTCCATTTTATGAATTTCTGTTTTACTTTTCTGAATCAGAAGTATAAACTTATCCTAATTATAACAATTTCTAGAAACCTGAGGGACCTTTCTGCTTTCTGTTAATTATGATAAAGCATGGGTACCATTGCAGTTGACCAGAACATGTTGGAGAGGGCAAGGCGTACTTTGAGTTATTCCTAACAGGAAGAACAAGAAAACCATAACATCTACAATCTGTAGGTAAATGCTGGTAACACCAAGTTCTACTAAATGCACCATTCTTCATTGAAAAAGTCTTGAGGTCATTCTCAGGGCTAAAAGTACATGTCCTTGTCCATGAAGAACTGAGCCTTATACGCTGAAGCTAATGATCCAAATCTTCTCAATCTAGCAATCTCAGACCCATATCTCCCTGAGGTCAAAAGAATTTCCTTCACTTGTGCAAGATGTTTTTTCTTGGGGCAGGATACTTTTCCACACAAAAAGGAATTATATTCTGCTCAAGTTTTCTATCATCTTTATTAATACATAATGAAATATTTTCCTGATTTCAAAATTTTACATATGCATTTCCCCCCTCATATCTTATCACCAAATACTCTCATTTTGTTTCAAATCACTGCATACTATAGTAAATAATGTACTAGAGATTAAATATATGCAGTATAGCTGTCACCTAGACAGATAATACCTACATGTAATATGAGACCAATGTCTTAGATTCTGCTTTTAAACATGTTTTTCTGAGGCATTTGAAATCTTTCCTGTTTTCCAGATGTCACTTATCTCTATAAAATATTTCTGTTCTTTAATAACCTATTGTCTAAAAGTATGACAAAAAATAATTTGAAGTCAGGTTCTGAATAAAAAGCAAATTTTTTCAGTGTTAGGAGAGTCAAGCATTTGGAACAACCAGAGATGTTCTGAAATACCCATCCTTGAGAGTTTTCCAGACCCTGGACAGCCTGGTCTGATCTATCAGCTGATCCTGGTTTGAGCAGGAGGCTGGATTAAAAAATTCTTCAGGTTCCTTCCAGACTGAATTGTCCTATTAACCTATGCTGCTAATTCAAGTAATTATAAAATGTTAGGTGTTTTCAACTTTTCACTTATTGACTCTTACTTAATCCTAAACACTCCCCACAGTTTTGCTCAGCCATACATATAAAAACAGCAATGGTAAAGTCTATCAGTGGCAGGTACTGTGGAAATTAGCACCAGTGTACTATCGTAGAGAACAGAAAGTATGTTCCTCCTTTATTAGTGCCTAGACATTTTGCATCCTAGGTACTGCAAGTGAAACCTTGTATTTTCTATCATGCCCCATCTCACAATATCCAGGTGGTTATAGACAGTTTCAGGTTTAATCGTATTTTGGTCTGCTTTGGTTTATACTTTAAAAGAGACTTCACCATGACAGCTTTACTTCATGGTCTAAGGATAAAAATGGGAATTGATAATCAGGCATAACTTTATTTGCAGAACATAGGGGTCTTCTGTTCAGTATATTTTATATGAAATGGAAAGTTACCTGTGAAAAAATAATATCTCTGGCTTTCCACGATTTTCTCACCTTTATCCTTAGTCTCTATGACAAATTAGTTGTTGAAACTCAAGATCAGATTTAAGTTGAAACTTAAGATTGGAAGCTTTCTTCTCATGCTGCCTGTTTCACTGCTAACTTCACATTTTTATTTCCATCCTATTCTCCTATTTACACTTTCTGGTCTCTACTGGACTGTATTTCACTTCAACTGGTCAGTTTCTTTCTGTCACATCTCCCAGTGAATAACATCAACAATCTATAATTGCTATTTAGTAATGTCCTGGAGCTTCAAATTTAAAAAGTCCACCTTTATACTAGAACAGAGAATGTTCTACATAAGCAAATATATATGTGTTGTTAGTCATCTTTGTTATGTATTAACATTGATTTGAAAATTTTTAGCAGATCAGATATTCACATAGAAGACTAAGGAACTATCTTTTAAACAAAGATGCCTTCCAACCAATTTCTAAGCAACTGTTCCAAAGTGTGATGTTTTGTGATGTTTTTTAAAAAAGTCTGGCAATTATTTAACATTGGCAAACAATATATTATTTTCTGCTTTAATTCTCAGAAATAAATGAGCTATTTTATATGACATTAAAGCTGAAACAAAAAACAAAAACCACAAAGAAAATCAATCTGAAGCAATCACTTGCAATGGAAAAACATATACCCAAAGAGATGAAGTTTATTGATGTTTAGAACAAATGAAAGTAGAACCTTATAATGAAAAGAATCAGACTACCTTAAAAATAATTGATATTACCATCATCTAGTAAAATATCTGTTCAGATATATGTGGAGAAATTAATGCTTGAAATTACTAAAGGTTCAGAAACTAAGCCAAATTAGACACCCATTCCCTCTGCCTTTAAATATTATTGTATTGCAATTGTACATTTATTTATATCTTGGTATTGAAATCCCTGCAATGTCCTACAGTAACCATCTCTGGAGTATTCTGTGCACACACACTACAGTCATTTTGCTTTCAGTGGCTTCCAGTCACTGTCAGCTATGGATCATTAAGTGTTGAGCATAGCATGCCATAAGAACAGATCCACTCTCTAGGTCTAGATCTGGATGAGAGCTGTTAGTATGCATCGATGAAATATTGTGGGATTTGAGATGATGGGTAACAAGCAAAGTAGTTTCAGCTTCACTGTATGCAAGAAAAATTCAAGAACGCATAAAATTGGCCGCTTTTCTGGATCTCAATTTGTAATGTTTGGGTGAAGAGCTTCTGTTTTTGTGCCCAATGAGTTCATTGTGATCAAAATGTATGTCACCCAAAGCATATGGAAATCCAAAAGTTATGATCTGTCCATAGCTGAAAAGTTTCTATATTTTTATAGAACCATTGCAGTTGAACTGAAGCTATTTTCATGACTTATTGGAAAATAAATATGATTCACACTCCCATTCAGTGCACTCCCATATCTAATTGAAAAGACTATCAGGTTGTAAACCAGGAGGAATATTTGCCCATGAACAAACTTCTAGCTCTCTGGTCATGGGCATGAATCTTTTGTGCTCAGGAAACTTGTACCATCTACAGTTTATTCATGTCCTGGTGGGGATCTTATAAAAATTCAATAACTGAACATGGTTTAGGCTGACATAAACAATTTGGATTATAATTTCTATTGTCCTTGCTTTCTCCCTTCCTCTATAGGTTGACATCTCTCTAAAACAACAAGAGAAACAAGAGTTCTGTCTGAACACTAGGAACAATATCTCACTGATCCTTAGCATTCTGATGCTTTCTAAATAAGTGGCATCCGACAGTTTCCATTTGTTACTATCTCTTTCCCATAGGTTGGCTTCCTTTATAGGGAATGCCAGCTTCTTCATTCCTTAACTATCACTGTCATTCTGACCTGCTAGAGCAGAGAGAAAGCCCTTGCCTGAACAAAGTAGTTAGAAGGGAACTCTGTCTCTTTGCTCTGCAACCTCACACCAGGTGTATATATACGTGCCTGTGGGAAGACGGCTGAGTATCTACAACTGAGTGGATATTAACTGAGGGAGCATTTAAACCTTTGCAGTATTAATTTGAATTAAGCCAGATCCTAGGCTTCTATTTTCAGTTTCCCTATTGCTTTCCAACCCCTGGCAGAGAGGCAGAATTTTTAGCATAATTCTTGGTCTGTTTTCCAGTCTGTAGAGATCCATTTGTGATTTCTCAGTCATGGTGGTGTATATATGCAAGTGAAATGACTCTATAAAGACATAGGAGAAAAAGATCTTTGTAATGAAAAAACTCTGTACTATTTCTCTCTCACCTGATAAAACCAAAATTAATTTTTCAAGAGATTTAAGAAATGGTACCCATTTTCATCTTCAAATATTAACTATAAAATTCAGCCTAACAGAAATCAAAAATATTTTCAAACTATTTCAGCTCACTGTAGTAGAATAAGAGCTGAGTAAATTCTACCACTTTCCCAACAGCTTCTTCAGCTGCAACTTAAAATGTCCTGATTAGATAGCGGCTCAGTCTATCTCCCTAGAAGGTAATAATTTTTCTGTCTTTTTTCTGAGCTTTCAGCTTCTGCTGCATACACATGAACTCCAAATATTGTTCTCCATAAAACAGCCCCTTTAGAATGCAAATACCTCCCAAAATAATTCTGCCATGCTGAATCTGGCTCCCCTGAGCCCCACCCTGTAAAAGAATTTATTTGTCATTTATATTAAATAGATATAAAAAATACATTGAAAAAATCCCAAACTAAACAGCTTTATTTTTGAATGTTATTAACTCATTAACTGCCACAACCAACTCTCTAAAAGTGTCTGCAAAAAATGTGTTGCACAGCTTGCCAATTCTTTGCTCAGTCATCCTTTGTGTTCAGTAGTAGCCTAAATTGAGTAAATAATGATGCTAGAATCTCTGGATATCATCTCTTCAAATCTCAAAATGTAACTCAGATTGTTTAGGACCTTGACCAGTCAGACCATGTCACACCTATTTCTGGTAAAACTGAAAAAAAAAAGGAAATCCTCTGTAGTCTGGTACAGTTGTGATATTACAAATCTGTTGTTCTTTCTAAACATTTTAACAGCTTTCATTCAAAAATTAACTCAATTAGGTAATTAATTTAACATATTAATTTTAATTACGTAGCTTTTTAACTGTATAATTAATTGCTCAGGATGACTAATACCCATATTTACTCTCAGTTTCTGAAGCCTTCTATATATGACATTATTAACGTTCTGATAAAATTGCTAAGACATATATTGTCATGGAACCCTGGAAGCTGCATCATGTTTCTAAGAGTTTTCAGTTAAAACTCAGAATTACAAAGCCAGTGCAAACTTAAGGTTTTCCAGCTGCAGTTCACAGTTCTTATTTAAACAAAATATAAATCTTGCAAAATTTCTTCTGCTTTAAAGCAGTAAAAAAATTCAAGATCAAACTTTTATGATTGCTAACAAAGACTGTGGAGCCATGGCAATTTACATGAGCCAGCCATTTGGCTTCTGAGAGTGAAAAGAGTCAAACAAGTGACTGCAATGCTATTAAATGTTACTCAAAGTCCATAAAAAGAGTTTGATTTCAGTGTCTTAAACAGCATAAAGGAGTGAACAGATAGCAATAAAGCAGATGGGAATCAAGACCACCTTCTCTGCCCAATGCAGCATGGAAAAAAGCATCTTCCTAGTCACCAGCTGGCACAATTCGAGTGTTCTGGAAACTTCTCTCATGAATTCCAAGCAGGGAAACAAAACATGGAGAAACTTTCTGATTGATGTCACAAATTTTATCATCAGAGAGAAAATAACCAGTGTCTAATAGAAATGTGAAGTTAGGAGAGGCAGGGAAGTTAGGAGGGAACATTGAGCAGTATGTGTAAAAACCCCAGATGTATTTGAAACTTGATAGTAGGTTAAGGAAAAATGGTTTCTGGATGTTCCTTGTCTGGTTAATTGTTATAATTTTTATGACTTTCAGCTTCTGGTTAAATGTGACTTTCAACTATTTTTGAGTGGTTAGCTAGGTGATACAGCCAACATACTTTTCATCTCAATTTAGTTAGAATTTTAGAATCTTATCTTTCAAATTGTCAAGGAAATGTGTCAAATTGTTAAAGGAATATTTCTACCCTCTACCTGTAAATCAAGGTACACTTCTTTCTGCTGACTTGCAGTACTTAAACTCATTCATTCCTACTTACAGACAATCCACATTAATAGTAATAATTTAGAACTGTCACTCAGCAAGTCCCAAACATCTCCCTTTTTCAAAGAACTGTAGAAAGGGCAGAAGCATAAGGGGACCTACATCATCTACCTGAATCTCTCTGCACAAAGGTGTGCTAGAGAACATTGATTAGGGCCATATTCTCCTAGGTTTTTAATATCTCTGTGGATGGAGACTCTGAAACCTCTCTTGACAGCCTGCCCAAGTACTCAATCACTCTCGGGGTTATTTTTTATTTTTTAATGTTTAAACAGAATTCCTGTGTTTCAGTTGATACCTATCAACTCGTTCCTTTGCTGGGCACCACTGAGAAGAGTCTGCTTCTGTCTTCTTTGCCCTTCTCATCAGCTATATATACATACTCATAAGACCCCTTCTTGAGTCTCCTCTAAGCTGGAGTCTCAGCTCTCTCAGCCTCTTCTTATGTGACACATTCTTCTATCCCTCAATCATCTTTCTGGTTCTACACAGGATTCACTGCTTTGCATCCAAGTCTCCCTTGCAGAACTGGACATGGCACTCCAGATGGGGGCTCCCCAGGGATGAATAGAGGGATGAAATCACCTGTCTCAATCTGCTATCTTTCCAGTTGCAAATACTTAGAACTCTTACACATATATACACTCCTTATAAATCAGTTCCTTTCTTCCAGGTTCATTGCTGTCTACTGAATATGTTAAAATTAGATGTTTTGCACATTTTCTCATTAATACTATTGAATAGGTAAAGGGATGAAATTGGACAAGAGCCCTTGGGATTCTGGGAACTAAAATAGCCTCTTAAAGTCCAGTGCCCTGTAACAGTATAGTCAATGCTGACAAAAGAAATGAGGTAGATTTTTACTTAGCAAATGAAACAAAAACTGTAATCCTTCTAATCTGCAAAGCCTATGTGGTCTAAAGCTGACTTTCCTCACAACTTTTCTAAATTGACAAGAAGAAAATTCCCTGGTTTTGCTTGCAGTGCAACACTATTCTTCACACTGCTAAGCTGTAGCCAACATACTATCAAAGCTTCAAGAGAAAGTCAGTGTGCCAGGTCTTTCTTCTCAGTTTAATATCCCTGACAGTAGAGTGAATATCGATGACAGCATTAAATGTCTTCTGGCAGGGCTTTGCTAAATCTGAAAGTAAAAAAAATGAAAAAATATATAACCACTCAGTAAAAGCATGCATGAATCTTTCAAGTCAGTATCTCCTTATGTGCAAATTGAAACATGAAATAATTTAAAACTCTGTACTTTTTAAAAATTTAACTCTTTCTGGGATGACTGGTGGTGAAACAACTGTGAATAAAATATACAGGGGTGGAAAGGGGCAAAGAAGAAGTTGATATGCCAATTTTATCACAGTTCTGAATTTTTAGTAGATACTTTTTATAGCATTTAAGGGATACTGAATAGAATGACAGTAAGGAAGTGGCAGGTATTGCTCTAATAACTCCCTTAACAGCTTTCTGAGGAGCACATTGAAAAACACATAAAATTTTGAACAAGATGGTTGAAACTCCTCCTGCTTAAAAATGTGTAAGTTTTTTATATATGAGTTTTAATAAACACAACAGAATACTAAATATGAGCAAGTCATATCCCCTGGTTACCATATATTGTGTAGAGGTAATTATTTTTCCAGTACTGGCAGTCTGGGCAGGATTGTAAAGACAGGTAATATGACTGCTAGTGCCCTAGTGAGCCATAATGCAATACATAGAAAAAACTCACATGCTCTATCTATGACCATCCATTTGAGTTTTTGTGTCTTTTTATTCCTCTGACCCTCTGAGTAACTTCAGAAATAAATTGTGACCTAGGCCTGAGAAATCTATATATTTTGCTTTTGTATCAAAGCTCAGTGGATGGTTGCTTTTGTACTGTTGAAAGCCACTTAAACAATGACAAAAAACAGTATGGGAAGATGCCCCTGCATACATTCATTTTTGAATCAGAAAATGTAGTGAGTCTTGAGTAAAAAAGCTGTCATGTATTTAAATTACACATCTCAAATATTTATTCAAAGCTCATTTTCACAGAGCAGGTGAGTATATAGTTGCTAGACACTAGGCAAAACCAGAATAACAAGAAGAGTTTTACAGGCAAAGAGAAAGATCCTTTCAGTTTCAAAGTTGCTATTGTTGACTGGGGCTGTTGCTGGTGATACAGATTTATGATCAAGGCACAGGTTATTTACAGCCCTATTGTAAAATAACATTGCAGTTTTCCCATGATTTACCGTGTAGTTTATGCAAGATACCAGCTGGTATTTTACAGTAGCTGGGGAAATAATGTTACTGCTCACTGCAGCCTTCTGACAGTGACAAGGATTTATGATGTCACTTGAAGATGAGAGGTTATGAAGTAAAAAAAAGGCATTTGGTCTTGTATCTGCTCCTGGCATCCCACTACCACTTTACATGTTTTGAAATCTTGAATTAAAGGACAAAATAAAATGGCCTTGCATGGCACAGATACCATTTTGCTGTAAGACCAGTTATTTTTTACCCATGGGAAATTTTTTTATTAGAAACTCATTGGCATGATCCTTCATGATTTCTTAAAGGATTAATGACTACTGGCATATCAATTTTTAAATGCCTAACCTAGCACCCCTTTCAGAAAGAAAACACTTTACAAAATGAGGAACATTGTAGGTGTTATTCTTTAACAGCCTAGTAGAGCTATGAATCTTTCTTATTAATACAAATTTTCATAGGCTGTTGAAAATATGTTATCTAGAAATAAAAGGGGGGGTCAATAAGAACCTAGGTACAAATTATATTAGAAGGATCTCTGTCAATTGATAAAGTAGCTGCAGATAAAAGTGAAATTCTTCTGTATTTATAGGGATTCAAGCTGATGGAGTTCAGAAAGACTGAATACTTAAATTTTCAGGAATTTCAGAAGTAGTCCACAGAAAAAAATATTACTAAGATAGTATTTATTAAATATTAACAACCTAGTATTCTTGACTCGGAGGCAATCTTTTTCTAAAAATATGAGAGTGAAGTTAATTGTGTTTAGGCCATGTTTCTTATCTGAGTACCTACAGAAGACTCACAAATAGAGCTGTTTGTTAATATTAATAGAAACTTCAGAGGCAAACAATGTCTTTATATACTAAATCTTGTATGTGTACCTTTGGATCACTCACAATAAGTAAGTCAACTACAGTTTGTGTTGATCTCAGAAGATAAATTAAGGCTCAGTACTTCTGAAACTTTGACCTACTCTGATTTTTTCTTTCTTCTAGTACTTTTTCTTGACTGTCTTACACAGTAATGAAAATATTATGAGTTTGCCTGCTCTGTGTTCACAGAAACTCACAAGATGACACTTGCATTCCCATAAAACTTTCTTGCTTCTACCTGTTCCTCTTCTCTAGCTCCCCCCACAAAGAGAAGAGCAAATGAATCTTCTTCTTGAGGTAAAGAGTTTTTACTTTCGATTTTCAGAAAAGGACAAAGCAAGAAAGAATGGAAGAATACAATGGGAAGTATCACAAACAAACCAGCTTGAATCACGGAGATGAAAGAGTAGTTTGATAGTGTGATCAGTCTCATCTGTGACTGTTTCTCTCCACATTGGAATCTTGATGCTTGTGGTTTAAGTTTGACTGGGAAACTCAAGTCTTTCACTCCCTTGGGACTTTTGGTTTGGTCTAAGTGCAGAACTAGACTATACTATATGTATGACATATACTTATGTTCTTAAGAGTTGACTTGCAGGTTTAATATTCTGTGGTTTTGACATTAAGAGGGTTCTGGTTATTTTGAACATGAACTATAGAATTTTCTGGTGTTATGTGCTATGAAAAGAGACTTTGCAGAGGTACTAATTCTCCTCAAGATGTATCTGGGATGACTGAAGTGGTAAGCAGTCCTAGCTGTTTACCTTGACCATACGACAAATTTTATTTTTCCAAATGTAAAGACGTCCTGAATCTACCCTGAATAGATATTTGAATCTATCCTGAATGGGATACTTGTTCACTCCCTACATGTTTACAGTCTAGAATATTAATATAAGCTGCTTACGAAAAATTAAGAAGCTGACATAAATCTGCTGGTGGACTAAGAAGGACAAATGCTACTTTAATATTCTGCCTGCACACTGTGATGACCTAAGAGCAAACATGTATTCTGCTGAGCCATGGCTGTTGCCAGGATGGTGCTTTGTCAGATAGAGATGGGCTCAGAGCAGTATTCACTAGTACTGATATACTTAGTACATTACTAAGTATGTCAGTGCCCCTGTATTCAAATACATTCCACATAGCTTTGTTAACAGGTACGCAGGGTTTATGGCTAAATTAGAGGGACAAATCTCCAAATATTGAAATGCTAACAGTCATGACATAGAAATGCAGAAAAAGATTAAAATGCATTTAATAAATAAAATTATTTTTAAAAAGCCTCTTTACAGTACTTCTTTTAACACTAGAAATTATTTGAATGTATACTTTACAGTGCATTAAATCGTATAAAGAACATAAACTTTGTTCCAGAAAGAGAAGTTTTTTTCTTTTCTTTAGGAATATATATTAAACTCAGTCTGCTTTTCTTCAGTTATTCAGATAAGTTAGGTTATAATAGACATTATGATTTTATGGACATGATTAATACTATAATCTAGAGAAAAGCTATTAAGTGTAGAAAAGATAGGGAGGAGCTACAGAAATATAATTTCCCACTGAATAATCCTCCTGAAGAAAAGCAGAATTAATCTGATACCTTTATGTTAATGGCTCAGAGTGGATCAGAGAGCTGAGATCTATGAATTGGGAGATTACCACTAGGACTGTAGAAGTATAGAATCCTCTAGAACAGACCAGACTTTTGAATTCCTAGTTGTTTTACTTTCACTATATGCTCTAAAGCGTAGGTTTAACAGTGTCACAGTAATTCCATTTTATTGCCTCAATAATTTTTTTAATACGGCCATTATTCCACAATACCTTGGTCTTGATCCAAGCTGTACAGACCTCATTCATTAGCAAAAGTGAACAAACTAGATTAGTTTGTTGTCTCAGTTAATATTTCTTATTTCTTTCAATCTGAGAAATAAACTCTATTCCATCCAGCTGATCACTATCACCAGTTTAACTGACCTAACTGTGTAAGAGGAGTGAAGCTGTTCAGCTCTCAATAGGCTGAGAAGAGGACTTTGACTAAAGACATTTTAATTAAATCACTTCATTGACTGGGTAAAAGAGAGGAAAAAGTCTACTTTCATTTTCTTATAACTTTATTGCTTCTACAGTTCTAATAGAAATAAAAGCAATCTAAATCTTATTACTAGTAGTAAAACGCATAGATATACTTCACAATTAGATCAAGGTGAATGTAGGTGAATTGCTAACCAATTAACTAAAATACTAACTGAAGAATTTTGCTGAAATACTTCAAAATTCTCCAAATAATGTTTTCATTTATATAAATATTTGTCTAGAATATCTCCTCCAGACTAAAGACAAATATCATACTGCAAGAATAAAATACTTCCATTCCACAATTCCACTACTAACTATACAAGTACATTAACCTTTAATTACAGGACAAAGATTATATTAAAGACATGAATAGATTATGGCAGGTTATTATTGATGGTGTTTAGCCTAATACGTGCACTGCAAAGCACAGAAATGGGTAAAATTAATAAGGACATTCTCTTTTTATTTCATACAGCGAAAATCTGATAATTACTTAATTGTTACTATGTTCTTGCCAATACAAATGTACTTAATCATTATTGATTCTACCTGAAATATATGCTTAAAATAAAAATGATTTAACAATTTTAAAGCAAAGTTAAAGCAAAATTATGTTTAATCAAAAAATACTGACTTTTTTTTTAATCTGGTTTGTATATGTTTTAAGTCCATCTATTAAATGCTTTTTCACCTCAAACACTAATATCAGTAGATAGTGTGTAATTTCTTCATGCATCTTATGTCAGAGAAATTGAATTTTTTTCTATTTTTTTCATTTGCTCTTCTCTCCACATAATGCAATCCTTTGTTCCTGTGCCTCTATTTTAATGCAGTAAATAGATTTCTTATTTAATGAATCAACACTGCCAAATTTAATATAGTTTAATGCCCAAAATCTCCTGGAGTAATAATGAGAACTGCCACTTCCTAACAGGTGATTTGCTAAGCATAGTGAAAAAAGGAATTTTGCATGTGGATTTATGGACTGCTGAGACTTACTTGTAGCTTTTTCTTGTTTGGGTTGAAATATATTAATAATAGCATCAATGCCAGTTATAACTGAATAAATTATTTCTTTCCTTATTTTCCTATCTATGCTATGAATTATGGGACAATAGAACAAATCTTTAATTACCATTTCCTCAAAGCATCTAAATCATTAACTGTGAAGAGTCAGCTAATTTAAATTTTTGGTGGGTGGTCCATACATAACATAAGTAATATAAGGTTTTCTACCCTTACAGTAAAGCTGAAATTAGTACTCCACTAGGTAACCTCCCACTAGGTAACCCTTGTTCTTTTTTATTTCCCCCCGATTTATTAATGTATCCAGAGGTGTTATTTTAATGACACTACTAAGAGAAGATGATCAGAGGGCTTGAGCACCTCTTCTATGCAGACAGGCTGAGAGAGTTTGGGCTGTTCAGCCAGCAGAAGAGAAGGAGTCAGGGAGACCTAATAGCAGCTTTCCAGTACCTGAAGGGGACATCCAAGGAAGGTGGAGAGGGACTTTTTACAAAATCATATAGAGATAGGATGGGGGAGAATAGCTTTAAACTCAAAGATAGATTTAGATTAGACATTAGGAAGAAATTCTTTGGCATGAGGATGGTCAGATACTGAAACAGGTAGTGCAGGGAAGTAGGCGATATCATTTGGGGTGTTCAGTGCCAGATAGGATGGTACTTTACGCAACCTGGTCTAGTAGAAAGAATCCCTGACTATGTCAGGGGGTTTGGACAGGATGATCCAACCCCAATCATTATACGTTTCTATTTTTAATTTAATACATTACTTGATACTTATTTCATCACTATTAATTTATACACCTTGAATGCCATCTACCACCTTTTTAAGTTGTATTATAAGATTCTTCCACATCATCTTTCCCTTTTCACAGCATTTAGCCAACAGAAAGATGCTACCTGAATACAATTCTACATAAGTGGGATTTTGATTGATTTACTCTGTGTTATTATCTCTCTAGGTCATGTTACCCTGTGACCTGAACAATTTTTTAACCTTAGACTTAACTGCTCAGATGATTTAATCCAGAATATCTCCATGTAGTTGCTATTTGCTCTTGTTAGCATAGTTCTCAAAACACAGTTGTGCTATTTTTTAGTCCCTTGTAGCTAAAACTGCCTGTGGCAGGGTGATAATGGGTATGATGCCTTGAAGTTTTATTCACAGTTCAGTGTCACTCAGTACACAACCTGGTTCATTGCTACTACACTTCATGAGACTTTCCTCAAGTTTTCTCTGTGACTTCCTTCAACTCTGTCAGCCCATCCTGCAGTGCCTTCACCTGGTGGTAGTATGTCTTTCCAGTGGTCTCTCCACACTTTTTAGACTATCCCTTACTTAAATAAGCTTAACTGCTCTCCCATTTCCTGTATACCAATTCAAACCATTCCTAGCTTTATTCCTACCTTACTACTAGAGTTCCCTCCTTGGTCTATTGCTTTCCAACACCTAGTCTATACCTATCTAATCTAAAATTCCCATGAAAAAGCCTTTTGCATTCTCAAAGAGTTTTTGCTAACTATTTGCTGGCTCAAAAGATCAAATAAGCTTGTGTGAAACCAGTAGATTTATAAATCTTGTGGGAACCTTTTAACTTTTGCAGCAGCCTCACTGCTAACCTATTAAGCTGGATAAGGAAGGGTCAGTAATGGCTAAAACCACAGCTAAAAATAGAATAATTTAATCTGGGAGTTACAATAACCATTCGCAGAAAAAAAAATGTCGGAGGAGAATCCTATAAGGTGGTTTTGCCTCAAAGCAGAGCCAATTGAAAAGTCAGAACAGCTTGTTCAGGGTGTTGGCCAGTTGAGTTCTGATCATCTCCAAGGATAAATATTCCTTAATGTCTCTTGACAACCTGGTTCAGTATTTTATCCCTTCACTGTGATCTTTTCCCACCTACTCAGAATTTTCTTTTTTGCAATTGCTGTATATTGCTCAAAAAAATCAATTTCTGTGTACTTCTGACAAGGAGCTGATTCTATCATCCCTGTAACCTCCCACTAGGTAACCAAAGAGACCAAGAAGATCCCCTCTCAACCTTTTTTACTTAAGCCAGCTCCCCTAGTGCCTTCTTACTCTTTATGTAGCCCAGTTCCTTATATCATCTTGCTTAAGTTCTGGAGGACTGTCTCCAGGATGTGATTTCTTTTTTTCAGCTGAAGATCCAAAAAACAAACACAGTGCTCCAGGCATGGCCTCCCATGCTGCACAATAGAGAAGAATAACCACATCTCTTGAAGATCTGTCTGCACTCTTGCTAATAGAGCCCCATATGGCCTCATCCTCATTGTCACAAGGTTGCACTGCCAACTTGAAATCTCCTGAAAATAAGCACTACATTCCAATACTAACTGGGAATAGGTGAGAGCCCTGGTTTCTTAAGTGACTTATGCTGTCCAAGCAGAGAAGAGGTACTTCAGACATCCAGGGATCTTTATATAAAATTCACAGCTCTACTACGTTCCTTTATGCTTAATGTCTGCAGGATCATGTGAGCGGAGGTAAGATGAATAATGCAGAGATGCCAATCTAGGGTAAGTTAGTCCCAGCTTTTGAATAATTTTTAATAGAAGTTACATTACTAATCCTTTTTCACTTCTTCACATATGAAGAAAGCCTGTAACATTACTTGTCTTATTTCACATCTCAGACACGTTTTGCAGTAACATAGACACATTTTTGTGGTAATGATGTGGCTGTGAACCAAGTATTTGCATGGGGCCCATGGCACCACGCAGACAAAGCTTGTTGCCTTTAAAGAAAGAGTGCTGTCTGCTTTTCTATTTATGCAGTATCTCACTTGCCACCCTGACATAAATTGTAGTTGTAGCACATTATGTTACATTTTCCAGCTCACAGATAGCTTATCTAATTGGGCTAGCTTGTTGGAAATTCCACGAAGGAAAAAGCCCAACAACCACCTACTCAAATATTATGACTCCTGTTGTATCATTGCTTAATTAGGTCAATATTATTATATTAAAAATCAAGCACAATCTTTGGTTTCTCCACTAAAAAAAGTGACCCTAACTGTGAAAAGAAGCATTAGATAAAGAGAATTTTAGATAATTTTTAATCATTCTTTTCCAGGTCATTTGAAACACCTCTTTCTTGAAATGTCACTGTAAAACCTTTCTTTTTCTTTCAATGTCATAGGAATAAATTACATGTAATATCTTTCCTGTCCCTTTCCTTCTTGGTGCTCTCAACAAAACCAAACATAAAATCTCAGATAAATACTGGGGAGAAAGGAGGAACATCCTCATCAGAATCATAAAATAGCCTGGGCCAGAAGGGATCTTAAAGATCATGTACTTCCAACCCCCTGGCCATGGTCAGGGGCACCTTGCACTAGACCAGGGTGCTCAAAGCCCATCCAGCCTGGCCCTGAACACTGCCAGGAATGGGACAGTGAGACAGACTGACGGGGAGGTTGTGCAGTCTCCATGCAAGGAGGTGTACAAGAGTGACTGCACAATGACCTGACAGACCTGGTCTGACCCTCCTTTGGGCCTAAGGCTTGACTGGATGACTTCCTGAGGTATCTTGCAACCCATATTACTCTATGAAACTACAGACAGACTTAGAATGGTAAAATATAAAATGAAGTAAAGATGGGGATTAATCAAACCTGTTCCTTAACTCCTGAATTCAGTTGGACCATATACCAACCCAATACTCATTAATTTTATACTCCAAATAAAAGCAAATTGGAAATTTGAAAAGTTTCAATCAATCTAAATTTGGGGATATTTGTCTGGAGATTTCGATTCTGTTTATAGCTGAGTATACCTAGGGACAATTTTAGAATTATTTTCTAGTGTTATCCCATAAGCCCATCAAGTTAAAAAAAATGGTCTCTCTTGTGAAATAGCAACAAAGGAAAACACTTGAAAAATATTAGAAATTTATGAGTCAATGTATATTAAGTTGGAAAAATAGTATGAACGTCCTAAGCATATGAGACTTTTTAATTCTGTATAACCTAACAATAGATTAATTGAAAGAGGATTCCTTTCTCTTGTACATGGCCAAGGACAGCAACTAATTAAAACTCATTTGTTATAAAAGATTTATAGTTATGGAAATTAAACTGACTACATCAAGATTTTTTAAGAGATTGAATTTTCCTTTGTATAAGGGGATTAATAATATAAGAAATTGAATTCACTATAAAATGCAGTGCTTTTGAATACATGCAACATTATTGAAATAGAAGGGAAGTGTTTTAATGAGGTGAATTAAATTTTACTTTAATAGCATGAACAAATGTGTGTGCATTTTTACTAATTATACAATTTTTAAGTTTTTGCAATGCTTCACTGTGCAATACACATAGATATAGCTAATTCTTTCCATAATGCTAAAAAAAAATCCCTTTTCAGGAAATATCCTAATACTTTATAATTTTATATATCACAAAAGCATTTATGTTCTCAGTTCTCGCACTGATTCAGATCCTGTGCAACTGTTAAATTAGTATCCCTTCTTTGACAGCGAGATCTGTAAGTGTCCAGCTGAAGGTTTGGTTAACCTGATTACAACTATTTTTGAACTTATTTGTAACATTAGAGATGTTGGTTAAGATTCTAATGGAATGCATATTAAGCAAAGTGTGTTCCCTAAAGCATTCAGCAACTGGGACTGACAAATTGCATCCCCGAAGAGCTAAACAGTATCTTAGTGTCACAGCTTAGATTAAAATTCTTTGCCCAGTGATTTTTCTCTTAAATCACTTATTTTAAATGTACCTTTCATACATTTAGTTGGAAATCAGCTGCAAATGCTAAAAATACCAACACCAAAACAACTCACTTTAAAAATAGGTGTGTTTAATAGATTCTGTTGCTAACAATGTTTATTCAAAAGCATATGTACCTTATAGAATAGCTTTATCTTTCACATGGGTGCTATGTGATTATACTGACATTTTCTCTTTCATCACTGTTAGGCTGCCCACAGTGTCACTACATGGAATTCAGTGATAATCATTAGTTTTACACAGCTTTAGGTACCTCAGGATTATATTCCTAAAGCAACACTCTCCTCATTAAAAGTATTACTGCATATGTGAATAGTAACATAGAAATGAAAAGAGAAAGGCTGCCTCAGGAAGTTAATTTTTTTTTCTTCTACTATTAAGACTTACCACAAATCTTGATAAGAAGCAATAATAGACTATAAAGTACAAACAGAATACTTATAAATATAAAGCATGATTGGAGCATAATCATATACTAAAATACTATCCTCAGTACCAAATCATAGGAGTACAGAATATTTCTAATTAAAACCTACTGTAGCTAAAAATATTATCAGTATATTTTCATGTATTTTAAACAGGTCCAGGGGTTTTTTAGCATCAGAAATAGAGAAATAGCAAAATTAAGTAAAATCACTTCTTACTATTTTAACCACAAATGAACATCATCCTATAATAATTTTTGCACCTTAAAAAAATATGCTGAAATTGCCATCTTCATTTATTATTAATTCTACTGAAAATATAACTTTTGGTTACTTCAGGACAGAATGGCACAAAGTGTTTAGCTACAACCACACTATGCTAGAAGGAAAAAATACAGCACCACAGTAGCTAAAAAATGAGATTTCCTCTGAGTTCACATACCCTCCAAGCTAAAATGTGGTTTGATGTCTCCTGGTCAACTCATGTATTGGGGATTAAATTAATTAAGAGTTGCCCAAGTCTATTAAGGCTCCCTGTAGACTAATTATTAAAATGCCTTGGACCATTACAAACCTACAGCAAAAGAAAGTCACAAAAGGGTTGCTTATATTATGAGAACTCCAGTACCCAGTAGATTATCTTTTGCACTAAAGAGATTCTACAATAGAAGAAGACTGCCTTTCCCTTTCCTTTTCTGCCATGTAAGGAATAGAAAAATGTACCAATAGGAAATCTGCATATTCATTAGTGTTCTTTTTTGTATATTCATATGCATACGCTTTTATCAGTTGTCAAATTGGTTATAGATGGAAAAAATCTGCTTTCTAATTTCTGATTTTTGTTTTCTTTTCTTAGATTGAGTTAGCATATATACAATGCTTAGGGATTTTAAAAACTCTAATTATGAATTAAAAAAAAATGTATAATATCATTAAACAGAATTTCTTACAGAAGTGCTGAGGCTGTCTACAAGGTCACTACTTAGAAACAGCAGGACATTTTCCCATATAGTGCAGTTACCCACTTTTTTCTGTGCTACCTTTTAAGAAATCAGAAAAACACAAGTGCTCTGGGCAAGCGATTCTCTTATCTCAACCCAGTTTCACATTTATGTAGCTCTGCTCATTTCACTTTATCAAAACCATGGTGCAAAGACAGCAGTAAGAATGAAGTGATAGAAGTGATCACATGGACTATATTCTTAAAATCTAATTTTGTTTACTCTTAATTTCTTCTTAACTAAACTGGATATCTCCCTAGCATAGATGCATTACATCTCTGACAACTGATTTTCCCTGAAGGAGCTTACTGTATCTGCCTGCTAGCCACCTGAGTTCATCAGATATCTCAGGAGAAGCATCCAGGGCAACTTCGTGTGTTTTTCCAAATCTATTTTTGGATTTCACCTAAAATTACTAGCCATAGGTATATTTTGTGAGGCCACTCAGCACGAAAAAAAGTTGAGAGAGCAATTATGTGGCCTTTCTCAGACAGAATACTCATCTTCAAATATATTACCAGAACAGAGAAATGTAAGATCATAGGCAAGAAGTAAAAAAATGCTGTTCAGTATAACTGAGTTATTCTTTGCTGTTGTACTGTGTGATTTAACAGTTCTGTTTACTTGATAAATATGGACCATTTAAGATGGTCTCACCATACGGGTGAGAATGTTGACTCTCTCACATACACACGTGGTGAACAAGCCTGACTATTTGATTGCAGACACACAGAAAGAGACTTCTGTATTTAAAATACAAATTAATCTTCTGATCTTTCTAAAATATGATCTTATATTTTAATTATTAATAGTTTTTGTTAATCATAAATTATGTATTAAAAGATACTTTTACAGTTTTAAATAGATTTTTTTTTGCAAAAATAACCCTCTTTTGTTTATGGATTTGAATAGGTTTGCAGTGGAGAAATATTTTGCAGTAGTTCATTAATCAATGGAGGAGACAAAAGCTGCAATAGTATAGCTGAATGATAAGACTAAATTTAGTACATATTTAGTCTATATGCAAAGGTGTTATTAAAACTATTACCTTCAGGTTTAGAATTGTTGAAAGACTCACCTAAGGAAATTCATATAATTGATCTGAGGAGTTTTATATATGCAGATCAAAGGCTGACCTATCCAGTTCAAAAGCATGGCTACTTGATCAAATCACACAAAGCCATAACAACTCTAAAGAGAGAAAAAACTGACTCAATAGGAGAGGCAGAAGAAAGCAACAAAGAGTACTTGCCTACTGTTTGTGATAGCAGTCTATTTCAGTATTTCAACTGGTATGAAATCCCTGGTTTTAAAACTTTCCCTTTCAGAACAAGCTGTACCTCTCAATCCAGTGATCTAATTGGTTACCATAGGAACAGCTGAAGACTTTCAGGTTTTGAAAGTTGAACCTCTAATAGTTTCTATATATGCCTCCAGGTCTAGCCTGATCCTGTAAAGGAATATTCAGGATTTTTAGACCCCTTCTGAAACCGTGTAAAGCTACCTATATGCCTAGTAATTAATATAAAAAGAGATGGGACAGAAAAACCTAGTGATTACAGGAGGAAGACTATCTAGTTAAATGAAAGACTGTGGTGGATCAGCAAAGCAAATGAACCCAAAAAATGCCTTAGGATAGACTAGATAGAAGAACCAGCAACTTCCGAAGCATAATAATTGGAGATTCTTTTGTTTTCTTAATTTCTATTAATTTCTCTATATTTTTTAGAACCTTTTAGCTCTATTTCAGTGTCACAGTATTTATAGTTGGATAACTATGCATAATGTGTTGTATTCACTGGAAGCTGTTGCAATTTTTTGCACTTAATACTTTTGAAATCTTGGGAGAAAAAGCACGTAAAGATCATAAAAACACAAGTGTTTGTTCCTCTTCTGAGAATTACTCCAACATTTAGGAAACTGTTTGATTTAGGATTAATGGATTTTTCACCCTGCAAAGGTATCCAAGCAGTCTTTGCTGCCCTGACTGGCATCATTTGAGAGAAGAAACATCAGCCTTTGCAAACACCAGACCAAGACTTCAATATTGCTCAGCTGGCATCATCCACTATCTTTGTTAACACCGATAACTTGACCTCAGTCATCGTTTCTGCACTAGCTCAACTACCCTTCCTGTCTTTAACATTTTATAACCTTCTATGCAGGCATTTTCTCTCCTGAATCCTTCTGCACCAAATAATGCCATTTTAACAATCCTAACCCTGTAATCTTACCTTTCTCATATCTCTGCACACTTTCTCACAGTTCTTCCTGTGTGAATCAAGGCTGTGTCTTATCCGAGTTGATCCTTGGAGCCTTGGATCCCCAGCCGCTAAAAGAGGGAGAAATGGGAAGCTTAGAACAGGTGGTTACAACACTCCTTTCCAAATTTTTTTCATCAAGTTGATGATGGAGTGCATAAGTAAGGAAACAAAGGAGAAGTCAGTTCCCTTGGAGTGAGAAGATGTAAAATGTCAGTGTCCACTGCCATCTGCAGAAGTGTTTGTCCCCTTAGGACATAACCAATTGTTAACAAAAGGGTATTGCTCTCACGAGGAAGATGGGAAAGAGTGTTATGAGAAAGTAAGAAGGCTGAAAATCACCAAGGATAAAAAAGAAAGTAAAACCAGTCTTTATTATTGTAGTTATTTGAAAGTTATATGTATATTTTAGGAACCTAAAATATTAAAGAAATAAACAAATAAGCCAAACTTAAAAAACAAAGTGCTAATGAGTTATGTCAACATATCCTGAGACAGACTAACACCACAGTTTTGTGTGACTGCTTATCTATTATTCTGTTTATTCTTATTAAAAACTGATGCTTTGTGTGTTTGTGTTCTGTATATGAGTCCAGGATAAAATTAGGGAGATGGGTTTCAAAGAATGCGAAATACTAAAATATTCTTTTTCAACTGTTTTGTTAAAATATCCAATATGTGAAACACAAAATCATATGTCAGGAGTTATAAGCTATGATTAGTTTCCCTAAAAGAATTCTTGATTTTTTAGCTCTGATTTTAGTACTCTGTTGCCCACATTGCCCTATGTTTCCATTTCTTTGTTATACTGTGGCTTATACAGTCAGCACAAATAACATTTCATATCCATGGTCAAATCTTCACAAGCAGCACATTCTTGCCTTACTAAAAACCAAAATCTTGTTTTGGACATGTTGCTCAACTCAGTTTGAATTTCTAATTGTTCAAATTATTTCAGAGGGACTTTCAAGCAATGAAACCATTCTAAAGAGATGGTAGGACTTCACAGAGAAATTCTTGAATGCTAATGTTAACTTTTACAAGAGAATTACTGAGGTCTAACATTGCCCATTTTCTTCTTAGATAGGTCTTTAAACTTTTATGTGTTGTTTCTACTCTCTATGAAAATCTGACTAATATCCATCTGTAGAGAAACTATAACATTTTAGGTTTAGTTCATCTACAACAGATTTGTTCTTCAGTTTTAAGACCCACAATTTGAGGTAGTGTAGGCAATCCTTATAGGTGTACAAGCATGTTACTCTTCTTCTGGACACATAAGCATACAATAAAAAGTTAGGATACTTTTCAGTGTAATAATGGATCAATTTTTCATGGATCAAAGCAGCAGCTTTTAAAGCAGCTATTGCTCTTTAACTCCTGGTATAAACTCCTACCTACTGCTGCTACTTCTCCAATCAGGTAATACAGTGAGAAACTCAATGAAAAAAATGTCTTTCATTATATTTTCTCACAAAGTGACTCTTGATACAATTTCTGATAGAAGACAGGATCACTGGGGACTGTATAATATTAGCACAGTGAGCATCTTTAACAGAAATTTTGCAAGCCTTTTCATTGCTTTTCTTTTGCATTCTGACAGCTCTCAGACGTAATATCTAGGAAGTTTTGAAAATATAAACAAAAAAATTACAAGCAAAGGCACCAAAGAAATAGTTTTTTATATCATTTTAGCTAATACAAAATCAGTTAAAGCGATTTCCCTTAAAGAGAGATTGAGCACTTAAGTCCAATAATGAAATCATGAGATGGTATCCATGAGAGAGACTGAATTTGTTCTATGTTGTTGACATTTTTACTTTTATTTACATCAGTAAATCCCCTAGTTTTGTCCTTTAATAAATTCTTTCTAGTGAACTATTTTGATACCAACTGCCAGTTGATTATAATTAAATAAATTGCAAAGTAGTTATATTCCTGTTCAGTGAAAATTTTATTATAATTAGAGCTCTCTCTCCATCACCTCTGTTTCTCAGAATCTTCTCTTTGTTCTGTGCCTTACATGAGATCCACAGGATAAAAAATGGGTAATATTTAAGTAAAAGATGTGGATGTTTTTTTACATTATTTATATTTTGCTGAACACAGCTCTGATTCATGTCTGAATACATTCTAATACAACTGCATGCTAATAAACCCCTCATCCTTCTTACTGCAACTGAATTTGGAACTTCTCTGAAGAAACATCTCTTGAGGATGGTCTTTTGCCCAGATCTGATCCTCATTCCTATTCAGTCACTCAGCAATTCTTCAGCATTAAAGATAATGAAGAAGGAAAACAAAATCAACATTCTTCAAGAAAATTCCTTTCTTCTTTTTCTTGACACAAAAGTGTAGGAAAAAAAGATTAGATTTATCCTTTTTAGGGATTGTTTAAAAAGGTGTCTAAAGCCCACCTATAAAAAAAAAAGTTTGAAATAATAACTTTGACAGAATTTTTGAAGGGGAGTAAAAATCTTATTATTAGAAATAAGGTTCTACATTTTTCTCTAAAAGCTGTCAGCAAGTCAATGGATTAAACACCACTCCTGCCAGGAAGAAGATGGGCAATGAGAATTGTCATTGAGTTTGTCATTGACTTAATTTGTCAACTTTGTTGGCATAGGCTGGGGAGATAGACAGCTGAAAAACAAGTGAAAATAATAAAAAGGTAAACACTTATCATTTTATCAATGATCTGAATTCAATATATTACTCACAAATATACAGATTTTACTATATAAAAACTTGGTAATGAGAAGTGGTGGTTGCACCAATGGCACTACCAGTAAATCAATATCTAAGTACTTATATATAAACAATAAAGTGTTTTGTCCATTGCACAAAATAAATAAAACATACAGGTTTTTATTTCCAAAGGAATAGCTTTGGCTCTTCAGGAGTGAGTCCTGAGAAAATATTCTGTGCACAATGGTTATTTAATCCGACTATATTTTATACTTAAGGTTAGTTCCCTCTCTGAAATAAGCTAGTCATATAAAAATATTTCCTCTTTTATAATTAATTATCATACCAGTAAAAAACCCTGTTTACTTACATCTTAGGGGTTAGATATTACATCATATCTTCTTTCCTAAATGCAGACTTTCTCAAGTTATATTACAAAGAAAAATATATTAGAAAAACATATATTAGATATATCTAAAGATATATTTCTAAATTCACATAAAAGCAACTGCATTTCAGAAGTACTTTCTGTGCAAAGGGTCACCACACCTTATAGAGTTACTTAGTGAGGAATAACCAAGGAATTTATTTTCTTTTTTTAATGTTCATGCTAATTTTAGTTTAACAAGAGTATAACATAATAAGTGTGATGATGGCACATTTTTCTGTGTGACAAATTTATTCTGTTTGCGTCCATCACCTGCTGACTATCCCATCTCATTTATGGTGCTATTATTGGCAATATGATTTTATGTCCCTGATCTCAGTGTCATTTTTTAATCAGATTTGCTCTTTATGAACCACTCCATACTTGTAGCTAAGATTTTACTGCCCCATTTCCAAAATGTAAAAAAAATATTATCTTGGGTGTCCTAGTGAGGAACTGAAAGTTTGCAGATTCAGGTAGCAACCTAAACCTAAACCTACATTTCCTTGGTGCCTCCTGTGTAGATTTCTCTTAAAGGATAATCAGTGGTCAATGAGACTCTGAAAACAGGCTTTCTTTGATATTCAAGCAGCTGAAAAATGGATTACTAAAACTTGTAAAAATACTTTAAAATATATTTTAAACTATATTTTTTTGGTTTCTAATAATTAAAGAAAGTTTAAAATTTTTTGTTACTTATGTGTGAAATCTGAACTTATTAGTAAGTTATTTGTGGGTTTTTTAATGGTAAAAAAAGAAAAAGAAATCATATATTTTAAAATTTTATTCTCTGTTTCTCAGGAAGACATAAAAAGATAAAAACATTATTGTTTTAAATTTCTTTATTAAATTTCACTATTACACTACTTATATAAAATTATATAAATCAAAATATTCTGATATGAGAGACACTGGATGAAGATTAGTGTAAGGTATAAATCCGCAATGCAAACACCATGTTGGACATATCAGAAAAAAGAATACTTGCAATGTGGTCTCAGTAATCCACAGATTTATTTCTTCGTATGGGATCTAGAAAGGAATAACTTCTCTTCAAATCAACATATAAGGCCTTAATTTTTTTTTTATTAGCTTTAACTTCAATTAATACCCGAACAAAAGGGATTAGTTGGTCAGGTCTATAATTTAGACTGGAAGTACACATAGAAGTGTTCATACCAGTTTTGGTTTGCTTTACTGTTTTTCTTCAATATTTTGTTTTCTTGCTGATCACTTTCTTTCCTCCCCCAAGAACTAGGAAGTGAATGAACAATCACAAGAATCTCTGTCTCTATAGATAATTAAAAACAAAATGCCAAATGAATTTTATAGCAAAATATACATGCTTAGGTTCTGAACTGTGAAAAAACCCTACCAAAATGTTTTTGCAGTTGTCTTATTTGTGTAATATGAAAGAACTTCAAAACATTTTGAACTAAATTTTCCAGGTCGTGAATATTGTAAAATAAAAGCAATTTTGTATATTTTTCTTCCTTTTTTTTAACATGAATTGACTGATTGACATCTAGTTTGAAGATTATTTTGTAGAGCACATATGTACTTAACTGCAAGTGTTATGGCTTCCCAAAAGAAAACATAAATTTCAAAATGGAGCAGTACAGAGCCAGTTTCTGAAGAAATATAAACCAATCTCTACTCTGCCCTTAATATCCCCACTGAGAGCCATTCTTTATATGATGCTTAGCTTGCCTCTTTGCTACAGCTGCATTATATTTCTGTATAGTTAGTGCACAATATTTTATTTTCTTAATACAGAAACTAATGAACAGTAGAGGATGATAAACCTGGACACGTGCCAAAGAGACTCTCAGGAGAAATAAAAACCTCAATTGAACATCATAACCCTGTCCCAGTCTACATTCCTCTCCCCAGAGTAACAAATCCAAACTCAGAATGCATACACAGATTGGTTCGAGAACTGTGTCTGGTTTATAACCAGATGTGAAGGGTCATTCAGCCTCAAATTCTCAAATGTTCCTCTATTTGGTTTCTAAAAATATCACCAAGGTATTATTTCTAGGACTCTTTCTTCAATGATAGGAAAGTTAGTTGTTTCTTTTTTGAAGTGGCTTCTACACATTCCCACGAATGCAACCTATGACTGAAAGTGCATATCTATACCTATGATTAGTATGTCTGGAGGCACAACTTACCTAAGGATATACAGAAGTTAATTAATCATTGAAACTGTAGACAAATCTTTCATTTCCTCAGTGGCAAATGTGAGTTTTAATTAGTATTTTATTGCATTGCTTGTAAAGGCATAAAGAGAATGAAAATACTAAATAATGCAAATTTAATATACCATAGAGCATATATGGTATTACTACAGTTCAGAGAAGACTATTAACAGTTCATGAATTTTTAAATATTTTTTCTGTGTTTGTTAAACTGCCACTTAGAAAGTATGATGGATTAGCTCCATAAATTCAACTGACCTTGATAGGAATTCAAACTCCCTTCCTGAATTTTGAAACCTACATAAGACAATAATCAGTCTGAAGAATTCATATCATATTACCATTCTATGCAGCATCTCAAAGGTACTTCTGAATACTTGCTACTTCTTTCACAATTGATAGCTCCAAAGGAGGGATGTCACAATTCCCAAACAGAAATATACATAATATATTTATTTTTTCCCCAAAAGATATAGAAGTTCTTGTAACAAATGGTACTAGTAAGCTCTGCAACTTTTGCATCACTTACAAGCTGTGGTAAAGCCTAGACCTCTTTGATGGAATTTAAAATCATCACCTGGCAGAAAGTTACGACATCTTCTAAAAAGCAATCCTGTGATTTCCATGAAAGCAGAGGCAGAAAATATTTAATGTCATCCTAGTGTAGATGTCACTGAAATACAGAAAGATACAGTAGTGGTGGATTGGCAACAGGCAATTATAAATAATCCATATAATAAAAAAATAATTTATTGGAAACAAAATTTTATATGTTGCAACTGAAGTGTTACAGCTAACAGATGGCTATGACAAAGATTTAAGCTGCTGCTTTTAGATGAGCTATAGACCAGAAATGCCAAGATATGAAATGTGTGATAATCTCCCCCTGAAGTAACAAATATATTTACCAGTCTTTCCAAGTTGTTCACATCAAACAAGGATGTCAACCTGGCAATATTTCTTAGGTAATAAGAAATATTCCATTAACAGATTGAAAAAAAAATTTCATTGGCAAAGAAGAGCATAGTACAGGTAGACCTAGTCAGACAGCAAATGTTTGAAGGTAAAAGCAAGCAAATTCTAATTTCAGATGATTTTTGTGTAATTGTTAAATCTTCAATCAGTGTCTCATAAATAATTGGAGTCTAGCTAAATACCTTTGGACACATCATAGACAAATAATCATGGTGATTTAGCAATTTAACAGTAAATGTCAGCTGTACAGTCACAAAAAATAGAGAATACCATTTTAAGAATTCATAGGCTGCACTTCAGCAGGAAGGACTGTTTCTGTCTATAATTCCTCTTCCGTTAATATACTCTAATATCTAGGTTAAACTTTGTGGAAAGATTCTTTTCTCTTTTAAGGTTCATAAAATTTTGAATCTAAAATGGCTACAATTTCAAGACATTTTAAATAATCTATTTAATTTAAGTAACTAATAAAATACACACAACTCTTCCTCTTCTCCTGAGCATCAGTCATTAAATACGCTTTAAGCCCATTATCATTTTACATTGTTGTGTATCTGTTTGGATTTTCCTTTTAATGCTTAGATATATCATAATATACATTCAGTATTTCAGGAACAAGCTCACTTTGATTGGAGTAACATCAGGATGCTCAGCTGTGACAGTACTTGGACACTGAGGCTACACATTAATGTTTAGAAATGTAATATAGGAAAATGTCAGAAAAAGTGTTCTAACTAGTATTTATGGAGACTTTAAGAAAGGTGATATATTATTTACTTCACTTGTATTCCTACTGTTTTGGGGCTTTTTCTCCTAATAATTTGGTTAACCAGTCTGTTGCAAAATAGACACACCATTAGTGTGCCATCATTTTCAGGTTAGGATCTTTTCCATTTGAGTTCATTTATGTCTTGAGAATTGTATGGGACACAGATATTTTAAGATCTATGTTGATGTAAGAATGAAAAACCTCAAAGATAAAATTCTGTAGAAAATACTCCTATGATGTCAGTGTTGAATTGCATACAGAACATTATTGTGTTTCTACTATACAGGTCATAGGTACAAATTAATATTCTGAAGCTAAAAGAACTTAAATGTTTTGAGTACCAACATCCTATATGGAGCTAATGGTATGTGTCACACAGACACACCAAGAATTAAATTGGTAGCTGGAATTTGGTTTCATTTGAGTTTGAAAATCATTTTCAGTATGTGGTACCTAGCAATCTGCCTGATTCCATTGAATCTATTCATTGCACATGGTTTATTTTCTAATGGTGTCTATTCTATCAGAATCTGTATCTCTGAAATGCTTTACATTCCTCAGGACAAATCAGATTTAGTGCCTGTAAAACATATTTCTTTACTCACTTAGTCAAAGCTGTCTCCATTTAGTTGGATACAATTTCGTGAAGGTTTCTTTCCTACCTCTCTTTCCATCATAGCCTCTCCCCTTAAACAGTGGAAGTCCATCAGCCTAATTCTTTTCTACAACAGATCTCTGCTTTCCATTATTTTATGTGTTCTTACTGATTTTCTTTTTACAGTGTAGCCTGTTCAAGATCTTCCTGCTGCTTGTTAAGTAAGAAATTTGTGCAATAACTGGTAAGGTCAACTTAAGGAGGTAGAAAATAAATAAGTAAATAACATTTATATTATGTTTGACTAGTATCAGAACTAATTACTCAGTGCATATCCATTTTGGTTATTATGAGTTATACAGTGCAGTAGAAGTACCAACCATTTTTCTAAGGTCCATCTAAATACATACAAATTTTATTCTTCTTAGTAGTAGATCCTAACCATTTTATTTTTATCCATTACTATCCAATTTTTATATTTATTTCTAGGGAATTAAAAAGATTTTTTTCTTATCTAAAAAAAGAAAAAAGAAAAAAAGAGAAAAAATAGGTGCACTTTTTGTTCAAGATCCAGTTGTGATGCTCAATGACAAGTTAATCAAGAGCAATGTCTAAAAGAGAGTACATGCACATACATTTTTTCATGTACACTTCCATTGGTGTATCTAACTGAAAGCTGCAGAAGAGCTTGTAAGGAAGATGATGAACCTGCTGCTTTTTATGTTGATCACAGGATTGCATTTATGCTGGAAGGCCTCTCTGGAGATCATCTAGTTTGACCTTATGCTCAAAGCAGTGCTGATTTGAAAATAAGATCAGGTTGCTTATGGTCATATCCATTTGAATTTTGAAAATCTCTAAGAGGAAGGTTCTCCATCCTCTTTGGACAACCTGCATCACCATCACTCTGAAGTGCTTTTTTCCTTCAATCAGGATTTCCCTTGCTGCAGTCTGTTACCACTATCCCTTGCCCTTTTGCCATGTACTTAAGTGTCTGGTTCCAGCTTTTTGGACCACTCTAATTAGTTCATCCTCCTTTAACTATCCTTGCAGGATAAAAAAATCAGCTCCTTCGGCTTCTTCTCACATTACATGAGATCCAGATTCTTGACAAATGTAATAGCACTCCACAGGACTGCAGTTTGTTTATGTGTTTTCTATTGGGAGCCACAAAACTGGACAGTGCTTCAGATTTGACCTCATGAATGCCGAGTAGAAGGAATAAGCACTTCACTTCAGCTGTTGTTTATGCTCTTGTTAACACAGCCCAGCGGGCAATTATCTTAAGCATGCATTGCTGATTTTTTCAGTTTCTAGTCTACCAGGACTCATAGGTCCTTTTCTGAAGAACTGTTTTTCCAGCCTACATTAGTGCAGAGAGTTGTTCTGTCTCAGATGCAAGATTTTCACGTCTGCTAAATCCACAAGGAACCTGTAGATTCATTCCTCCATCTTACTGAGATTCTTCTACCTTGACCTTCCACATATTAATGATTCACCCCTACTAGTTGGGTTAAGTAGGCATTTTGATCCATGAACCAAATGCTTAAAGCAGAAATGAATACACATGGTAAAATGCTCTTTTTTTCTAGAATAGAAAATTACTTTTTAAAGAATAGAATCTTCATTTATTATTGCTAGATTAGCTTTTTGTACATTTCCAACACTTCAAGTGTACACCCTGTAATCACTGTTGAAGTCCTGGACAGGTATATACCTATCAACTTTTTGGTTTGAGAAGACTTCCTAAATCCTAAAAGATGATCCTGTTAATAAAGCAACTGTACTTTTTTTATCTGAGCAGAAGTGCTCCTTGCAATGCTGTCAGAGACAATGCCCAGTGAGGGAACAACTGTCATACTGAGCATGTAACACCCAAGCAACCACAAGTCAATCTCTTCATCTATTAGTTTGTGGCACAGCAACTTAATTCTCGTAGCAACCAAAAAAGGAATCAGGAAACATTCCCTTAGCATTTTGGATCAGATTCTATCTTGGCTATGCATTTGCAGCTACTATTTTCTCAACATAATATTGCCATGAGTAGTTGGTCTTGGGAGTGTGCTGGCCCTATCCATTGTTGCTTAGAACTATATCTTATGGAAAGGTATCTTATGAACCACAAGTAAGTGTCTTTCCTAGTTTAAAGAATACATTTTCACTGAAGTTAACAAATATGCTGAATTATTTCAGAACCATAGGGCTACCCTCAACATTCTGAAATTAAAAAATAGCTGATTTAGGGCTTATGAATCAGGATTAAAATGAGGGCAAGGGCAGACAACATTATTGTGGAGATCTGCTGCTGACCATCTGACTAGGAAGACCATGTGGACGAGGCTCTCTGTAATCAGATCAGAGTAGCCTCCTGTTCACAAGCCCTGGTCCTCATAAGGGACGTCAAGCACACTGGTATCTGTTGAAAGGACAGCAAAGAAGGGCATAAACACTTCAGGAGGTTCCTGGAATGCTGTGATGAAAACTTCTGAGTGATAGAGAAGTCAAAAAGGAGAGGTGGTGTGCCAGACCTGGGTCTCACCAGCATGGAGAGACTGGTGGGGAATGTGAAGCTAAAGAATGGCTTGGTCACCATGAAATGGCAGTGAGGAGAGCACACAGCAAGCTCACTGTGGATTTCAGGAGAGCAGAATTTGGGCTCTTCTGTTTGGTAGTGTACCATGGGATAGAGTCCAGGAGGGAACAGGGGCCCAAGAAAACTGGGTAATATTCAAGGATCACCTCCTTGGAACTCATGAATGATGCACCCATCAAAGAGAAGTTGAGCAAAAAAAGATGGCTGCATGGGTGAACACACAGCTCCTGGAAAAATGTAGCCCAAAAAGGAAGCTACAGAGATTGGAAGCAAGTACAAACAGCCTGGAGGAATACAGAGAGATTTTCCAAGTAGACAGGAAAGCTAAAATCCTGGGGGAATTAAACCTGGCCATGGACATCAAGGGGAGCAAGAAAAGCTTCTATAGGTGTCAGTGATAAAAGGAAGACTATAGGAAACACAGACCTTTTCAGGAAAGAAATAAGAGTCCTGGTTACCCAGGGTATGGAGAAGGCTCAGGTACTGAATTACTTTTTTGCTTCAGTCTTCACTGGCAATTGTTCGAGCCACACCACCCAAGTCACAGAAGGCAAAGGCAGAGACTGGGAGAATGAAGAATAACCCACTGTAAGAAAAAATCAGATTTGAGGCCAAGAGCCTGAAAGTGTACAAGCTCATGGGACCTGACCAGATGCATCTGTGGGTCTTGATGGAACTGGTGGAAGAACTAACTAACTTCTGAAACATGCAGCTTTTACAACTATCATTCCCTGTTTGAAATTTGTAAAAATTTTCTTAATTAGTGATTACTACTATATCTGTAAGTATTTTCAATAAGTATATTTAGCATATTTTAATGAGAAAATAAAATAATATTTTGAATATAATAAAATATGCTATTATTATTTCAAATTCTCTATATGTTAAAGTGTTTTATGATTGAAATTCTAGATTGCTAAAATTATAAATAAATGTGTGAATGATCCTATTTATCTAAACCATGGGCAGAGTCTTCAAGACATGAAAGTATTAAGTTTGTATTCTCCTAACCTAAGAGCAATATATTAAAATCTTCCTATTTTACACTTTATTTTTCTTAGTGAGGTTATAAAGTTCAGCACAACCCATCAAATCAAAGGGGAAAATTATTTCTAAACTAAGATGTTAAAGAACTTATCAGACTTATCAGATACATATTATGAAATATCTAAGCATTCTGGGGCAAAACCACTGCATCTGATGGAAAAGGGAGAGTCAAAAAGTCAAACCAGGCAGATACAAACAGCTAAGCTTAATTTAACACCATATGTGAGCTGAGAAATACAGACATGTCATGAAAAGAAAATGCCTGAGGAAGTCTCTTTGACTAGAAGTCACTTTACTTCCCCGTAGTGACTCATCCACTAGAGTTCCGTATAGTTTTTACTTCATTATCTCCACAGTGAAGGATTTTAAAAAAGATTATTGGTCTTAATATACGTAGTATAGTTGAATTTCTAATTTATGAAGACTCTAGATTCTGAATTCTTCAGTGCTTGACTCATAAAACGAACTCCAGTGAAATCCTCATCCTGCTTTTGTGTAGGAAAAGTGAAATCAAAATATATTTTTTTCAAAATATGACTGAATTGTCATACTCTAGTGGAAGTTTTCTGTGCTTACTATTCTTTGCAACTCCCACATGAAAATGGGCAGAAATGGTCACAAAGACACCTTAGAAGAATATCTTATATACTTACGGGCATGCATAGTTTTAGCTGCTTCTTATGCCTCTCTTCCTTAAAATTGCTTTGAGGAAGACAGAAGTATGTAGCTAAGTTACTTATGCTGTGATAACTTCTGATTTGTGCATTTACATTAATTCTTCTAATGTCCAAGGTCCTGACTTTTAAATCTTTTTTAAAAAAAGTTTTGCTATTATCAAGAGAGGAAAATATCAGAATAAAACATGCAAATTACCAATGTCTCCTCCTTTTTTTCATCCCTTCTTGTCAAGCCTGATGCCTCTACAAAATTACTTGAAAAAAATTTACTTCCAGAAAATACTCTATGCAGCTTCACCTCTACAATGCTATTCACTGCATAATTTCCTGATGGTTATTCTGCTTTTAATATATTATTTTTTTGATCTTCCTCAAAGTGAAAAACTTGGATCTTGGGTGCAGTTCAAGCCATATATTATGTCAATTAAGAATCACTTTTTCTTGAAAATACTTTAAAAAATATATGTATTTATATATTCCATATCTATTATTTGCATATTTTATATATTTATATAGTTATATTTTTATTTTAATACTTGTCTGTAGTTTGGTACTTGATTTCCAGTCACTAGATTACTGTTATTTGCTTTACAGAAGTCAGATAACCATATGGTTAAATGCATACCCCAGTCCGGTGTGATCTATGGTAAAGGACTTTGCTTGACAGTGCTTAACCAAAGAAAGGGACATACAACTAGAATGTTCAAAGATATTCTGGAGGGTAAAAAATTAGTATATTTTTTAAAATAAAAATATTTTCAACATAAAAACTTGGAGAAATCAATGAAAATATCCTCATAAATTGATGTTTTCATTAAGCATTATGAATATCATGTAACTCTTTCTACAATGCTGTTTTAAAATTAAAATGTGGAGTACTTTAGGGGAATAAACATTTTCATTCAACATGTCAACAAACAGACTATTATTGTACCAGATTTCTGAAAATAAAAAAATATAAATCTCATTTTTATTAAGTTAAAATTTTGAGGAATAAACAAACACTATTATAGTGATTTTTGTCTGGTTTGTCCTTTTTTTATTCATTTCTTCATTACCAAAATAATCCTTACCACATCCTGACATACACATTTCTCTTTCCAACCACTTCTAACTATTTGTAAAACATCATCTATTTGTTAGTTTCTTCACATATATGCCAAACTTTATTTATTTTTCAGTCTCTCACATATTCAACACCAATTTTTGCTGAAGATTCTACTCAAAACTAAAATAACCCCACCAAACTTTATCATTTTTACATGCTAAATTTAAATATATTCTTTCCTATTATATTTTGTAAAGGATGGCAAATTATCAGTAAAGAAGTAAAGCTTGTAGAGGAAAAAAACCAGGCGGGATATTTCATATTTTAGTGTCCTAGAGCTACCACTAATCACACACCAGCAAAAATATCCAGCAGTCAGTACCAAGAAAATATATCTGAGCAATGGATAATGATATATATTTATCTACTCATATTCTACTGCATTTGTAGAAAACTAACTTCTATTACCTGTTTGCTCCAATTTGCTGCAAACCTCAAAATACTAGACAATAAATTTTAGCCAACAAACATGCCTGATTCAGCTTCTGCATCATGTAGAATGTGTATACAGTAAAACAAAATATAACAGAGATTGTTTAAAGACCAATATAAGAGAAGTATTTTGATTTTTTCTTCTTTTTTTGTGTTGGTTTAATTTTTGCAGAAATGGAGGTTCACTAGGAAAAATCAAAGCTACTTTGCTAAAAAAAAGTTTTTTCTTCTCTTTTTTTTATCAGACTGCATTACAGCATATAGGCTGGTTACCCAGTAATAGCGCAAAACGAATACTTGCTATTCAAGTGGCAGTGACAGAACAGAATTCTTCTCAGATTAATGGAAACTGACATGTCAGCTTTCCTTCTCTGACTGATTTTTAGGCATTGGAATGTAGTAGACATGATTTTCTTTTTCGCCCACTATCTGAAATGGTGCTACACATGAGAAAATAAGTAAAGTAATAGATACTGGCTAAACATCTTTAACATGTAAACTAGATTAAAAAAGAAGCAGAAAGAGATAGTGTTGAAAAAGGAACTTTCAATTTTAGGTGAGATTACTGATTAAGTTGCTAAAGATTAGTCTTGGGATGAAGCTTGGTTAATAAATTCATTAGTTATAATGAGATAATAGACTGTAACAATGAAAGCTGATAATGACAAAATTAGGTGCTATTATTAATACAGAACATCAAGAAATAACAGTTTGACATGGAGAACTAAAATAATAAAAATGACCTGAAATTCAATTATAAATAAATTAAATACAAATTCAAAAAAGGGAAACCATCCTCAGGATTAATAACAATAATTTTCACCGTGATGTGTAACTCACCTGTTGGAAACAGAAGATGAAGGGAAAATATAAGATTATTGTCTGATCATCGTTTCACTTTCCAGATCTTGCAGGATGCACCTGTTTGGCAGGAAAGTGCAATTTTATGATGTAGAGCTAAGTTTCAGAATGGGGTTCCAGGATAGACAGGAAAAGATTTACATAATTTTTTCAAAGCTTTGGAGACCTTTTCTGTCATGCTTCTTTGAAACAATCTGCACAATTATTATTTAATTTCCTAGGAAAATGAAGTTTTCAAGTGATACACAGAAACAGAAACAGAAAGTGATAAGAAATTATGAAAAATTGTCAGAGATTCTGAAAAAACTTTCCAGTATGAGGACGCATTAATAACTTACTGACTACTGACTAACTAACTAAATAAACAGTTCCTCTGTAGTTTAAGCACTTTATGAAAATAATATTATGTGATAGCAGTATAAAAGGATGAAAGAGCCAAACCAAATAACCTGGAATATATTCCACTTCTGTAGTCCTGTCCCCATAAATTTCTTTAGGCTCTTTGAACTGCCTTCACCTCTACCTGAATTAAAAAAAACAAACAAAAAACAAAAAGGTAAGCTGTGATTCTTTAAAAACATTTTGAAAAAATCGCAATCAGTGAACATATGAAATATTGTTTTAGCAACTTCCATGATAACCCTATTGTCAACACTTTAAATGACATCTATAAAACATACAATAATTTTTATGATGTATTTGTATCTTTATATAATGTATGCATAAATAAATATACATGCACATATTAAATATATACACACGCAAACAATTATATATCAAAACAGGTACAACTATAGATGCTTTCAACTTATCTTGCTGTTTCAAACAGCCTGATAGAAAGCTTTTTCAAAGCAGCAAGCAACCTTGATTCATTATGCAGTTGTTTCAGTGGGAAAAAATGGTGTCCATGTGCTTCTCCAAATCCTATTCATAAAGAAAATTTTTCTTTAATTAACTTCTCTTACTGTTAGATTTCTACTAAAAGAACTCTTCCATAAGAGTAAAAACGATTTTTCACCACTGACTTCAATTGGAGGCAGGAGTCTACATATTTTATGCAGATACAATCTAGGTGTTTTACCATCTGCTACATAGATTGTTCACAAGGGATTGTGCTCAAGAGGCCCTTCACATGTTCAAATATTTTAATGTTGCAATTTCAGCAGTGTAGAGAAAAAAGAACATTCTTTTCTTCTGCAGAGCAGAAGAAATACATTCTTGTAGGAAAACATATCAAGATCTAATTTGTGCCATGTTCCCTGGTGTTCCTGTAGTTGATGATCTGTCAGTATTTTCATGTATCATATTAATTTTATTTTCAGATATTTATAAAACAGGTCAAAAGATTTACTACAGGGTGAAATTAAAAAAAAAAAACCAAACCACAAAGTTCCAGGAAAAAGCCTCAATGAAGCAATTCAGATATAATGTTAAAAATTACTCAGATAATTTTGCATGAACATAACGCTCCTCATGCATCTGATACATAAAACAAATGGAATATACAACTCCTTACATATTTCCACTGCTCTTTTTAACTTACATTTATTGATATGTAAGCTTTAGCTGAATCTTTCAGATCATAATGCAAGTACCATTACCCTTAATAAAGAAAGTCATTACAGATTGTAACTATGGAGTGGTCCACCAAAACAAAAGACATACTATTAAAAATAAGTGCAGATAATTAAAACTGCATTTTAAAGGAAACTACATGCCTTGAAGAATATGTAAAAATTATGTAATTTAAAACTATTGGAAATGACAGTTCTGAATTAGAGATTGAGTATAGGAAACTAAAAATCTAAAGAATGAGATTTGCACAATGGAGTAGACTGAAGATTTCCAGAGCTTTCATTATCTCCAGAGGCACCTGAATCACCATCTTCAGACATGCTTCACAAAGTATGTCAACTCTTGAAGCTGAATGCACAATCCAGGTTTCCCTCTCCCATGAAAAAGTCCAACATAAGCTCTCTAAAGCTCTTTAATTCCTTTAAAGAAAAATAATCTATCATCATGATTTTTTAAAAATAAAAATTGGAAAAGCTTCCCAGAAGAGATTAAAAATGATTCACTGCAGAATGTCCACACAATAATAAGTGCTCCTGTCACTGCTTATGGGGGGTATATCCAGTTCTTTTAATTCCTAGGGATCACTGCTGCTGCTGCTGTATTGTATATAATTAGTACAACCACTGCTAAAATATAACCCCAGTTTCTTTTCCACACAGGTTGATTTATTGAAATGCATCCTAGATTGGAATAAAAAGAAAAAAAGACACAGTATGAGGAACTCAGAATCACTTAGACGGGGGCTGAGCTAAGGCTCAGCACCCAGAATAAGAATTCTTGGGTGCTCTATTAGATATTCAGATATTTTAAACCATCAGGTAGGTTTTGCTAAGCAAAATATTTGCAGCAAAAGCTAACTATCTTTGCAATTAATTTTCAATAAAATTAATAGCTTTGAAGTTCTTAATCACAAAGCCATCCATGAAGTCAAACAGCAAAAGTTCTGAACAGTTTGAAGGTATTAAAAGGACAAAATGGCAGTTAGACATTTGTATGGAATTAGCCTTAGCCTTTCCCATCAATAACAGAATCAAACAACACAGGCAAAATCCCTCTTTTCCATTTTTAGCAGTATTTGTCACACTAAGATGAAGATATCATATGAAGTTTGCAAATTAAAACAGTCCAGAAGACAGGAATGGGAGGGAGAAGACAGCAGTGAACTGCAAAATGCCCTGTATTATCTGTGAACTGCAAAATGCCCCTGCAGGAAGAACACTGCACTGGGGCTTTAGAGCAACAAGATGACATGAAAAGAGAAAGGCAATAAAATGTGATGGGCACTTTTGGTTGCCAAGGAAGCTTGCAATGTTCAGAGTTCCCTTGAGAACATTTCAGTCACTCATTTAACATAAGCTGTGGATAGTGTGATGAGTAACAGTGTCAAAGCTGTGCTGTCAGGGGTTTTGTTCTCTCACCTATAATATCATACCTCCTGCCTCTGTCAGTAGTCTGGCCTCCTCAATATAATAAAACAGTAAATGGAAGGAAATACTTCTATTTTAAAGAATACATTATTTTATGGTCTGTTAGTGATTTCCAGTATTGATCATTGGTAAATTGAAATAATGTGTACTCCTGAAGGTATTATTTTTTAAATAATTTACCTATTCATCAGTGAGTAGTTAATAAATCAAAAATAAACAGATTGCAATTTTTTTTGGTTTTGTAGGACATAATAAAACAACTATGAAAAAAATTAGAATTATCTAAAATACCTATAACAGGAATTAGATTCTGTATAACAATATATGAATTCATTTTATCGAAATAAATTTTTAAAAAACACAATTCAAAATTAAGATAGAAATAATCGATGTAAGCTGAAACTTTTGGTTTTCAAAATTATGAGTGGTTGAATTAACTTGTAGGTTAAAATTTTGTTTATTTTCTCACCTTTTATCTCTAAATCAACTAATAACTTTTAACAATAACACAATTTTGCAAAACACATACCAAAGGATCTTAGAGCTACCAATCCCAGAGCATTTGGGGGAACAAAATACTATTAACAATTAATATAATGAAACTATTTTTATTTTTTTACATCAAAGAATATTTCTGTAGGTAGATATAGTTATAAATCACATTAACAAAAGTTAAGGGTTTCACAACAGGGTTCCTGTGCAATTATTTAGCCTCCCAAGTGTTATGAAGTACTAAAACAATAAGTATAATTTTATTACAGAATTAGAAGAAGAGACTTCTAGGGACAACCCCAAAAAAACATGTGGTCAATCCCTTTTCATTAAAGCAAGATTTCTTATATTCAGAATCAAACTTGAGAGTATCCAATTAATCTTCCCTTAAAGTTCTATCTAAGAACATTTCTCTTCAATGTCACGTAGCCTACTGCACTCTGGACCAACATTACAATTAGACCATTTCCTCTTACTATCAAACTGAAATATTTTTTTCATTTAGCAAGCTGGTATCTCTTTCTGCAAAGACATCTCCTTTGTAAGGACAACTTGCATTACAGCAACAAGGCGAGTGCAAGACCCAAGACCTGGGTCGGGGTAACCCCTGGAATCAATACAAGCCGGGGAATAAACAGACTGAGAGCAGCCCTGCCTTGAAGGACTTGAGGGTGCTGGTGGATGGGAGGCTGGATATAAGCTGGCAATGTGCTGTTGCAGCCCAGAAAGCCAATTGTGTCCTGGCTGCATCAAAACAAATGTGACCAGTAGGCCAAGGGAAGAGATTCTGCCTCTCTACTCCTCTCAGGTGAGACCCCACCCACAGTACTGCACCCAGCCCTGGGGTCCCAAGCACAGGAAGGACATCAATCTTTGAAGCAAGTCCAGAGGGGGTCACCAAATTTATTAGAGGCAGGGAGAGGCCATGTTTCCTATTGGATCAAGCTGAGAAAGATGAGATTGTTGAACCTGAAGAGGTGAAGGATCCAGGGTGACCCATTTGAAGCCTTCCAGTAACTGAAGGAAGCCTGGAAGAAATCTGGAGTGGGACTGCATACGAGGGCATGCAGGAATAGGACGAGGGAATGGCTTTAAACTGAGTAAGTTGAGATGATATATTAGAAAAAAAAATCTTTACTGTATGGTTGGTAAGACACTGAAATAGCTAGCTCAGAGAAACTGAATGTCTCATCCCTGTAAGTGTTCAAGGCCAGGCTGGATGGGGCTTTGAGAAACTTGGTCTAATGGAAGATGTCCTGGATCTTGGCAGAGGGGTTGGAATTTGATGATCTTTAAGGTCCCTTCCAGGCCAAACAGTTCAATGAGTCTATGATTTAGGAAGGTTATTCTTACACTCCCATTTTTATCTCAATTTGTACATCCTCCATTCTTCCAGACAGTCCCAGGCATGAGAGCGCATGTCCCATTTACTTATTTAGAATACATGTGATATGCTCAACATAAATAATAATTCCTTTTTGTATAGTGCCAGTGACCAAATGCGAACAGAAATGTTATCCTCCATATATGGTGCAAAATACTTTTCAAGTCTAAGTAAATCTTGGAATGTAATTGCCTTTTATTTCCTCAGCAATACATAAAATCTTGTCTAATTTGTGCCCCCACTGCAGCTGTACATTATTTTTAGCAGCATTATTGCCTAGACAATTTAATTTCATATTTGTTCACATTTTATTTATGTTTCTTATTTGTGACATTTATACTTTGTTTTTATAGATGCTTTCAGGTCAGTTTTCCATTTTCTCCAAATCACACTGAATTCTGATCTTCTAAAGCACTCATAACCTCTCCTATCTAACACCATCTGTACACATTATTATATATCAACATTTAAATAATGAACTAAAATATTCAATAAAATCAGTCGTAGAAAAGTGTGCCTCACTTGAAATTCTTCCAACAGACAGTGAATCAATAATACTAAATGTTAAATGTAGGTTTTCATCCAACTGTACACCAATTTTGTACCAAGAAAATGTGAACCATACTTTGTGAAGTTGCTCATAAGAGTGTGTTATATAGTCCCTAAATCTTACTATGGCCTTGGTAAATACTGTAGTCTTTTCTTTCCCCTTATTCACTGCACTATTAGCATAAAATAAAAGAAACTGGATTGATATGACATGTTATTGATCAATACAAGGTGCTTTTTACCTCTTCTACTTATTATTAATATTATTAATTAATTTAATTTTTAATAATTAAATACTGCTCTGCTCCACAGACAGAAAACACTATTTTTTTTCTTTTTGTCTTCTATTTTTTTAATCTCCTTCCAATTTTAAGTGTGAATTTCAGAATGAAAGACTCAGGAATGGTTAGAAGTTCAGATTACTTCAACATTTTTACCATAGGGTGGATTCCTTTAGTTCCTCAGTTCATCAAACACTGAAGATTTGAACTAAAGTTTTCCTCAGTGTCTTATTTCTGTATTCTGGCCTACAGTCCTATTTCTGTGCTAAGATTAGTCTTGTAATGTGTTTGGACACAATTAAATTCTTAAAGACTGAAGCAAATTCTACTTAAACATCCTTTGTTTAAATCATAATTGTTCTCTTTCCCATAAGTAATTAACCTATATATTTTACTTTGTTCTATAGTACATTCATAAGATTCTTTTTATCTTTTCCTTTCACTACAAAGAACTCATTTTGTCTCTTAGTTTTCCTAATTTTATCCTTTTTTTGTAGAAGTACATTACATAATGAAGGCTATACATGAAGGAACAATGAGTTATGAAGAGCCACATAGTGTAAATGTAATTAAAACCAAACTATTTAACTGGACTTTCCACTTGAGTAGGATGATGGAAGATTTGTCTGTGAGAACAAAGAGTAGATTCAAAGAGAATAGAAAGAAAAAAATATATTTGTAGAAGAATCCACATTCAAGAAAATCTCTATTATGTACAGTAGCAAGCAGCATTCTGAAATCTTATTACTCCTCTGCTGTGAACAAGTATCTGTGAAATTTATGAGCAAATATCATCAAGTTCATTCTTCTTTTTCTCCTTGTAACTGATGAGCATGCCCTACTGCTACATTCCTTTAAAGAACAGATGTCTGTGGCTGATGGAAAGTTTCCAAAGAGTAATAACATGTAGTGGTGGTAACTGTTAAATTTCATAGGCAGACAGGGTCATGTTCAGTCCATGCTCCAGATATGTGTGAAAAATTGTTAACACAGCACTTATCACTAATCTCCATGTTAGCAAATAATGCTAAGGTTGGATATATTTGCTTCTGCTCAGCGCTTTGCTAACTCTGTTCTTTGTTCTTGGAGGGTAAGCACACATGGAGCTCACATGTAAAGACATATGTGACAATTGTAAAAGAAATACGACTAGTTATCACTAGTCATATTTCTTTAACAATTGTCACATATTTAATCACTGTTACAATGTATTAGATAATCCTTGAAGGGTAACTATTAACATTAACATAACTAAAACTTCTTATCTTCCCCTTCTTCTTCAGCTAGACTTTAAAACAAACAGGTTACATCATAGAAAGAAATTCAGAAATTAATTGAAATTAAATAGTTGAACAAGAAATTCATTCCTGCATGAAAATATGTCTCTATATGTACACCCCTTTATTAACGGCTTGGGATTTATTTTGTATGGTCAATGGAATATCCTTGTGGTTATAGATTTATTAAGCCATCCATATTACAGGCATCAATATATTCTTGAGTGAATGATTCCAAAACCATCCAAAATCAGACTTAATAGGGTATAAAAATACTCACAGAGAGCTTTCTTTAATCAGCATGAATTCCTGAAAGAGAAAGCAAACCAAACTAATGAAAAAAACCTGTGAAATATGAATACAAAACACAGATCAAATACTCAATTTCCAAATCCAGTGCAGAAAATTTTTACTGGGAGAGATAAGAAAAAAATTAATGTTTTAAAATTAAACTCCTTCAGTTCTTTATACTTTATGAAAGGAAATTGGTATATTTTTAACCACTACTTTCAGTGAACCATGACTTTTTAAAATTATTTGACTTGATGCATATTTCTTGGGATAACCTGTTGTTACACACCATTAAAAAAGAACATTGTGTTTCCTTGTATAATACCCCATGCTGACATAACAGTGAACAATTTATCATTCTGATGAACCTTCACAATTGAGAATTTTGAGAAACCGTGGTTCACTGGAAACCAGGATTTAAACAATCTTAATTTATTTTGTTAACCTTTGCAGTGCCGTGGTTTTGTGGTATTTAATATAGTTTAAACCTGCTACATGAATTTCACATATTTCTTCTCAGAAAGTTATTCTTAAGAATACAACTATTGAAACACTATAATATATAATTCATACTTTAACAGTTGTGCCTGCTTCCAAGAGGTACTCTGGAAACACTTTTCAGCTTATTTAGGTCTGAAAGCTATTCAATAGAATTGGTATTTTCACGATTGTCACAACATACTGTCATTTCCAGTCCATTCTGGGACAGTGCAGCAGAATGGTGTTGTCAAACCTGTAAGAATACAGCATACTGACTCCCATGACACTTAAAGCCAGCTTGCAACAAATTAAGTTTGTAAGCTTTGCAACTGTTGGTTCACAGCCTCCTCAACATTACCAGCTCTCTATGTGGGGAAGTACTCAGATGGCATTAAAACCTCAGTGTCTACTGCACTGAGTACTGTAAGAGCAGCCTCCGCAGTGAATATTTTAAATCTGATAAAGATGATCATCTAATTAAAAAGTTATCAGGAGGAAAGATTGTGGAAGACCTAAACATTATGTTGCTTAGTATCTTTCTAGAATTTCCTTTTATCCAAACTTATAGCATCTAATTGTCTTAATTCTAGCCTGGAATTTGTTAGTCATATTTTTGTCTTGAAAACAATGAATTTGCTAATGCTGATTGTCAGGCAGCCATAATGTTTTAGAATATGGTAATTTCCCTACAAGTTCTTTTTGAAAGGGAAACTCAAACAAATATGTGTCGGCTGGTAGTACATAAAACACTTAAAGATTAAATCTTGCATCTGCCCAAAAAATCTTGCTAATCAGTAACGTTCACATTGAGAAATATCAGCGACTCAGATAAATACCTAATTTAGGAACTAGAATCAGTAATGCCAGTTAACCTAACACTTTACTGTATTTAATTTAGAACTCGAAATAGGGGGGTTTATTATTTTTTCAATTTTCTTCCTCTGCAACCTACTGAGAAGGGGGATGATAGAAGATTTTGATGTGCATCTGGTGCCCTCCCAAAGTCAATACACCACACTGCTTCAGACCAGTCCTGATTCAAATGTATTCTGTTTTATCTGTATTATCTGTTCATACCTCATGACAGAGTATAACATACTGATGTTCTTACTTGTCTTTTATTTATAGACACAAAATACACTTTAATATGGTTTTTCAGTCATGATGTTTTGCTAAATGCAATGTTCATGGTTCTGTTGGCCCTGCAATGATTAATTACTTACATTTGTTCTTACTTTCAATTTAATAAATGCTTTTATGAGCTGTTCCTCTCCCAATAGTCTGTCTCCTGGGCATAGTTTTTTACATAGCCCTATCTTACTCCAACTGACATTAGTATTAGCATTTTCTCTATTTTATCCTTATACATTTTCCTTTCTGTAAGTAAAAGCAAATCCATTCTGCTGATTCTCACTTTTTATTTCAATTAGTTATTTAAAATAAATTAATTATTCACCAGTTTTGGGAGTCCCAGGGTCATTTCTGTTTTTGTTCAGTGGCCATTAATATAAAATGCACAAACAGTCTTGACAGCAAGACTGATTCCAGATATTTTAGAACAGCAGGTAAGTAGATGTTGAAGAGCTCAGTAATATTTAAAAATTGGAATAAGAAATTGAAATAGAGAATTTGTTACTTTTTAACACAAAAGAGTGGAATTAAATATGTACCCTGTGCAAAATGTTAGATTAGAAGCATCTAATCCTTTAAAGTGTATATCTTTTTAATCTAAATAAAACTGTTATTATCCTATTCTTCTACAAGATTTTTTGCTTTACAGTACCCAAGGTTACTGACTCACTAGGTCTGATAAATTACAGATGACAATAATTTGATCTACATTTATCACAGAATGACAGAATGGTTGCAGGTGGAAGTAGCCTCAGTAGATCATCTGATCCAAGCCCTGGGTAAAGCAGGTACACCTAGAGCAGAGCGTATGGAATCACATCCAGGTTTGTTTTGAGTATCTCCAGAGAAGACTCCACAACCTCTATGGGCAGCCTCTTACTGTAGTGCCCACATCTCTGCTCCCTGAGGAAAGTTTCGTAGAGGAGCAGAGAGAGGAAGGAAAAGAAAACAATTTCTATTCCTGTCCCTTGTTTTTCCATGTGGAATGCATTGGGAAATTGTTTACCTGGAATCATTGGTTCATTGGACAATGGTGGGCATTGTTTGGCCCTGATGGCCAATGGAATCCACCTGTGTCTGGACTCCCTCGGAGGAGGGAGTCAGGAGACAAGTTACAGTAGTAGTTAGATATGATAGCTAGAAGTTAGGATGTAGTTTTAGTATCTCCTCTTTAAATATATATTAATGTATTGTAATATAGTTATAATAAAGAAACTATTCAGCCTTCTGAACTGGACTCAGCATCATCTCTTCCCATCTCGGGTTCATCGGCATCCTTCCCTGCCACACTGTTACAATGCTCTGTCACCCTCAATATAAAGACATTTTTCCTCATATTCATATGAAACTTCCTGTGTTTCTGCTTGTGCCTCTTGCCCCTTGTCCTGCCCCTGGGCAGGAGTGCCATGAAAAGAGTCTGGCCCCACCTTCTTCACACCCGTCCTCAAGATATTTCTTAGTATTGATAATATCTGCTCTCAGTTGTCTCCTCTTCAGGCTAAACAAGCTCATCTCTCTCTCTCATCTTTTTTCCTGAGAGGGATGCTACAGTCTCACTAATCACCTTTTCCAGTAGTTCCTTGTCTTTCTTGGAGTGGGGAGTTCAGAGCTGGACACAGTACTTCAGATGTGGCGTCATTAGGGCAGAGTAGATGAGGAGGATAACCTTCCCTAACCTGCAGCACTTAGTCACTGTTATAACTGTATATTGGCTACATAATAATTATGTGCAATATAACACAACATACTACATACTAGAACAAGAAATAACTTGAAACTGTAAAATACACAAGTGGTCTATATATATACTATCTGGATAATTAGACTCACTACTCATAGAAAAGTAAGTATAACAATAAAATATCACTATATTCTGAAATTAAAGAACTGACCATTTTATTATCATAAAGAGCTGGCAATACACAAGTTAATAGTATAAAGAGAAAATACTACAGTGCTTAACCTGTGGTGGAACCATCCTTGAATATTGGCAAATTTATCCACTCTTTATCCATTTATCTATTTAGATTTTTGTCCTATTTTAGAGAGGAATTTGTTACCTCCAATTTAGCTACTCAATTTTTCAGCTAGATTTTATTTCTTTGTGCTGTCTGAGCATTGCAATTATGTTATAACTAAAGAAAACTGCAAGATGAAAAGAGAGACATTTGTCAAAATTTAGAAATTAATGTTTTGCATTACAATCTATTTATAGAGAATGAAAGGGGAGGAAAATCTGTGTTAAAAAGGAGTTAAACACTGAAAACTCACTTACTAACTTTTCTCCTGAGAACTTCTATTTGCAGACAAATATTTGCCTGACTGTGACATGTATATCTACTACAGTACTGCCAAGTGGATACTCCATCAAATTTTTTCAGCTTCAGTTAAAATCAATATGTAGCTAATCTGTATTATGATTCACTTTTAAGTATGAATTTTACAAAAAGTGAAATGAACATAGATAAGATATTGTTGACCCTGTGTAACAGATTTTTAAAAAGAGATATGTGTACATTGCATTTGTTTCACAGTCACCGGGTTTTGAGCAATCATCCACTGAAGTCAATCATTGAAGTCACTGACTCCAGCAGGACTGGAGCACACAGCTTCTTTTCTTGGAGAATTTTATGCAGCAAGTCTTGTACGTTGGTGTCACAGCACACAGGATAAGACACATGAACAGTAATTTCAGTGCATCTGGAAACTTCTGCATTGGATGTGGCTTGTATCAGGGCAGAGCCTTGGCCCAAGCCAGTACATGTCCTGAGACAGGACACATAATTATGAAATTATCACAAATATAAAATAGATGCAAACAGAAATAAGTAAGACTGATAAATTACAAAGCAACAAAAAAAAGGACTCAGTAACTGCACATTTGCAGTAGTCTTCTAAAATAAGGCAGATGTCCATCCAGTCTAATGACAGCCACGAAACACAAACAGACATTTAAATGGAATTCTTTTTTAGGCTTTGCTTTGGATTTTTCCTTTCTTTTAATAGAATTTAATTTTTTCCTGTGTTTTTTATTATGCATGGTTTATTTAACAAAATTACTATAAATATAATTTATTTGCCTAGAGACATCAGAAAAATGAAATAAATGTAATTTCAATGAAGGATCAAAATTTGCTTTAAAGATCTAAAATTTGTTGTAAAGTTCTCAAATTACCTTTTACTATACTAGTAGGCATTCCATTAATCATTTTGTTGAATATTCTTTCATTAAATGCTTTGCTCTTATACATAAGTTTTATCAGTGTTAAATGTAGGTAGCTAGGATGTACTTTGACTGACAAGAGTGTCATACTTATATGCTTCTTTTTTAATTCACCTTTGAAAGGTTGTATTTAGTCATCAGACTTTATGTATTTTCCTCATATTTTTAAATTATATGTATTTGACATTTTGTGTTATAAGGATCTTCCAAACCATTTTATAAATTCTGGAAACACAACCTTAGATATCAGCCAAGATCCCTTGTTTGGAATGGAAAGAAATGTTGCATCACCTGTCTCTTACCTTATTACTTTCCTCTATCGCACCATTGCAGTAGGGGTGACTCACTGTATCAAGCATGTCAGCTAAGAAATTAAAACTTGCTAAAAAAAATTTAGGCTGAAATATTTTTTAAAAATCTACTGATTTAAAGCCCAGACCCAAGTATTTTGACTGTTTGTGTACATTTCCAGCAAATAATTAGGTGAATGTCAAGGGTAATGCATCCCCACAGTGCAATTACTTAAGGACTGTGAAAATCTCCTGTAACATGTAATACTCAGTTTTGAATAAGTAACTGAAAATAACAATTTCTAACATAAAAATCATCATTTATTTATGAGGTGTCATTAGTGAGAGCCACATTTATTAGACAGACAGAAAGAGGAGGTCCTAGTTTTTGGTTGCTTACTGCTTTAATATTAGTGACATAAATGCTTATTTTCATAATTGTATCATTTCGAAGGTAGCAAACATAAATAAAATACTGAAAATACACTCTTATTCACAGTTTAAAATATTAATCAATTATCAATTGACTTAAAAAAGAAAATTCCAGACTCTTCTGAATTTCGTAGGCATTCTGTTTCGTAGGCAACACATTCCCTAACCAGGTGTGTGAATCTTCCTTTTTTATCATGTTGACTCCCTTCAAAGTTATGGTTAACTCTGTTATTTTTGGGGAATATTGATGAGTGTTAAAGCTAATTTGTACTGAATGAACATTTCTACACTATTGCTCTCTATCACCCAAGAAAAAGTAATTTTAAAAGTAAGCTCATAAAATAGTCGTTTAAGAAATTTGATATAATTTGGCAAGTCTGTATAATGTTTACTTTTATACTACTTTACAGATAATACTCACTCAAGAAAATCCAAACTTGTCTTCAAAAGAAAAAGTAACAGCCTTTCTTTTGATGGCTTCGTTAGAAATAAATTATAAAAGAAAAGAAATTCTTGCACAGTAAATGTAAAAATATTCCAAAATATCCTTAAAAATTTACGAAAGATTAATACTGACAATACTGACTTTGCACACCCATGGCCTATGGTAAGAAGGTTATTATACTTCAATAGAAATGAGTAGAAGAAGCTCAGTTACCTCCTAATTCTAAAGATAAATTAATCCTGCTTCTATCATCACAGGCTCTCCTCTCTTTCCACTCTTGGCAATGGAGTGGCACAGAAAGTTTGAAGAGAAGCCCAGAGGACCTATCCCCACGTGTGGGCACCCCTGGTACTGCCCTAGATGGGGCTGCTGAGACACAGGAGGCAGATTTCCCTATTGTGTCACAAGTGCACTAATGTAGTCTCTCTTTTTCCTTTTTCTTTTTTTTTTTTTTTTTTAAGGAAATGAACTGAACCAACCTTTCAGTTTCTGTGGAATAACTCAGCAACTAAATCCTAGAGTGCTTTGTACCTGGAGCTATAATCTCATGGGTCTTATTTGGAGCTACAGGTAGGTGCTTACCTTTGGGAAACAAAGGCTTCCTTTCTCCCTTCACTTTTTAGTTAGCTCAAAAAGAGATACTGCCTACTTAACCATTCATAAAGGACTTTGAAAATACTTTGTCTGTGGCATCAAAATACTTTCCTCTATCATATGACATCTCAGTATTTTATCTTGGACATGAGGTACACAGTAATGTGAATTCCTTTTGGGAGAAAGGGGAACTTGAGCAGGATATGCTGAGCATCTCCTTGTTTTGATTTTGTCCCAGGCTACAAGGGGAAAGATAATAGCAGCCAGGCTCTCACTTTTGAGAAATGAGAGCATAGCTACATCTCTTCTTGACTGGAAATTCCCAAGCATGAACACATAAAAGCATTTTCGTCCCTATGGATAAAATCACATAGTACTTTACAAATAACTTATATCTTGCAATGTGACTATTTTATTCATGAATTACCTTTTAAATTTGAACACAGAATAAGCCTTTTAAATATTGCTTTGAAATGCCTCTATACTTCATGCAGCACTATGTAAGTTATATTAGACATACTTTCATGATATGTCTTGGTTAAAAGGTTGCAGCTTTCCTTAAAAAGTGTTACACATTCAGTTATTCCAATATATGGGGCATCTGATTCAGGAATGAGATTTGTATTTACCTGCTATAAACTAGGAAGGCTTGCTGGCAATACATAGCAAGGTGCTGGCAGCTGGAGCTGAGGGACCCCTCAGGGAGGAGAGGATGGGGCTGCCCCTTGCCAGACACAGCAGCTCCAGCCCATTCCAGTGGACACACCGCAGGGCACGGCTGAGCCTCTCAGACAAGCTGATGGCACCTCAGGGGAAACATGTCTGAGACAGGGCAGAAAATGACAGACAGGCAGAACCAGACAGAACAGAGAGGGTGAGAAGCAGCAGAGAGAACGCCACAGTCACTGAAGGACATGCTCCATGTGCCAGAGCAGGTATTCCCCTGCAGCCTGAGTTCAAGTATCGTCTCCTACATACCAGTTAGTCCACCTTGAAGTTCACATACCCACACACAGAATAGTGAACTGAACCACAGAGAAAATAGGGGTTAAATCACATAGAAAATAGGAAGAGGGTTTAAGAACTTTTACAAAACTTGTAAGTTTAATATTACTGGCACAGTGCTTGGCCAAAAAATGTACTGTCAGCATCCTGCTTAAATGTAACATTTTATTCCTTTCTCCCCACTTCTCTGTTGCTCCTCCCTGATCCAAATTTCTCTCTCCATTTCCCCACTTTTGGTTCTTCCTCTAAGCACCCCACAGTTGTTTTGCAGATTTCCACATTCTTTTTAAAACATCTCCTACCAAGTTTTGGATAATCCACCAGGCCCCTGATATAGCCCATAAAAAGTTTATTCATTCCCATGAGTCCCATGGTAATCTGACTTCCCTCTTCCTATCAGTTACAAAGTTATGTTTGAGCTTCTTCATGGGGACACTTGAGGGACTGTGTCAGTGGCTCAGCCACTGGTGGCATGGGAGCTCTTATCTTTGTTATGCTCACTGTTATCGCCTGACTCGTTATGTGTATTTACTTATTGCTTTTCCTATCTCTTGTTTCTGTTTACTAGTGAGTAAATTACTCACCCAAAACTCTCTCTTTAAACAGATATCCCTGCAACGCAGGGATTCCCATGCCTTTTGAGTTTCCTACATCTTTATAGAGCTGACACAATGACTTTAATCTTAATATAAACCAGCTAGGACAAATAAAACATTAGCACATATAAGACAAAACAGAAAGTGAATGTAAAGCTCTGTAATAATGAACTAAGAAAATGGTTAAATTCAAACTATATGGAGGCTGTTGTCTAGCATCATAGAGTATTTTCCCCACTTACTTATTTTGATTTTGATTTAATTTAATCAGATTCAGCATAGGCTTTTCTCTTCAGTACAGAAAAAAAAAAATAAAAAAGTAAGTTTTAGTCAGTTTACTGTGCTATAATTTTGATAGCAAAATGAAGACTAATTATAAGCTTAACCAACATTACATGTCAGTCTAAAATAAAAATAATATTAGAATATTTTATCCATTAAAGCAATAGAATGAGGAAGTAATAGACAAAAGTATCGCCCAGAACAAAGCATTTCTTAACAGCTGTAGGTTTTTTCTGATATGGAGTATGTTAATATTAATGAAATTTAATACTTTGCATTTTTTAGTACTTTGCATGGAATGAACAGACACTCGTATTTCATGACCTGCATGTTTGTTTTCTCTAATACATTATAAATCATGGTAGAGGTATAGACATAAGGTGACATATATTGAACTTTTAAATAGTTTCTTTGTTCTTTTATTTATTTCTTAGATAAAAACCTCACTGTATCTCATTATCTAGTTCACACACTACATTAAACCTGCTTTCAGAACATGTGTGATGAAGACATTAAAAGTTGAAAGTTGTTTTGTCTACGTAGGTCCAAATAAATTTTCCTTCTACTGAACTGGATAACAGTGCTAATTCTGTGGGGAATAAAATCTTACCTCACATGTGAAGCACTCATCTTGGATTTCTAATTAGCACACTTACACAGTTTTGTCCTTAGTACGCAGTGATTGCAGCGAGCATATTTACCAGCACTAGTATACTTCTGAGCTTTAGAAAAGAAATAAAATGTTTAATTACTGGGGAAGGATACTAGTGGTAGAGGTTTTATTAAGACAGAGAGGACAGCTGGGAGCAGACACAGTGCTTTGCTATTGTGTCCCCCAAAAGAACATTTTACAACTACTCAGGCAGAGGAAACTTCATGATGAAAACCAAACTCCGTCTCAGACAATTTACATTCATATTCATCTTCTGCTCCTGTGTCAGCAGACCCAAACTCTTGCCAAACCAACAAACACAGTCTCCAATGTTTCGAGTTTTCAAGCATCAAATTTGCAATGCAACTCGAATCTCTGTATCAGACTTGATTTACGTGCAATTCATTTCTATGAACTCACAGCTGACTGCATGTGCTCAGTGCCCAGCTCCACCAAGACTCACGAACATGTGATAAAGCTGTGCTACATCTTCCACACTCAGGGGTCATCCTCTTTGCAAACTCAAGAGAGGGAAAGTGATGAAGGAGTGGAGACCAAACAAAAGTGAAGTGTTTTGAAGTGAACATACACTGAGACAAAGTTAAATGTATTGTTTCTAATCTACCTATAAAATCAGAACTTTGAGATAAATTAGGAAATGTAAGAAATTCCACCAGGATACACCTCTAAATAGAAAACTCAAACATATGGGCTTCCTAGCTTCTGGGTATTTAAATTTATTGCAGTGTGCCAACATACACAGTATTCGTTTCCTGATAATTATGAAACAGACCATTAACTGTTCTAAACTGTCATATCTCTTGGGATCCAGGGTGATATATGAAATCATGATAACATAGCTATAGATGTAGAAAAAATAATAAAATTATTTTAAAAGATTAATTAAGGAAGACTGATTAACAAGATGTATTTACACCACGTGGGCAGGTAAAGATAAACTTTGGAAGAAATGCTCTGGTTAGAAAAAAGTAAGAATTGCTTTCCAGATCAGTATCAATGAAAGAAGGGTAAGTCAGCGCCAAAGTATAATTTCCCATTAGTGTTCATGCCCAAAGTCTCTTTTCAGGGGGCACTCACTAAGCGAAATGAATGTAGATCTAAAATGTTGGCACCATTCCTGAATTTTAACCCCAAACAGACAAGCAAGTATAAATTAATAATGAACCAGTAAAACAATTGTATTAGGGCATTATGTCTTGTGTCTTTCTCATTAACAGCAGATTTTGCATGGCTAAAAACTCTTGGAGAAATAAACAACTCTACTGGGCATTCAAGAATAAAGCTGGTCAGAAACTTTCTGTGGATTTTTTAAATTTTTGCTTGTTATTATTTGAATCATAAACCTTTTTCAAAACATTTTAGACTTGATTAATTTTAAGTAACCCCACAGCAGAACTCCAGATGAAACCTAGGCAAACCTGGATAAGGATGTTCTTAGGAAGTACAAAAGATTTTATAGTCAATGAGATTTTTTTTCACAGAACAAATTATCCTATGCTTTGCTTCTACTTCTGACATTCATAAGCAAAGTTAGGCTTAGTATTCCTCAGAGAAGGTTTAGTTTTTTCTAAACCTAGAAAAGCATATGTCTTTTTAGAACTAAAGAAAGGTGGACACACCGCACAGAGACAAAAAGACATATGCTGATCTACAAATCACTTTGTGGTTCACCATGTGGCACATTGACCACCCTGCCTGCATGTGGGAGTTAACAGACCAATCCTGCCAAGAACCCGGAGACTTCATCTTCACTCACCACCAGGAAACTGCCAGTGCAAATAGTATTTTTTCTTCACCTATCACCAGATTAGTCAGTAGATGAGATAGCTGGGTATTGTGAACACTGTCTTGCTTATCTATTCCTCTATTCTTACACAGAAAAAAATCTGCTGGTATCTGCTGGAAGAAATAAGGAAATGGCAACAATAGATAAAAGAATCTTAAAAGTATTTTTTTTGCTACAAGTAACAAAATACTGGAAATATGAGGCGAAAAAGTGGGAACAATATAAATTGCTATTAAAAAGACAATAACCTTGATTTAGGCACAAACATGAATGAAACACACAAGATCACTGACAAGAGCCTGCTAACTGTCAGAGCCGATGCAGCCTGGAATATGGGGAGGAAGTAATGTGAAGTTCATCTAATAGGGTAGCCAGTTGAGAAAAATCCCTTTCACTTTCTGTGAAAACTTGACAGTACAATAGTTTCTGATGAAAACTTATGAAAACTTATAAGTCCATTATTTTGGCATGAGTATCCAAATAAAAAGTCGTAACAGGTAGATACCAAATTTTAATAGTTAGCTTTCTACATCTACTCTCATGAAAAACACTAAGTCAAATTTGTTAAAAGTTGTCTTTTCCTATGAATTAGTGAAATTAAAGCTTTTCCTTGGTGGAAAAAGATAAATAGAGAAAAGGAAGTAAATAGATCCTGCACTAAGTGAGGAGGGTCCAGTTCTCAGGTATTCTTTTACTCTATTCAAAACCAAATTTCACTCTCAAAATAGTGACTGATGCTCAGAAGGGATGAGAATATAGACTATATCATTATTACTCTTTAACTTATACTTGTAGTGCTAATATTGTGTCTTAAATTCTTTGGAGCCTATAAAGTTACGTCTTGAGGTATAAAGGATATACAGCAAATAGAACCAGGAATTAAATACAAGCTAAAAGAAATTGTATTAAAACAATTCAGAGTCTCTTAGAAAGAAAAATAGTTATGGTATGAAAAAAGACTACAGAATATATTTTCCTCAATGAATGCCTCAAGAATAACAAAGAAAAAAGTTAAATTTTGTGGGATACTGCATACGTTTTGAGGTCGGAAAAATTCTGCTTCCAAGTACTTATTACTTTAAAGGTGTGAGTGTAGTGGCAGTTATACTTGTAGCACAGGCTAAATATTGTCAATAGTGTGACAAAAGCATTGTGCTTATTACACATACTATAAAACATGGGTATAGTTTATTTGATTAGCTCATTTTGCCAATATCATTTGATAATTAAAATTAAAATAAAGTATTTAATTTCTAAAATAATGAAGACTTTAGTATTTAATTTATAAAACTGTTTATTTTTTCTATTGGTATCTATAAGCATATGAGAAGTATTTCTTTAGTGATATTCTGCCTTCTGGCAAATAAATGGTATTTTGATAATGACTTAAAAGGATCTAAAATTACACCTATTTTCTCCATTATACAGCTTGAACTGAAAACGAGTTTAAAACAAAGCAAGTTAATAAACAGAGTCAGGTATAGGGAATCTACTGTTCAAAATAAAAATATCTCAGCACATTTTATGTACTCGTTTGTCTTCAAATGTTTAGTTTTGTGACCTAGATTGACAGTTTGTAATGCATTAGTTTCTGTCTGAAAAAGAGCTTTGCCAGGGTGTCACCTCAGAGTTTGTATATAGTATATTATGCTGACAGATGATAGATGATATTCATGACAATTGCTGCTGTTGGTGTGGGTAAATCATATCCGTTTTTCATAGGAGCCATACTCATTTGCATTCCATTTGGAACTCTTTTATCAGTTAAAGGCAATAAACATTTAATTTACAGCTTGAAAATATATTGATTTAAATAAATAATAATATTTTAAATAAATAATTGCATGGGAAAATATGTTCATTTTTTAAAAATGTCTCCTTTGTTTAATTTTCTTGTTATGCACGAGCTTACTTGGGAATTAACTTTTCTTAGTTTAAAAATGGACATCATTAAATAAAAGTACCAGGTATTCTGTCATCAACCATGTTTCAGCATTACATTATGAAACATAGATTTGTGTATGAAAGATGCAAAACTTACAAGGTAAGTACGTTCAGGAGATATTGGATCATGAGTAAATGACTTAGTGAAATCTAGCTTGTAAGACACCTGCCTAGTCTATCATATAAAATTGAGGAACAGCAATATAATTTCAAAATACAGAATCAGTGAAAACCTGTATATTTAAAGTAATTAGAGTAAACTGGAATCAGACCCTATATACTTCTCCTGGTAAAAATGTCAGGGACAACAGAACTAGTTCTGACAGGTCTTTCACAATAATTTTGCCTGAACAACTGAGTCCTAAAGTATGTTGTGATTACCCTAGAAGTGAGTATCACTATGGAAATGATAACCCAGGAGAAAATGTGCCATGTGAATTGTAGGATAATTCTGCAAAACATATTAGCATTGCATGCATCACAATTTCAATGCTATTCAGAAGTTTTATCTACTAATTATTCTGCTTTTCTGGTTTTTGCTTTCATATATATTTTTCCCTTAGAACCTTCTTCCAGAGCTCTTGGAAACATCTAAGCAACTAATGCAGAATCATTCCAGTCTGTGTTAGGTAACGAAATTAATATTGATGAGCTAGCTGTGAGATAAAATATACTATGGTAGAAATTCTGCTGCTGAGGACACCTTGCCCTCCTTACTACACTGATGTTACCTTGTTTGATTATTTTTATTTTAATGGCTAATGTTTTAAGAGGTATGTATTAATGAAGGGACTTTGAAAAGTTATGAATACAAGATAATGTAAAATGTATAACCAGATATTTATATGAAATTTTACTACAAGATGTGAAACTAGAATTATTTTGGCTTGTTCAACAGGTATGTATCAGTAGATAGCTCAGAACCAGAAAAAACTGGAGACTTCACAGAAAATGACACAGAATGATCAAAGTTTTCAGTCAGGTACTTTCTGATTTTTATCTCTGTTATGAAAGAGTATAACTCTGTGGGTTTCTTTTTCACTTTACACTAGACTGCTGACAATCAGGAAATTGATAACTAGTAGTCTAATACAACAGCTTATCTTTGCCTGGATGAAAAATAAACTTTCTTTTGCATGTCCCAAAATTTATAGCATCAATCTTCACTCATAAGTGAACCAGCAAGAAAATCTATCTGAATACGAAAAATATCCACCCAGATGTTATCTAATTAAAATGATGGTAAAAACATGAACTCATTATTTAATGTTCACCATGTCCTGAGAATGCTAAAATATAGAACTGCTTAAAATAGGCTGTTTATGACACTACAATTCTGATGATCTTGTTTATGCAAGAAACCATTTTTCTTTGTGCACAAGATAACTTCATCCCATAAATTAAAAAGTTGCTTCCTAGTCCTATCAGATGTCACCTTTTTTAATGTTACATGAACAGAAAAAATTAGTCTGGTATTCAAGTAAAATATTCTGAACAAGTGTGGTGGTTTGACATCGGCTGGATGCCATTGCCTACCTAATCTACTCTATCACTAACCTCCTCAGCTAGACAAGGAAATATAACAGGGTCATGGGTTAAGGACAGGGAGACATAACTCACTGGTTATCAACATGGGAAAAACACATTCAGCTTGGGGAAATAATTTGAATTTGTTACCAATCAAATCAGAGTAGAGTAATGAGAAATTAAATCAAATTTTAGAACACCTTCCATCCACTCCTCCCTTCTGAGCTTAACTTAATTCTCTTCCTTCTCTCCCCAGCAGAACAGGGGGATGGGGAAAGGTGGTTTTGGTTAGATCATCACATGCTGCCACTTCTCCTTCTGGGAAGGACTCCGTACTCCTCAAACTCTTCTCCTGCTCCAGTAAGGGTTCCCTCTCACAGCAGACAATCTTCCACAAACTACTCCAGTGTGAGTTGTCCCCACAGGCTGCAGTTCTTGATGAATTGCTCTAGCATGGATGCCTCCCACCAGGTGCAGTCCTTCAGGAACAGACCAGTGTGGGTCCCCCATGAGGTCACAAGTGCTGCCATCAAACCTGCTCCACCAGGCCAGAAGTCCTGCTCCAGTGCAGGCTTCCCACAGGGTCAGAATTGCCTTCAGGCATTTCCCTGCCTTGGCATGGGGTCCTCCAGGGGCTGCAAGTGGATCTCTGCTCCAAGGTGGAACTCCATGGGCTGCAGGGGCACAGCTGTCTCACCATGGGCTGCACCACAGGCTGCAGGGCAATCTCAGCTCCAGTGCTTGGAACACCTCCTGCCCTTCCTTATTCACTGACCTCAGTGTCTTTAGAGATGTTTCTCTCACATATTCTCACTCCTCTCTCCAGCTGCTCTTTTGCAGCAGTTTTTTTATTCTTCTTAAACATGTTATTGCCCAGACACTACGGCCATTGCTGATGGGCTTGGCCTTGACCAGTGGTGGGTCCATCTTGGAGCTGGGTGGCAATGGCTCTGTTGGACATGGGGAAAGCTTCTGGCAGCTCCTCACAGAAGCCACCCCTGTAGCCTCCCCACTACCAAATTCTTGCCACACAAACACAGTATCATGGGAAATCTCTTGTATTTGCCTGCCCCTCTGAACCATATTTTCTATAAATTTAGCTACATAATACAAGTGCCTCCTAAATAATTATAGATAAATTTGATCACCTTGTATTTTGTAAAACCTAGTCATTTATTTTACATTCTTCCCAGCCGTATACATATCTAAGAGCAGTTTTGTTATATATTAAACGTTAACTATTATTACAGTGAAAAGGTTTGTAACTGTGAATATGAATGTGAATGGTTAGTATATAAGAAATATTGAAGATTCGTAAATAGTTGTATATCTATGACTGACCTATTTAGCAGCATTACAATATTATGTCTTTAATACTCAGCTGTAGTAGAACAGAGATATCTACAGCCCGACAATTTACTCTGCATAGTGTGTCAGGTAACTTTCTTGTTACATCTTCCTTGACAAAAAGGATATTTGCTAGGTCATGTTATCATTTGTTTTACATTCATTTTCAGACAATCTACACTGGCATCCTAAACATGAAGACACATCATTCCATCTTAGGATGATGTTTGGAAGTGTGTGAGGAGCTTTAATGTTCCCCAGATTCATTTTTAGCTCATGTAACAAGCGAACAGATTAATACGGGATCATTCATTAACGTGACAGAATCACAGACTGAAAGCATAGATAAGAGGATAAGTGAGCTGGAGTTGTTTAGCCTGGAGGAAAGGAGGCTCAGGGAAGATCTTATCAGTCTCCACAGCTACCAGAAATGAGACTGTTGACAAGTGGGAGTCACATTCTTCTCCCAGGCAACCAGTGACAGGACAAGAGGAAGTGGCTTGAAGCTTTACCAGGAGAAATTCAGGTTGGACATCAGGAAGAATTTCTTCATTGAATGGGTAGTTAAGCATTGTAGCAGGCTGACCAGAGAAGTGGTGAGTAACTATTCATGGAAGTATTCAAGGAAGTATTCATGAAATTACTGGACCTGGCACTAGATGGACCTTGATCTCAATGACTTTGGAGGTTCTTTCCAACCTTAATGATTCCATAACTCTTTGATTTCACAAAGGGTTTTTTTTCCTTTATCTCTTCTTCTCCTTCAATTCAGTCTGATAATATCAGGATATAAGATCAATACAGTTAATATTTTTTATTACTGCTGTTACGTCTGTGGTGTCAGTTACCTAATAACAGTCTTGAGCTGACATAGAATAAAGTGACATAACCTGTGCTGATATAAACTAATATTTCCTCAAAATTACTTCAATATTTATGATAATTTAAAACAATTGAGATATTTCCTTATTGTTTTAGCAGGCCAATAAGGGTTCTTATCTCTGAAATCAGTCCTTAAATATGCTAAGGCATACAATGCTTTCAGACATCATAATCTTTCTTTGCTATGATTTATGAAAGCTTTTCAGCTTTCACCTTATTGTGATTACTATATTGTATTTTATTATTATTTATGAACCATGCACCACAGAATTAAGTTCTTAGCAGGAATCACTTCCTTTACTGGGAGTATTAACAGACAAAATCTACTTATGCGCCCTTCGCCCCTGTTTTTAGTGGTCTGTGACAGAATGTGCACTAATGCCACAGTTTATTCCTACTTTGTTTTCTAGGTGGTTTCCTAGCACCTTAAAACAGGTTCTCCAGCTCCTAATGGCATTTTTTTTAATTTTGGCACATGGGTTAATCATCTTTGTAATCCTTTATCATCATTCAAATTCTTAATGCAGGAAGATATTGTTTCAGACCTTAATCTCTTGTTGAGAGAGTAACAGAGTGGCCTGAGATAAGCTTGCAAGATAGTATCCAGTCTGTACTCTATTGCACTGTAGAAATTATTTCATATTCACACCTGGCATCCAAGTTTACTCAGCCTTGGTTATCATATTATCACTGTATTTTCATGGCTTATTCTATCATTCTATGCTCATACTCAGGAATCCTTGCCTCACACTACTGCTAATAAATATGAAACCTAACCATGTGTAGGAATTTTTGAAAACTTTCTACTGTGTTAATCTGAAAGAAGCAAATCATACAAATGAATCTGCAGCATATTTAAATTTTTAAACTTTGTTCTTCAATTTGTGTGGATAAGTTTGTAAGTCTTATGATATTTTGAATTACTTGATGTTCTGGTTTAGAATATACCAGCAGTGAAAATGCTTTTTTGTTGCCTTTATTTACTATATAATATCCTATTTTTATGCAGCAGTGTGCAGCAATCTCAAAGTGTTCAATGATGTCCTATTCAAGTTATCAATTTGTGCCCAAGTAATCCTTTGAAATAATTTTCAAGTTATTTTTGTCTTTCTGAAGTCTGTAATATTGAAACTTCCTTAGTGTGGAAGATCACTAAGATTATAATAATATATAAATTTATAAAATACATATGTACAGCTTCTGGATCTATTCTATATTTCAAACAAATATCTCAACATTTATCGTGCATATAATACACTATAAATAATGTTTAAAAATACATGTATATGTTATGTGTACACACATATACATATTGATTAGAGGCCTTCTGCTCCACTTCTATGAACAGGACAAATGTAGTTAGGCAAAGGATTTCTAAACTGTGTTACCCTTTAAATCATATTGACTGCAATTACTGATACTCCCAGCAACTTTCTGTTGCCACATAGTTTGTTCTAGTGAGCCTTGGGGAAAGACCATTGTAGCATGTTTCATGAACAAACAACACTATTTGCAATAAGAGAGGTTCAGAAACTAATCATCAAATGACAAGTTTTCCATGCCAAAATTTTGGAATCAGTCAGGCCCTCGCAGATTTCCCTCTCGGCTGCAAAGATTCATTTCTTCTGTCTCCCAATTCCCACGACCTAATTACTGAGAATATTACAAACTTGCTGCCAGGCAACTCTGAACACTGCTTTCTGTCTTAAACAATAAAAAATATATGGTCCTTAGTAGAGCTGTATGAAGACAGGAATGAGAAGATTACAAAATGGAGGGAAAAATAAAAGATTCAAAAAATATAATTTGTACTGCTACCAGAGATAATTTTTTTCAAGTGAAAGGGGAGAAGGTGGCAGGTAAAACCTGAAGGATCTCAGTTTGAGAATGGGATTTGGGCACCTTTCCTCAAGAGGGGAAGAAAAAGAGAGTTTTGTCATTTTCATTATTAGAACTGAAATATCAGTCAATATTCTATATAATTGTGTTTCAAATTCTTTAATGAAATTAAATGAAGAAGTATGCAGGACAGAAAAACTCATGTTGAGAAAACATTAAGTAAAAGAAATAATTCCAGAATTAGATTACGTTTTTACCTGAAAATAGAGAAGTTTTAACATAAACATGTATGTCGCAATTTGACACGAAAAGAATGATACTCACACGTTGAGATTTCTAAGGTAAAATATGTGTTTATTCTTGGACTTCAATATTTACAGAACTCTAAAAGTGACCATGGATTGGAGGATGAAATTGCTATTTCTCTAACCACACTGGTTAAACTAACAGTCTATTAATTCTCTCCTTCTCCAGAAAGGAATGCAAAACAACCATTATTTACATGAAAAGTGCGTGAGAAACTCCATTACAAAAATGTAAACATCAGAAGGCTTAGAAGAACTTTGAAAAAACAAAGCGACACATGTTGGCATGTAAAACTACTTATGTTTAAACCATATTGCAGAAATAAACAGAATTACAATTGACGGGGTAACATCATTTTAAAAAAGACTTGATCTAGAATTTAAATGTGAACCTAGCACAGCTGGATTCCCACTTCTTAAAATTGCACATGCATTCCATTTTTTGGGTAAACAAATTGCCAAATATGTGCCATGAATTGCCAGAAAATACTTTTATCCTTCATGGACATGGAATTCTCGGGCTTTTGCTACATGAGATCTGAACTGTTATTTGGTTAAACACATTTTTGTTGAGTAGACAGAATGAATATAACTCAAATTATCAGGTGATATAAAATTTTCAAGATGCTCTGTGTACCTACAGTAATTCTGTACCTGCAATAGTGCAGTCCCATTAAGGAACTTCTTCGTAAGGTACATTTTTTAGGCAATATTACAATGTAATGGATACTGCCAGGGGTACAGCCTTGAAAATTAGCCAACGCTTTTGGATGTTACATGATGGTTTCCCTTCTATCCTATTATGTTGGAACAAAATCACTTTTGAAACTTCACACTTGAAAAGCAGGGAAAAAGAAGACAAGGTAAAAGACAAGAAAACAGCCCCTGGAGTTTACCATCATTTGCTTGTAAAATTATATATTAATGATGTCATAGATGCATATACACAGTCAAGCAGTGAAAGGAATTTATTGACCATTGCTACCTATCTATCTACAAAATGAATTCCAGCCATCACTTCCTTAATGTGATACACAATGAGGCACGAAAGAGAAGTTATGCATCTCAAGAGCCGCCACATTTAATGAATTCTCTATGAATGTTATGATATTCATATTTTCCTTAATTTCTTCACATAGTTACTTTCTCACACATGCATAAAAATAATCCAGTCCAGTTCCTATAACATTCAAGAATTATACTAAAATAGCACTTCTGTTGTCCTTAACGTTGATTTGCCCTGGAACAGGATTTAACACCTGGATCGTACGTGATTTTTCTTACTGAATATTAGTAATCAATTTGAACTAATGATATTTTTCAGCAGTGTAGCTCTACAGGACCACCATCACAATACTCTACCTAATTCTGTCCATCCCAATGACTCCACTTCTCATTGTTAGTTAATTCTAGCCTCCACTCTTGTTCCCAAAATTCTGACTCTTTTTTAATTTCTAAAATCATGTGACTAAATTGCTTTGTCTTCCTGTTTTGCAGTAATTCTTCCTTCTTTTGTGTACCCATGCCACTCTAGCACTAATTCTTCACTCTGTTTACTATTGCTAATGTCTTAAGTTTTTTCTATCCTTTTTCATCCTAGTCTATCAATGACCTTATCATTGTGATAGCTTTGACCTTAATTTGACAACTTGTTTGTCCTAACTTTTTTCGGTTCTTTTTCTTTGATCAGTGTGTTTTTTGTGGGTTTACATAATTCCTTTTTTCCTTTTGTGAACTCTCGCTGTTACTCTCACTTATCACTTATGCTACCATCTTTGTCTTATCTCAGATTTTTCATATCATGTCCTTTCCCAGTCAAAAAAACTTTTGGATGCATGAGGGCAACAGCTGCTTTCAAAATTCTTGGAATAGATTTTATTTCTGGAGGACACATTGCATCTTCTGTAGATTCTCTTGTATCTTCTATCTGGAGCCTTCCATCTGTAGAAAATTTCAGATGGCCCACAGAGACAGGATGATTACTATATCAGTAGTGATTCTAATTTAGGAGATTATAGGACTGTTAATTATATTTTATCTAAATTTAAAATGTGTTGATCTGGTTTTCAAAAGCCAAGTGTTAAATGTCACTTGATAAGGAACTAGAAAGTGTTTATGATGTTTTTTAGAGTCCCTTTATTCCCACATTGTCTAGTTTCAGGCAAATAATATATATTATTATAAATGAGGCATACCTTTGTGGCAAGTAATATGGAAAAACAGGATTGCTATACTAGTTTAGCTCAAAGGCACATCTAATCCAACCTTTTCCCGGATAATAGCCAAAAGCAGACACAGAGAAGAAAGCACAAAACTATAAAAATATGTAGCAACATTTCCCCTGGATACTTTCTTAGTCCTACTGGACCACAGATTTCTGAGATGGAAGTGCTGTATGCATATTAAAACACTTTCTCTTATCCACCACCTTCTGAAGCTAAAAACTTTTGAATCCACACATGATTCTTAATACAAGTTCTGTTATTAAACATGTTCTACAAAGAATGACTGCTTTTTACTTGTTTTTCTATTCATGTGAATTATAAAGAGGAATATACTGATATCAAAAGGAGTGATTTTTTATGTTGCTTATAGAAATGAGTACCCTCTTGTTTTTAGGTAGGTTTGGATTCAATGACTGGATTTAAAGATTTGCCATTATTGTTTCAATACAGTGGAACAATAAGTCCTAAACAGAATCCCAAATAGAGAGAAAGGTTTTATGGAGCCTTTATGGGTCAGTGACATATTTATTAAAAGTAAATATTGAAAAATTTAAAAGATCAGACAAATACCCTTCATGGGTGGTATCAATGATAAACAATGTTAATGATTCATACAAGTCCTAGATATAGCACAAAAATACTTCAAGAGAAGTGGAATTTCCCTATTTCCAATCTATCATAGACATATTACTGCATAATTAATCTTTATTTATCAATGTTAATAATTCATTTATCTTCTTGCATTCTGGTCCTGTTTTTAAAAAGAACAAACACTTCAAAACATAGTCAACATGCACTACTTACTGTATAAGTTGTTACATTCACATTTATAGGTTTTGATTTTAGGTGGTGTCATGGTACAGACATGTCCTAGAAAACCAGAAGTACTAAAACTATTACCTTGACACCAACTTCCCAGAAGGTAAATGACAGGTTAAATGATTATATCTAAACTTGGAAAATATGAGCAAGACTCCTAACTTTTAAATGTATCTTTTTAGTTAAAAAAGTAGCATGCAAATTCAGTATTGCCGTTGGTATTAAGAGTTTTTACTAACTTTGCAGAGCCTCAGGCTGGGCTTTGAGGCTTAACTTTTCTGGACTCAATCTTGACTTGCTTGGAGCTTTGTTTTAATCAGTTAAGCTGAAAGAGCAATTATCTAATGACCAAGTGGCTATTAATTAATTTTTGTTTACTTTGGCTTTACATGGCGTTACAACCTTGTTAGCCAATTCAACATGGATAGGAACATCACTTAGTCATTCCGTGGAGAACGTGTGATCCATGGCCCTATAATAATCATGAAGATCTAAGAGTACAGGACTGGGGTGACAGCAAAGGCCTTTAGAGTATGTACATAAGATCATATTAGACTTATTAAGTATATCAACAGCTCCTCTGTTAATAATACAAACTTAGAAACTGAGCAAAACAGATTTTAGTGGTAACAGAAAGAAGCAAGCGTATTCAACATATGCACCGGACACCATTTGCCAAAGTCATGTAACACAGAGTTACAGAAGACTAAACAAACAGCAAAGTCTGTTATAAAACAGAAAAAAATGGTCCCAAGTAGACCCTAGAGTGAGGACAAAAACTGTCACTTTCAAGAATGTGTTTTTCCTGACAAAGAGGAGGAAGACAACCCCTTAATTAACATCTCATTCCTTGGATCCTGAGAGAATGCCAACAGCTTATCATGACACCTCAGAACCCATGCTAAAGAATTGGCTTGGGGCCTCTGAGAATATTGGGAATGGCCATGAAAACATCCTTGCTCTGGTGGATTCAGCTGCTGAGGCTCATGGCCAATTTAGAGATGGTGCAGTGTGTCTTTGAAAGAACAATCCAGCAGAGGAGTCAGTGGAGGCTCCCAGACAAGCAGCAGGGAGACTCTGGCTGGTCTTCTATCTATGCCAACTGCTTTCATTTGAGACTCGTCCTGGTCCCTTAACAGCACGACTGGGCCCCTTATCTCATTTATCCAGACAGGGACCCTGAGCTGTGGGCTGAAGGTCTGGCCTGACCTCACCCCCACCTCGGCACCAACAACTTGGCACTGTCATCTGATGCTGGTCATTGTCTCTGAACCTGCAAATGAGGAACAAGTTTAGCTTTCATAAGGGTTTGGTGGGCTTTGTTCTGGGTTTTCTTTGGTTTTTTTTTTTTTTTTTTTTTTTTTTTTTTTTTTTTTTTTTTTTTTTGTTTGTTTGTTTTTTTTTTCTTAAGATATAACAGCTGCTAACTGTAGCTTTGCTAATAAGGTTTCTTTTGTAATAATTAGAAAATTTGGACTGTGAGCATGTTTACCAATGTAAATGAAAGAACAGTAATAGTCATTTGTGTTTTGTTCACACTATTAAAATTTGACTATTTTTTCTTTTTCACTTATACAGCATTTTCACTTTCTGCCTAGAACTGTCCTAGAATTACCAGATTCCTATTTCTTTCAAGCACCAACTGTTCAGAGGTTTTCAGGGGTAACACTTGTTGACATGAGACTGCTTCTCATCAAGTGTCTCTGACACTGAAAAACATATTTACATTATAATACAATAATAATGTCTCAGACTTTTAAGTAAACCTAGTTCCACCTGATTTACCTAAGCCACACTCTTCCTTCTACTGTCTTATTCCTGATTTTCTCATGTCTAAAGCAAAAAACTTGAGTATTCATTTAAAAAGAAAGTCATATCCTAATTTACTCTGTTTTTTCCCTTTAGCTACAAAAATGATCATGATTTAGAGTCTGCATATTAGCCTTGCCAATGCTTACTCCTTTCAACTTTATAAGTGGTGTCTTTCACAATACTTCTGGAGAAATTCTCACACAAGAATTATTTGCCATGGTTTCTAAATCTCAAAACAATGCTCATTTTGCCAGATTTCTCCTATTACTACAAGCATTGCTGTGCTGAACTACTGTTACTTGATTATGTATTCATAAAAGCTTTAGTAAAACAAAAGTACATTTAACCATTCATAAGGTATATTTAACCATTCATAATACAATTATAAACAGTACAATGAAATAATCATGTCATTTGTTACTGCATGACACACTTCCCCCTCATGATCTTATTTTTAGCAGTCATACTGAAATATATACACAGACACAGCTAATCCTTAACTATAAATTTTTAGGTGCTTTTAAGAAAAATGTATGATAAGAAAGAAACTCAGCTGAAATGACAATTTTCATCTATAGCAATCTCTTTAAATACATACTTTGACTCTACCATTTGCACATTGGTTGTTGTTTTTCCTTAGCTGATATTAGGAATTCTTAGTCCCCTTACTTAGTAACTTGGCCTTCTTACTCAAGTGGATGCCATTTCTTCCAATTCATCCTCAATCCCCAAGATATGTATGCATCACAGTAATAAAAACAATTACATTTATTTTTCATTTTCAAATGGCTTTAAAATTGCAGAACTTGTATCTAGAAATGTTATTAAATACTTAAAATTAAAAGCACATAAATGTTTTTAATAATTTCACTGTTTTTTTCTTTTAATAGAAATGCAAAGATATTTTTTTGTTGTTCTTCAGAGAACACCCCTCTAGAAATACAGTTTTCCTAGCTAAAAATATGTGGGGAAAGCACAACCAAGATATTCATTATGAGTACATCTCCCCCTGCTGCAAATCAAACTGTAAGATCATTTTTCTGTAGATGCCAGTTAAACTTAATGAACTGCATAAATTAATAAGAAAATGTAGCAGTGAAATTAACTAGCATCATACATTTAGAAAACAATACTATATTGTTTCAATTGCAAACTAAATATGTTTTTCATGTTCTTTGCTTCATTGCAAATAAATGTATTTAGAAATAAATATCTTATAACAAAAGAATTTCCAGCCTACTTATTAAAAATGTTACTGCATAGTTTTGCACAAAACACTGTCTTATCATTCCAGTTCCCTGCCAAATATGAGTAGAGAAAACAGGGAGAGGAAAACACAAAAGCAAAGAGGGATGGCAATAAGAAACTTCCTGCAACTCCTGTTCCACCTTTCCTGAGTGGGCAATGAATTTTCATACAAAGCATTCCAAGGAGAAGCTATATAGGGTAAGAGATATACAGCAAACTGCCATCATTGCACTTGTGCTACTTTGGCCTCCATTTATTTGGTAGCATGAAAAATGACATTTTTTTCCAGATTACCAAAATGTATGAATAAGCAAAGGTAGGCTGGGAAGTCATATATATTTAGTGAAATCACTGCCACTTTAGTTCAACTATTTTTGATTGATGTCATCAGATATTTTTACTAATGTCAGCCTTGATACTATCTCATTTTTGGCTATTTTCCTAATTCTAATTCCATCTCTGAATTATCTACCCAACATTTAACGTTAACTGAAAGATCATTTTGTATAGTATTCAGTGTCTATGAGCTCTAAGAACAGTCATAAGAGCAGTGTCTAAAGATGCTATTTAAAATCCATTTGGCAAGGTGGTGTAGAGCAAAGAGAAAAGGTAACACCTTTTCCAAGAGCTTAAATGGGTGGACACCTGAGAGGGACGTCAGCTCACTCTGAAATAGTTGCTGGATTATTACTTTGCTGCTTGAAACTCTTACAGATGCACAGCCTCTCACAGGTGTAACAACTTTGTACAATCTAACTGATGCTAACCTAAGTTATCTGTTGCAAATTCTTCAGTACTTGTGCTATCTGCATAAAATATCCATTGGTTTGTTTTGATTATGAAGAGGAAAAACAAACAAGAAGAAACCAGAAAAGACTCTATTTAAAACAATATATTTTCTCCCTTGGTCAGACTTAGCACCATATTTCATGAGGGCATTCTTCCTCTGAAAGAACATTGTCACCACGTGTTTTCTTGGTGATGTGTATGCTATGGAAATATCAATGAAAGCACTAGAAACATTGTATTGCGTGTTATGCAACAAATAAATACAAGCTATATAAACTGGAAATTTCTTACAGTGTTGGGTCTACTTTTAGTATAAATTATATATAGGTATATAACATATAAACATACAAGACATATACATATTTAAATATTTTTCTATTAAAGTCATTATGAATTTTCTTTAAACATGTTCTCATACTTAACAGTGGAATTTGAGTGGGATTACTTCACAACATAGAATAAAAAAAATGTAAAAGCCTTGATAGTTTAAGGGCTATATGCTAGAAAAGGGCTATAAAACTACACAGAACTTTACTCACAATGCTGAATATCATGTGATGAAATGTTTGTATTTAGCATGAAGCATTGGCTGAACTATACAGTCTGCAGCAGAGGTCTTCAGGTAAAAAAAAAAAAAAAACAGAGGCACATAAAAGAAAAATGGTCTTGTCTTGCATTCAAATTGTATAATCTGGAGGAAAAAAAATAGCTTCAGCTAAAGTTTTCTCAAATGTATAAAGAGAGATTTCATATCTCCATTTCACTAGTCCAGGAGATCCAAGGAGATGTAGAGCTCCCAGGTAAATTTAAGACCTTAGATATCATTTTCTGCAGTGGAAATTATATTCTCTCATGATTTTTTTTTTTTTTTGGTAGAAGCATTTAGAAGCTTATGTAGAGATGAGTTGTACTGTGATTGTTACTATCCAAGTATATAGAAAGCAGAAGCCTGAATTAAAAAATAAATCTAAATACAGATGGGTCTGACAAACGAAAAATTTATTACATCCATAATACACATTAGATGCTTAGTCAGAGAGGATTAAGAAGGAACCCAAGAGCTTGAAGCATATGCATAACAGAACTAGAAAGATAATTCAGTATTTTCTTAATATCAGTTACTGCTAATTCATAAAACCTTTAGAAGATAATGATTAAGTTACATATTTGAGACATTTTTGGTTTATAGTTGTATGTTTATGTTACTGAAATGTGAAGAACTTCTATGATATGACATTGATTACATAATACTGCTTTATATCAACACATATTGTTGTTTGATTTTGAGTCTTTACCCTCTTTGCACAACAAAATTAAAAGACCGCAACCTTTTGATTACCCTGAAAATTTACAGCTTCTAGCAAAATGTATCTTCATCTATTTCATTAAGACTATTTAATTATTTAATTGTTTTCAGCTGGAAATATTTTCAGGAAAAAAATTACAGAGCTGTGAATAGACTGAGAGCTAAAATTTCATTATCTCATGAAATATAGAAGAAATGTTTTTCTTTCAGGGGTTCCTAGTCTGGAATATTCGTCCTTGGATTTTTACTTGTCAAATATTAAAAAATGCTTCAGTTTGCCTCCTATTGTAATTTCATGAAATGGTCATAGATGAAAAGTATTGCTTTGTTTTTGCCAACATTTACAAATTGATCAGGATGTACTTTTCCTTACACAGGAAAGTACAAAAAAAGGTAATTTTTAATAACATAACTATGCTGCCATTTGCTTCCCTGTATTTATATAATGATTACATCATTATTCACATCACGGTATTAGGTTCAGAAGGAAGCAAATAAGCATGAAAATCACAGCAACATGTTTTGACTCATTGTTTTTAAGAAGAGTACATTTTGTTTTATTTGGTCATGTGTAACAAATGTCTGGTTGGGTAGACTTACTGATCATATTGAATTTTTCAGGAAATATGTTTACCTCCAACTTTCCTCTAAAGAACAAGAAACTCGACTTTCTACCACACTCCAGAGTTTGGCCAGTACTACTTAACTAGGAAAAGCCAATTGCTATACTTCAGCAACAGCTTTTCCATAATGCAAAGTAAGAGTCATTACTTACTGTTGTATAAATGAGTGACCTTTTGGAATGCTCAGAATTTATAGTGCACTCTCCAACATAACATATTTTTATATTTTTCTTTCAAACCAAGACAGTGGAGTAAAAGTAAATATACTTCCTGAAGTTTAAAAGGTAAAGATCCAAAAAACCCCACCAAAAAACCCAAAAAACCAACCAATAAATGGGGCTGTATTCTCAACCTCTCCAAAATGGTGTCAAAATGCCTAATAGTTGCCATTTCATAGAAAATGGCCCAATTCCACTAAGAAGGAAATATCCTAATTCACAAATATACACAGTGGGTAATGTGTTAATAACACCATTATCAGCTGATAACACGGTGCAGTTAATGTAGCTCAGCATGAGTTGATTTTACCACAAACCATTGTTTCCTTTTAAAACAGCATGAGATCTTGGGAAAAATCTCTCAGCATCTCACTGTGGGGACTTAATAAACATTAGTCACCACAGTGCAGAAACAGGGAGGAAAAAAGGTACTTTATATTTCTTCTGTTTCATGCTGTTCTATTCAACCTCGCTTAATTAATTAGTTCCTTTAAGCAATGTATCTGATCCTGGGCTCACTGACTCTTACATTATTATGATGGACAATTTTCTCTAAAAGAATCCTGAAAACTCACCTCAGCAAGTATCAGAACACTTTAAGTGATACAAGGTTGTATTTCACAAACATAAAACTACCAAATAAGACCATCTGCTTTGCACTTTAGTACTAAGATGTCAGTAAGAATGGATGAGAAGAGGAAACCTTTTTGGTGGAGCTGCATCTCTGAATCTAGAGTGTCTTTATTCTATGTTTGAACATCCAAGTCATCCCTGGGCTGGATGTACAAACAACCATCCTTGGTGGTTGTTCCAGGTTTCCTTGAGTCCTAGTTAAGTTAATATACTTGCAATTAAAGTGTATTTTAAGACAAAAGTAAACATTTCTTGCTAAATAAATCCAAAAAAGCTGTTTGGTACAATGAATTTTCATTATATGTCAGAGTTGGAAAACAAATGCAACTTCCAGCTGCATGTTAAAGATGAGTAAGTGACCCCACAGTACCAATAAGGCTTGTTCTATGATCCACTAGGCAATTGATCCCACTGGAAAATAGGGCTGTGTTTGTGTAAATACTAGTTGTGGTCCAGATACATGTTTTCATCATGTAAATCATGGGAAACATAATGCTATGCCTTCATTAACTTAATGGTTAACACAGAAGTATAAAATGAGGCACGTATTCATAGGTTGTAATTGAACTTTATTTTATCAGAAATGTGTTTAAGTTTGTATTAGGATTTCATTCTACATACCATATTTCTTATTAGATGCAAAAGACCATGAAAAGATTGTGAAATTAATCTAGTGATTTATATCTATGCTGGCTGAATCTTCATTCTATTCCTTTATCATCCTACATCCATCTTCCTCTAGATTATTTCCCATCTTATGAATTGGTAGCTATTTTTACAGTTGATCCAACTGAACAGTAAGAAAGGATTTTCCTAAGTAGTTGATACCTCTTTGTCTTTTTTTAATTACTGGAAATTCTTTATTTTGTAAAAAACCATTTACCTTGCATTATTCTGCAGGGGAAAATAAAAGGAAATACTGTACTTATTTGAAAACTACTTGAGAAAAGTGTGGTGAAAACTATTCAGCCTTTGAGATATGATAAGAACAATTAATTGTCCTAAGATGAATCCACTCATTGCTGAAAGGAGGCAAAGTTCAAGATATTTCAGTTGTTTCTATATAGAGTTAATTACTTTAAGTAAGGATTGAAAGCAGCAAGCATGTTCCTCTATCTCAACAGAATTTTCTAATGGGTTAAAATTGCAAGATCGCTAGAGAATATTTATTAATTTTAGACAAGAAGTAAACAGGCTAAGAAAATGCCTTCTGCTTTGCACTGGATGTCACACCCCTGTGAAGCTGGGAATGATGTTCACAGGTGATATGCATAAGAATAACAATTTTTGAGGATATGGGAAAATTATGAAAGATGTTTAAGCATATTGGCAGCAGCAGGTGACATGATAATAAAGATTAAAGCCATATCTGATTTTACAAAAAAAGTGAATTGTGAAATACTTTTCACTGCTGTCATTATTGTTGTTTTGAAATGCTAATATATCATGATTCATTATAGTAGTCTTTAGAGTTAGGATTTTATTCAGCTGGAAAAAATGTTTGAATTACTATAGTAGGTTTAATCATTTACAGTTGCTATATGGCTGTATTAGTTTAATATTTAATACAAGTTTTGAGAAAAATAAAAGCTCTAGACAGACTAAATTGCATTTGCTATCAGTGAAAAGAGTAACTTACAAAAAGTATAACTTATGGATGATTTGCAAGTTAAAAATTGCTCTACTTCTCCATCAGATTATAAACTTTGGTTCTCATCTCAGGCACTGCAGGAGAACAGTTTCCTGTGCAAAGGGATAGTGGAGGAGAAGAATGTCCTCCATCAGGAAAAGCCCACTGAAAAATGGAATTGGAATCATGTTATATGTGTATGCTATATGTCACTTTCCTTTTTAAGATTACTCTGCCATTTTACTCGTATATCTGTTTTCAGCACTGGCAAACTAACTTTCAGTAGTAAATTCTGGGAATGATGCTATCACTTGTTCCATGATTCCACTTCAGAAGTAAATGTACATTTATGGGACAAGCAGTTTTCCAAGATGAGACAATGGATAACATCTAACAGCATTCTTCTTATGCAGAAACACATATTTCAAAACCAAGACTAATAAAGTTACTTTTGAACCTCCATTTATAAATAGCTCTTCCTAGTAATAAGACCTAATGCAAAAAAGGTTATATGTGAACTACAGTTTTTTCTAAATTCTCAGAATTTTGATAATAATCTGTTTCTTTAGTTTGAGCAGAAGGAATATGCTTTCATTTCCATTTTTGATTCTTATAGTTTTTCACAGAACAGTTACGCACCATAAAATTTTTGCCCCAGATTTATAAAAGGTTTTGCTTACATTTTCCAGATAAATAAATATAAAAATATAAACCATAATATATAACTTCAACCAAGAAGCATTTTATCTTATTATTTGCTTTGCTAAGTGTAAGGATATCCCTCATGAGGTGTTGAACACAAAAAAATAAGGCTGTCACCTAAGCAATTGCACTTTGACTGTGTTGTAACTCTGGCTCTTTGTTTTCTGTCCTGTCAGTAGATCAGGATGGAGATATAATATTAGCCTTCTAAAATTAATTAATATGAGCCATGGACATGCCCTAGAGGGATTGTTATTTCCCTTAATTATTTCTAAAATATCTTTTTTTTTCCCCATTATGGTTAAATAAGAATTCAGAACCTTTTAACTTAAAATAAATTATCAATGCAGCTAGAGCCTTAAATGAAGAGAAATGAATAATTTTTAAAAGAAAGCAACAAAAATCTATATGGACTAAGAAATACGAAGTACAAAAGACTCTTTAATTTCCTTTGTTTTCATCTACTTTTTGATAGAGCTTTAGAAGAATATCAAAACTGTGGAGAAAATATTATAACAAGCCTAAGGACTACCTGAAGTAAGTTCTACATCATTACAGTTCTATAAGATGAATGTGAAAGTTATACATTTAGGGATTCTTTGCTGAATCTGCAGTTGTATCAATGGAGAATGTATGTTAATTGCACAGGAAGGTCCTTGGAGCACTAGGATTAACTGATAGAATAATGCTTCAATTGAAACTTCTTTTCTCATACAGATCTACAACAGTTTATAAAAATATTACACGTAAAAATAAAATTACCACATAAAGGAGAAACAGTGTCATGGCCCATCAAGATCAGTAATGCACCCCCAAGTTTCATGTATTTGGATTCCTAAGATGTCAAGATGGACTCCATGCTTTTTATGCTGAAATGTCTTAATCTATCAGAACTACGAACATACATTGATCTGTGAGTGTTGTGCATAATCTTGTTTGAACTAGATTTTTTGTTGTGTTTTTTTTTTTTTTTTAATTTGAAGGGAAAATGATCAGCATCTCTTAAAACTGAGAGGAATAAAAAAAATCAACATCAATGCTTTTCTGCATGTTGGATAGGAGATACCTAGTGAAGTACTGATACTATTGATTGTATCCCTTTGTAACATGTCAGCATGATATTTTATTAAATATGTACGTTCTGATTAGATCTGTAGATGTAAACAATGACATACAGCAGACTGTTGCTGAGTCAGGTCTCTTCAAGGGCAAAGCTGTTTAAGGTTTTATTATACAAATCCGGCAAGAAAACTTAACACATAGGCATTTGGTTTTTTCCTTTAGCATAGTTCTTCCTGAATTATATACATATTATGTATTTGACTTGTTACAAAATATATATTTCATAAATTTATTATAATATAGTTTTAAAAGTCTGCTAAATGTTCAGTGATTATCTTTGATGATAGAAAGAATTGCTTCATTCTTATGCTAAGTACTTGACTCCTTCATAAATATTGAGCTATTTTCTGACACCAGTAAGCAGTAAGGCAGACTTTCATACAATGACACACTGTGGGCAAGTCTAAACTGCAGTGTACTAATTTTGAAGTCAGCACTATTTTGGCATGAAGGAAATGTTTTATTTAGTGATCAGGTTCAAACTATAGAATTGTGTTGCCTTTCTTGCTTATATTTGCCCTAGCCATGATATAGGTATGATGAAAAGTATAGACTTGCAGGCTTTAAGCATTATTTCAATAAACAGTAATGCTATTTGAAAATCTCACTACCTTCCTCATCACCCTGGAGTATAAAATTTTATATTCTGCAGTCTTTCTGCACCATGTTATAGATCATCAGAAATTAAAAAACCTGGCACTTTCAATGCAAGTCTTTCCAAATTCCTCTTCATATTTATACGTTCCCTCTCTGGATCTATTTATTACTTGAGCTGCCTCTGCAGAGTTAATTCCTGTTCTGAAAGTTTTCTACTCTTTAGTCTTACCTGCCCATTCTATCTCACCATGATTTCTTGTCTTATGCTATCAATATTCCTTAAAACAATCTTGACATTGCATTAAATTTATTTTTCTTCATTTGACTACTTTTAATATCTCACTTAGGATTTGTCCAAAGTCTCTGAAAGCAACGGAAAAGGCTTCCACTGAACTTTAGTTTAGCTTTGTTATAGCAATAAAAAGCTAATTTAAAAAAATTAACATTCTCTGCTACTACCTGTACAAGCTACTCTGTAAATTTACATTTAAAATATTATATAAGAAATTTATTGTTAAAGTCAGTGCTGCTGTTATCATAGTGAAATACCATCTGCCAAGATGTGCCATATCTAATGAGTCCAATACACAACTTTCATCTCTGCCTTCTCACAAGAAATTGCATTTTTTAATATATCATGTATTCCGATTACATTGTTTATTAACGTCTATGTATGTTTGATGTACTTTCTAATAAATTTAAAGCTGATTTTACACATTGCACCACTTCGAATAGTAAACTGGCCTTTTATTTTGTTTTAGTGTCAAGTATAAAATAGCTCAAAATGAGTACGACCAACTATGAAAAAATTCAGAGTAAATGTGATGAAAACAGTAGGATACCCTTAGTTTCACACTTCTTGTCCAAACAATTTCATAATTTCCAGAAAATTTCACCAACTGGCTTTTAGTGATCTGTCTTAGAATGAACCCAGTCTCAAGGTACAAGCTCTGGTTTTAACACTCTGCCTGAAAGATGCAATCATCAGGCTCTGATGACAAACAACATATAATAAGAAGCAGACAAAGCAAAATAATTCAGGATAGTTACTAAGCCAAATACGTTTCAAAATTTTTATCAACAGCCTCCATAACCAAAAACACTATATCAATCACATGAAGCAGACTGGTTCTTTGATAAGTTAGGTCTGGTAAAGCAAATGTAACTATATGTCCAAAAGCAAAGAAGTAATTCTGCATCAATTACTAAAAAAAGAGTCAGTCTTTGATGACTATTTGTGATTTAATAAAATCGGTTTTATTTCAATAAAGTACCTCTTTCTTAAAAAGAGGAATTGATATGAGTTTGCATAAGAATATTAGTTTTTACAGAGAAACAAAGAACAGGACTCCATCTACATCTCTTTTCCCTTGCAACCATAGAAAACAAGAAATTTAGGACTATGCATTAAGATCTCAGTGGAGATGGCTTCTGTCTCTCCAGTGTACACTAAAAGGGAAATTTAAAAATTCCTTTTCCCTAATCTGGAAGTACTTTCTTATTTTCAGTAATTTTCGGTTTTCCGTTTTTGTTTGAAATATACATTTGCTTTTGAAAAAATAGTATTCTATTTGTTAACACTCATGGAGAAGAAAATATAGGATTATTATCAGCAGATAAGTTAATTATTTTGCTTTACCCTCCAGGTATCTAAATGCTCATGGCTGTTTTATCTTTATAGTTATATGTGCCATTGTGCCTTCAGAAGTAACACACACAAACTGGGAATATGTTTTTGAATAGGGTAGTGCAATTGATTAAAAATGTTAAATCTTATGATTCAGAAATATCTCCCTGAGATAGTTTTCCTGCTATTTGACAGTTCTTATTCAGAGAGGTGAGAACACTTAAATAAAAACTACCTTCTGACCTCTAGTATTAAGTTGAAATTCTTCTTATATGCTTGTGTTTCACTCAGTTAATTGTTTTCTGCTGAGTGAGATCGAGTTACTTTAACATTCCCCAAAATAAAATGTCTGCACATAAAAGAAAACTTGCATGGTGAATGAAAGTTCTGTTAAGTTTCTGCAGAGTTACAAAGCTCAGCAGAAACTATTCACTGAGTTTGCAGAAAGAGAAAAGTCATTCCTACAGTTGCAAATTTCTGAAGTAAAAACTTCCCAGCAAATAGTGAGAACCAAGCCTGCAGGAACAAACAAGCAGATTGCTAAACTTGTAACCATGTTATTTAATAAATCTGTTAAAGCAACTTGTTACTTCAGACAGCTGGTTGTGTGGAGTAGGATTGCATATGTGGATGAGATCACACGATTCACACTACCTAAAATCTCATCAGTTCACACTACCTAAAATCTCCAGAGCATAGTAAAATGATTGAGTTATGTAGCACTTTCACTTCTCTAGGAGGCTATATTTATCAAAGTAGTTCAACTTTAGTAACTGAGAAACAGTGTGGTCTAAGATAGTGTCACTACAATTCTGATACTTGGAACCACATTACTATCTCATACACTCACTACCTCTCCTCAGAGATACTCATTTATTCTTATCTGACGTGTCATACTAGGTGAAGGGTAGACTGATAAACTTCAGGAAGGACTATTTATCTTATAAGACAGTGCTGCCACAGTACTATCCTGAAGCTTAATAAAACCTTATTGTTCCTCATTTATCCCAGAGTGGCTACCATATCCTCTTCCACACATTATTTATTAGCTTCACAAAATGAGTATTTTTACTCTATTCCGTGATAGACTATCCATTCTCCTGGGCACCTTATTAATTTTCATAGCTCATGCTATCTAGTTTGAGTTTGTATGTCTCAAACATGTGAAAATATCCAGCTGATGTTCCAAGCCCCTGTCTGTCACTTCAAGTTTGAGTAGATCCAACTGCTTCAGGTATTTTTTTAGTTTTCAAGAAAAGAACAGACAACTACATGTTTTCCTTCTTTCTTCTGCATGTGCTGGGCTAGAAAGAACATGTAGCAAAATTATAAGTTAGAAACTGTACTAAGCAGTCAAGAAACAACATACATTCAACATCAAAACAGTTTTTATTACCTCTATTTTGATAAAGAAAAAAAATAATAAAAATAAAAAAGGTCTCATGGAATTATTCACCACATAATTGGCAGGTCAAACATCCAACTGGCAAAAACTCTAAGAAAGAACAAAATGTACTGCTATCCATAGCTGTTAATAAAATTAGATACAGAAATATGAACTACAGGTAGGGCTGCATCTCGGCGGTGTGCTTAAGTGGGTAGATGATACCTTTAGCTATATGCTTACAGAGAAAAAGTGTTTTTCCATATAATATCATGTGGGAAAGAAGCACCTTGCTTTATTATTATTATTATTATGTGATTATCTGTAGAATTTACCTAATTGAATTTTACTAAAGCATCAGTTTATCAAGTCTTGATATCATAAATTATGCTGTCCATACTTCAGTTTCATTTTAGTTGATAGCCCATTTACACGACCTATGGCTGCTAACAACTCCTGTATTTCCATTTGTCTTTCTGTAGTAGCACTATCTGTATCTCTTTTTGCAAGGTGCTTTGTGATAGTCTTTGACAATTACCCTGACAGCTATAGCTCCCCATGTGACAGGCACAACATGTTCTGCAGGTCTGACTGGCTTCTATTCATATTTGAGTCTAAACAGTTGAGAAGCCAATCACTTATTCAGGGAAGAGGGGTCATGTTTTGCATTTCAGAATGTCTAAATAAACATGCTGTGAATGTTTTATGAATGAAACAGTCATATTTTATTTTTAAAAAAACACTGATTTCATATACTAAATACTGTTTTTTAAAAGTCTACTATTTTCAGGATGCAGAAAATAAGAAATAATAAAAAAATATCTATTGTGCTTTCATTTTTCTCATGGGCTTGTAACACAAAGGGAACTTTTCATTCTAACAGAGTCTTTTGATGTGAATTTTTCTTTAGATTAATTCCAGCTTGTTTTTTTCATCCTTTGCAGTGAATATGCTAATAGAATTTACTGAATACAGCTCTTTTTGTAAGTTTCTGCATTTTTCCCTTACTGTAAGCTGTAAATCAATAGTAACTGATTCCTGGGGCCAAATACGTTGACAGCAGCTTAATCAACTTGTGTCCATGTTACTTTCAATGTCACCTCTAGCCACAAGGCAGTAAATTCTTTCAGAGCATTTTTCTTTGAACTGTTCTGCTATATTTTCTCTTTGTTTGTTTTAGAACATAATTCTGGCCTTTTCCCTCACAAAGTGCTTTTAGTCAGCAGTTTTAGAGAGTGCCTCTTTCCTCCCAGCCCTACTTGTCTTCTTGTATTTCCTTTATACTTTCCCTCCTAAGAATGTGTACAAGTCCTTTTTGGCAAGACTAGTATGCTTGATATTAATAAACATTTTATGATTGCAAAAACTGTACTTAGACTGAGGTAAAGTACTCCCTATTTGTGTTATATGTGTCTATCTGAGTCAGATATCTGGCTAAATTCCAGTGAGGATTTCTCAAAAAATACAGCAAGAAGTAAATTTTGTAAAATCATCAATTGGAAATATTACTTTGGAGAAGAAGTTATGAAAGAAGAGAAATAAATAGGAATATTCTGTATTCACAAACATAAACAGTCTTTCCTTTGTTTAGTCATATTGTTGTTTGTAATGAATAGTCTAGAATTGCTTTGTGCACCAGATCATCAATAGCAATTTTTGAACATCCTAATTTGAAAGCTTAACTGTAGCAGGTTGATAAACACAGTTACTAAGAAAAAGTATTTGCCTAACAAAAAACTTTGACCATCCATGCCAGCCAAGAGTCAGCCTTACAGTCTCTTTGTTAGGTTTAGTACCTAAAACTCAGTACAAAAATATGTTTTATTCTCTGGCAATTCAACGGAAGTGTCTGTCTTAGAATCTGTAAGGAGGAGCCACTCATACATCAAATAGTAAAGTCTACCTTTGACATAATTGTTAAAGACCCATAATAAGTGGCTTAGCTTTTTTTTTTTTTTTTCTTTAAACCTTATTTCTTTTTAAAACAAAACTAGATACTTGTCACAGGTGGGGCAAAGTAAAAAAACTGTTGTGGATATGGGTACTAGGTTAGTTTCAGAATTTATAGGACAGTACATTCTGAAACTAGGCTATTCTACTAGACTCTTCACCTTCCAGATGGGATCTAGAATTATATTCGTTAGATCTAGCCTTCTCCTTCCCAAGTGAAGAGACTGTTCGCAGTCAGGCAAAAAGTCATACTGACTTCTGTTGTGGCACCTGTTTACATTTACTAGTCCCAGGTGTTACTAGTTAAGCTCCAGGATATATCCAGACAAGTACCCATGATTGTACAGATCAGCTGTCACTTCCCAGACCCCTTCCTTCAACAGCACTCTTCACCTCCTTTCCAGGACTTTAAGATCAGTGTTCTCTCTGTCTAAATAGTGTATGTGCAGGTTCTATGAATAGCCTTCTAATTGATAATTCTCTCTCATTTTTTGTTATTTGAAGGATTCAGGATTTGTTTCCTTAGCTCACATTTTACCCAAAATGTATAGCCAGCCTAAACCAATTACAGCTAGCAAGTAGGCTTCTGCTTGAGAAATCAGAAGTTCAATTTTGAACATTTGCACACGCAATTACCTGGTCCCTGCCATCATTCACAATTTATTTTTTGCTTACTATAACCTCCAAGGAATTTTTTAATTTTGAATATGAGGTTTAGGTACATGCAGTTACTAAATTAATCTAACATTTAGACAGATATAATTTTCTGATTTGACTTAAAATGTCAAGAATTAAGAATTTATTTTAAGTAGTAGCTTACTTCCTTTTGATCACTCCAGTTACAATCCCAGCATGTAACCTAAGTCATCTTAAAATAGAAGCTGAAAGCAAACAAGTAAAATTAGTAGCTCAGGATTCAAGACTTTTTCCTGAAATGTGCCATTTGTCCAGTTCAGTTTATTTAATTTAAACCTGTTTCTTTTACACTTAACACAAGTACAGGGGCCATGTGTTCTCTGCCTTTCCTGAAGATTGCTTTAAAAATGTTTTTCTGACTAGATTTCCATTTCAATGCACTGAGAAAACAAATATTTCTCAAGGTTTATTTTTTAAAATAGATCTCTCTTGAACATGGGCTGGAAAAAACTGCTGCAATACACAGTAATTCTAGATATTGTCACACAGCTGCTGTATTTGGGAAGGCACAGAAGAATTGTGTATATATAAAATAATATGCAAACAAAAAAATTCTCTTGCATAAGGGAAAGATAATTTCATTTTTCTCAAGGAGAAAGTCTTTGAGGTCAGAGCCTTTGCTTATTCTTTCTGAAAGTTTTATCTTTTTAATCTTAAACCACAAGAAATGACTGGTATAATTTATTTAATTCAGCCTAAAAAAGAGAAGGCTCAGGGGATCATATCAATGCTACCCCTTTTTAATGGGGCAGAGGAATAAAATAAGATGGAACAGCTCATGGATTGAGATGAAGACAATTTAAAAGGAAAAGCAAAAACTGCACAGAGAAGCAAGTATAAAGAAGAATTTTATTCACTATTTTCTATCAACACCAAGACACCCATCCACTTGTTAGGAAAGAAAGGCTTCTGCATGAGTAGCATTCTCTTGGGAATACAAATAACATAACCACAAAAGTCTCCGTATCCTCCCCTTTTCCTTCAGCCTTTATGATTATGTTGTAGGCTATTATATAGTGTGTGGAATACCACTTTGGTCACTTTGGGTCAGCTGCCCCAGCTATGTCCCCTCCCAGCCTCTTACTCATCCCCAGCCTACTAGCTTTTGTGGGAAGGAGAGGTTGGAGAGAGGTTGGAGTGAAAGTCTTGATGTTTATGTCACTTGTTCACTTAAGTATTCAGAACAGACAAAACACTGGTAGGTTACCAGCACTGGTTTAGCCACAAATGCAAAAATCAGCACCATAGGGGCTGCCATGCCAAAAGCTAACTCCATCCTAGCCAGACCCACCACAAGAACACAGAGACCGTCATATCCAGTGACAGAATAGGAGGCAATGGTCAAAACCTGAGATACAGGACGTTCTACCTGGACAAAAAGAAATCTTCTTCAATGTTCAGGCAGACCAGCAAAACTACAAGCCATTCTTGGAGAAATGGAAAAGATGTCTAGACATGTGTAAGAACCCAAAAACTTGCTCTATGAGTGTCTTAAAAGAGCTTACTATTAGTTCATGTACTATGAATTAGATGAACTACAGAAACACTGATAAGGTATGCTCAAGGGGTCAAAACAATAAAAAACTTTACTGGCAACTTCAGAAGATCAGAGAACCTTGGCAAAAAGCCTGGAGCATAATTCAGTCAACATAAAACATTCCACAAAGCACTAACTTAGCCCATTTCAAATAGGAAAACTCCAAGCCCATCCGATTTTAAGTTACTCAAAACTCTGAGAAGAGGGAATTAGAAGAAGAAAGAGAGAGAAAATACATAGAAAAGAACAAGTATAGCTATCACTTCTAGTCCTGGTAGTGTTCAGCTGATAGAAACTCCAAGAAGAGGTAAGGTCAAAACATGTACTTGCCTCGTGTCATGGCTTAAATATCCTTTGGCTTTCCTGGGCCCTTCTGCCAGGTGGGACTTCCATTCATCTGGCCACTCTGGGGCTAGATGGGGGCTCCAGAGGCAGGTGTGGAGCACTGTGGATTGACAGCCACTGCCAGGCTGGGATACAGGCCTGGGGAGTGGGGTGTGCAGAACTGGGCATGGCCTTACCAGGGCAAGGCCTGACCTGCCCCTTCCCCTCACACACACACCCTAAATGTCTTGAGCCAGCAATCCTACCAGTCTTCACAACGTGTTCCTCAGAAACCTTGTCTGGGTGGCCTAGCTTGAGCAAAGGAGTAGAACAAGATGACCTCTGGAGGTCCTTTCCAACCTGAAACATTCTGTGATTCTGTCATAGTATATAAAGGCAACTTACTTTGAGTAGGTGCTTCATTAATATATGTAGAATCTTCAATATAGCATACCAAAGGAGAATGTTATTGTCTATAACGTACCATTAGTTTATGTTACTTTATCTTAATTTCAAATAAAAAGATACAAGATACAGACCAAAGAGTTACAATGACCAATCAATTAATCATAAATGATGTGACAAATGGGTACCTGCATGTATATCATTGAAGTGTTGAATGGAATGAAAGAACTTCTGTGGGCTTATTAGTATGTCAATGCCACAATGGTAGATCTAATAATTATTTAATTTTTTTTCATAGAAGTTTTCTACAGTTAATAACAACTCACATGGAAATATATATGAAAACTTTATGGAGAGATTAAAAGCAATTGTCACCCTATAGTGGTGCACACATGAGATACTTTCAGCTTGATTATACAGGATTTTCCCTAATGAAAGCAGAATTAGCTCCTTTCTTACTAAATATACGGACTTCATACATGTGGAAAGGAAAATCATTCTATTCTATTCTATGAGGTACACCCTATGAAAAATTATGGAAACATTATTGCTGTAATTCTGTACTTATGTTCAAAAGAAACCACACCAGATGTCAGCTGATGTTATTATTAAAATCAAAGCAAAAGGTAATAAGAAAACAGAATAGGAACTACTTTTCAAAAGCACTCACAGATTCCTTAGCATAATGAAAAAAAAGCCATGTTTGAAAATAATGCTTCAAAAAGTCCTAAAATATGTCTTAAGTTCATGAATATGAATATTCTTACTCATCTACACATTATCTGCTGTTTTAACTAAATAATTATATATTAGTTTGGGTATTTTCATTTTCACTATGCTCTTACTGTAGGTATCTTACCATTACTCAGTAGCAGAATGGTTTGAGGCCTAGATGACACACCTTGCAATAAATTGTGCTTTCTTTCTTTATTCTCTTTAAATACAAACCTACACTACTTTGTTTAGATAAAAGTCACAAAGTAAAATGCTCACACTAGTGTTTTAATTCAGAACTGGAGTATGCTTTTGAGTAGTATTTCCATATCATCCCTTTTACTTAATTTTGGTGTTTGCTGTGGATTAACCTTCAATCCTGCAGACTTAATTCCCTTTCAGATGAAACTAAACTCAAGGAAGTGCTCTAGAACTGAGTTTAATGTACAGCAACTGCTAAAGAGCTTTCAGTCAATGGCATCACAGTGGAAATACTCAAGGTAAAGATTGCATAACACATACAATGTGATGTCTACACAGCCTGTTAAGGGTAGATGAGACTTTTAATATTTGAAAGCAATTTGTTTTGTAGATCGTGGAGTGCAACACAAGATGCTTCATAAGAGTGAAATTGGATTCTGAGAATAAAGTATGTAAACTTCTCTTCTTGATTTCTGCTGAAATAGAGCTATGATTTTCTGTAGTGAATTTACTTGATCATAATCAAGCAGAAAAAATATGAAAATTTTAAAAGGAACCCTGCTTATTACAGCTCAGTATAATGAATAAGGGCTTCTCACTGCAGTAAAAGGCCTTTATTTTGACTATTTTACAGTACATGGAATCTCCACAGTATCTGTGTAGGAGGAATGTAGTATCTATGTAGGAGGAACCATCTGGAGTATATGGTGTTCAGCTATTCTGGCATTTTTTTATTGATGAAAATATGCATGCAACATAATGAATTGAAATAAAAAATATTGTTTGGTGGAATTTATGATAACAAAATAAGGTCATAGAAAAAAATCCAGTTTTGAATAACTTATCATTACAAAAAGTTGGGAACAGGCAAATTTATTGGACATAGGTCGCTGCAAGTGATTAACTACTTTTTAAACTGTACCTTCAGTTTTATGAGGATTCATAAAACTGCATTGCTGCATTTGTGTTAAATGTTTGTGCAGCTCAAAAGAATTTCTTTGTGTTTGACCAAAGAAAGACCTGATGATGTCCAAAAGTACCAGTACTTTGAAGTTCAGGATACTGTCTCTTTGTATTGTGTCCTCAGAAAACATCAAGCACTTGTGGAAACAATGAGTAACCTTCATTTAATTCTGAAATTCTGCTGCTTTCAGATACAGATATTGCCATGAATGTCACCACAGTAGCAGAAGACAACTTCTTCTCCCGGGTGATTATTTTATAATGGAGATCATAATTTCTATCACTTTTTCATTGCATCTTAACTGTTCTGTCTTGCTTGGCTGCATCCAAACACTTAATGAAATTGCAGCTGTTTTTACATAAAAGAGCCTCGCTACAAAGAGGGCTGGTTGCATGCCAGAGTTCTATGTATTCCAGCCATTCAAAGACTGAATTCAAAGTCTTAAGGCTAATCTAAAAGTGCAGCTATGAAGTCCTTAATTAGTCAATAGACAGACAACAATGACTTTTTTTCTTCCTCCCCCCCCCACCCCTTATTATACACATTAATAAGCAAGCCATAGAAGACCAGGGAATAAAAAATATTCCTTTCTAAGTTTCAAGGCTTCTTGTTTTGAAGTATCTCATTGACACTGCATTTGATCTTAATTCACAACCAACTCACACTGACCTGTGGATCAGAGTTTCCTTAACAGTTTTTGCCTCAAAACATGTTATTCATAGCAAGTGAGACAAAGAAGAGAAAATGCACATAAGCCAAAGGAAAAAGAATGAGAGAAGACAAGCTAAAAACCTTGAAAATTTGAAGGAGAGCTCTATGAGGTTTTTTCTCTTAATTCTGCTAACTTGCTCAATGTAAAAATGTAAGCCTAAAAGACAGTGCATCACAGCTGCAAGAATCAAGTGTTTGTTTATTAAGGATCATACTTATAATTTCACTATTAAGTAGGTTGTTTGCAAACATATTAAAAAACACAGAAGTTGTGAAAATCTGATTTTTGAGTAAGACCTATATTTGCATAAATCCCTAACAGATTGACAAAGGTTCATTATGAAGTATTTCAACTGAAAAAAAATTGGAAACACAGTGAGTAGAAAAGCTTATTTCCCAAAAATCAATATTGCCTGATTTGTACCTTTAACTGTCATTTAAAAACTCCTATGTATAAGAGAACCTTTTGTCTAAGTACAGTCATACATATGCATGAATGTCTTTCTTATCCAGCAAACATTTCAGACTAATTTTCAGTACTCTTGAATCAGCTTCCTAAATTCATAATTTGTTAAATTTTTTTGTTGTTGTTGTTTTGGACTGATTCCAGGTGGGAAAGGATCCACATTATGTCCTCAGCTGAAACTGAACTACAATTTCAGATAGCAGTGTATAGATATTTCTACACAACAACTACAGACAATACTTAGAGCAGTATACCTCCACGGGCAAATCAAGACCATCACCACATTATACTCTAGGGTGTGATTTGTTGACTGTAGGGGGTTATACTCTAGGGTGGCTGATTTGTTAACTTTAGTCTGCATATGGACTGAAGAACTCTGTGGTATCTAAAAGTGGATGAGATTAATTCCTGCCATGGTAATTAATAGAATGGGACATATGGGTATATATTGTGTACATGCACTTTGAATTAAAGCAGTAGGGAGCAGCATGAATCAATAGGTATACAACTATTCCCTTGTTAATGGCAGGTGTACTAGGAGACTAATGACCTATTCCCCAGGCTTTTGAAACTGAACTGTGAAAACAGGGTGGTTTCATGTAAATAGAAAAGATTTTTAGGCATTCTAGACCTTTAAACCTGCCAGCAATTAATTTGAGAGAGAGCTCTGAGCCAAAACCATATGATGAATTGAATTTTGGTGTCTAGGATCATGCCTTGCCATGGTTTTTACTACTAATGGCTGTAATGGTTGTAGTCATTATGTCTTTCCTTCAGCCAACATGCACAAAGCTCAGCTGAAATGATCACAGTCACCTTCAAAACAGGTATGGAGCTTGCCACAGTTATTTTATCTTCCCACAAACCCTACAAGAATGCTGTGGTTTTGTCCATAATGAACTAATTCTTAAATTGTTAAGTAGTAAATAAATCTTCAACTTAAAAAATTTCTGCCTTTCTTAAAATAAAATGTATATATATAAACCACATCACCTCCAACAAGAAGTTCTTCAAGTTATTGATCTGCATCATTAACTGTCTTTTTGGCTATCAAATACTAACGCCTTTGTCAATCAAGAAATATAATAAGTATTACAGTAAATAGTAAAGAGACAGTAAATATTATGTTATACAATTTTTAAAAAAATTCTGTTTTGGATAAATATAGTAATTATAATGAAGCAATATTTAATGTGAGTAAGTGTTCTTACTCCAGTCTGCTTTCCCCTTTCTTCTCCAATTAAAATCTTTTTATCCTACATGTTCTAAAAAACCCCCAAAACATAAAGAACTGTTGTGGGAACTCTAACGTCATCACTATGACTGTTGCAATTTCATATTATTTTTTTAATTATTCTCAGGTAAGATTGCTTTTTAGCTGTTGTAAGTTTTTTAAGTTTCTCCAACAGATAATTGAATTATTTATCATCTCATTAGCATGCTTGTTGATATTTAATACTAAATGTGCAAGTTATTTTTGTTGCTTAATGGTGATTTTCACATCTTTTGATCATTTTTGTTCCCCTTTGCTTATTATCAAAAGTTTGTAAGGCCCCAATTATCTGCAATTCAATGCCTCAAAAACAGATCCTTTATTTCAGTATTTTTAGAACATGAAAAAGACAAGATACAAGAAGGTAAAACACATTAGCCTATATTTCCACATCTAATCAGCATGAGAAATAATAAAAAAGGAACATCACTTTGAAATCTCTGTTTTTGGTAAGCATGTATTATCACCAAAAAAATACAAAGCTGTAATTTTTGCTGTGTTGTGGAGTTGGTTTGGTTTTTTGTTTGGTTGGTTTTTGGTAGTCATTGTTTGTTTTTTTAATCTCTGAAAGAGAGGCTTTCCAGAAACTTTAATGTATTATATAAGTATAATAAATAAATACATAAATACAGAAAATTTCATTGTGATATTTAATTAATTTAAAATAATGCCTTTATTATTTAAATAAGTGTACTAATTAATTATTTAATTTTGTGATTTTTAATTACATACAGCTATTTCCATTTCTATCTCTATGGCTTTTCCCAAAATGCTGCAGGTTGCCTGAAGCTATTCCAATCTTCAGTGTAAGATTTTGACATTTTTAGGATGTGCTTATTAGACATTCAGGTGAGAGACTGCATTGCAACACATTCTGTCAATCTCTGAAGTATTTTATGAACACTGTTTTTATGCATCTTCTCTTTCCAGAATAAAAATTACCAAACTTGATAAGCCTACTAAAGACTTAAGCTGCATCTGAAATCAAGAGCTAAAAAATAATTAATTCTTTCACAGGTCAATAAACCAACATTTATAGGTACAATATCTTTTATTAATGTAGGTATTCAATCCATATTACTAGTTATAAGGCTGGATTGCTAAGGACTCCCTTCTCACCTGAGTTAGTTTCCTTCCAGATTTAAAGTGACATTAGATGATCTCTGAGCCCAGTGAAATGGAAGCTGATGGAGTCTTCCCAGCAGTGTCTCTCTTTAGATAATAAAATTTATATCTGACAAAGTGGAAGAAGGATGCAATCCAATTAAGGCTTAAGGTGATATTTAGAGGGAGTGTATTTCAAAAATCAACACTGTGAAGTCACAATGCTAATCAAACACCATGTACAGAAGGGACTGGATAAAGCTGTACAAACTTCAACATTTAAGCAGGACAATAACAAATCGCTTCTCCTTCTGCCCACCTCCTTGAACCTTGTGTTCAGTATTTATGATCACTATGCAGGATTCAAACAAAATTTGTAACTTTGACACTCATTCAGTGACAAATTCTGGTGCTTCCAAACAGTCATGAACTGCTGCATCTGGGCAATGGAGCACCATTCCAAGAAAAGATCTTATGCCATAACAGCAGAGGTAGAGAGCAGGCATTTCATTGGATTCACTTACAGTGTCTCCCAGTAATTAGCTTGAACCACACAATTTAGTAATAAGACTATACTGCTTCTTGTAGCTGGTGCTGTATCTTCAAATTTTAACAAAGAATAGATATAATATCATTCAAGTAAGCAGATTCATTTATTAAGTAATATTCTGAATAATATTAGAAAATTGATATTGTAACTCAAGAAAAATTTTAATATGTGCAATGCCTTTAAGGTCTAATAAAGATGTTTTGTATTTTTATTATATTCTATAGTCATGAGTCTTTGCCTGCATTGTATAGATCCCTCTAGTCCCTTTCTCATTCTGCTGCCAATCCATTCTCAGAAAAAATACAGTATTCAGCAGTTCTGTCCATTGCATATGAAAACTGTTCATCTCTTCTATTTCATCTCAGTTGTCAGTTATGGCAAAGCTTAGACAAAGTCTCTAAACTTTTCAATATATCTAAAAATCTGAACAAAGACAAGACTTTGACATACAATGAAGTAGTGCAGCATTTAATGTAAATCTACTGTTGAATGAGTATTATTCAGAAACCACTCATTTGGCTAAGTTGATACACTTTCACAGCTTTCACTGTCTCTCAAAAATAAAGGCTCACAGATAGAAGGTAATTTATCGCCATATATTTGTGTGATAATTTTACTTTCTGAAATAGTTTCTTCTTATTCTGTTTTTAAAGAAAATGATATCTCTGGAAAATAAAAAAAAATTCTGAACACGCTAAGTGTTAAAAGCTTTATCTTGCACCATCTACATGTTAGAGTAACTTAGAATTAGTAGTATACAGGTAACATATTTTGAAAGTTTAAATGCCTTTTAAACAGCTGTTACAGTTCCAAATAAATATCTAGTCTTTAACAGAATCAGTAAAGCTGGAAAAGACCTCCAAGATCTATGACCAAACACCACCATGTCAACTAAAGCATAGCACTAAGTGGCAGGTGCAGTCATTTCTTTAACACTTCCAGGAGTGGTCACTCTGCTACTTCCCTGGGCAGCCTGTTCTAATTCTTGACAACCCACCAGTGAAGAAATTCTTCCGTATGTCCAACCTGAACCTTCCTTGGCACTGCTTGTGGCCATTTCCTCTTGTCCCATCACTAATTGCCTGAGAGAAGAGGCCAACCCCACCTTGCTACAACCTCTTTTCTGGTAGTTGTAGAAACTAAGAATGTCTCCCCTGAGCTGCCTTTTCTTCAGTCGAAACACTCCCAGCTCCCTCAGCTGCTCCCTGTATGACTCACTCTCTTGACCCTTCCCCAGATCTGTTGCCCTTCTCTGGACACAGTCCAGCACCTCAATGTCCTTCTTGTAGTGAGGGATCCAGAACTGGACAGAAGATAGAAGATGTGGCTTCATCAGTGCTGACTAAAGAGGAACTAATCGGTTCCCAGTTCCTGATGGCTGTTCTATTTCTGACACAAGCCAGGATGCCACTGGCCTTCTTGGCCACCTGGGCACACAGTGACCAATGTTCAGCCAGCTGTTGACCAGCATCCCCAAGACCTTTTCTGCCGAAAAGCTCTCAAACTACTCTTCCCCAAGCCTGTAGTACTGCATGGGGTTGCTGTGACCCAGAGAAGCCCAGAGCATTCACCTCATTGAACCTCATGAGCCTTGGCCTACTGATCCAGCCTGTTGAGATCCCTCTGCAGAACCTTGCTACCCAACACTCCCACCCAAGTTAGAGCTGTCTGTGAACTTACTGAGGGTGCACTTGATCCCCTCACCCAGGTCATTGATAAAGGTATTAAACAACACTGGTCCCAGTGTCGAATGAGCCTTGAGAAACCCCAGCAGTGACCAGCCACCAACTGGATGTAGCACATTCACCACCACTCTCTGGGACAGCCATCCAGCCATCCAGCCGTCTTTTACCCAGTCAAAAAGAGCACCTGAACAAGCCATGGGCTGCCAGCTTTCCCAGGAGAATGCCATGGGAGACAAAGGTTTTACTGAAGTCCAGAGTAGAGAACATCCACAGCCTTTCTGTCATCCACTAGGTTGGCCAGTTAGTCATAAAAAAAGACCAGGCTGGTCAGCAGGACATTCCTTTCCTTAACCCTTGCTGGCTGGGCCTGATTCCCTGGTTGTCCTGTAAATGTTGTGGAACTGCAGTCAAGATGATCTGTTGCATAGTCTTCTTAGACATTGTCACACAGACAGTCACACAGACAGGTCACACAGACAAGTCTCTAATTACCCAGATCCTACAGGTTTTTTATGTCCCGTGCTTCATGTTAATTGAAAGCAGAGTTTCAATGGATATCACTATGGAAATTACTTACCATTCTATCATAGCAATATATTGTACAGACTTTATTATGAACATATGATAATAAGAAAAAGGTTACAAGAGTCAGCAGATTCAAATCTGGAACTGTTTGTGAGAAAGAAATCAGAAATAGATAACCCAAATCCCCTATATAGTTCTGTCACCTCTATTTTCCCCTTCATACCATTATCAACTCAGCTTTTGCACAACTTCATGTAATAGCAGGTAGTGCAACACATAGTTTTATCCAAACTGGAAACAAACCTGAAGGTTCGGTACCAGACCAATTACATCATAAAATTTATGTGGGCTAGAGAAATGTATACAAGCCCAAGAATTTATTGATATTTTAATTGAAGAATTAAAATCTAAGAATTTTTATCAGTACAGTGATAGTAACAATTATAGACTAGTGTATTCAATTACTGGTGATTCCCTTTCATGATACAGTTAAAACTGATATAACTGAATAGTATCTGCCTCTTTCTTTGCTATTATTCTTATTATTCTTACCTTTCCATTTTTGTTGAACAAAAGAAAAAACCCCAGCAAAACCCAAACCAAAGCAATCCCAAACAACCAAATAAATTAAGAACCCAATACACACCCACAGATGAGAAGTCATTTGTATTTCCAAGTTCTTTACCAGAAAGGAAATGATGTCACTCTCACTCCATTGTCTGTTGAAGTTCATATATGCTCTAAAGCTCCCCTTTTCTAGTCCATAATCTATGATTGCTATATAATTATTGTGCGTTTTATGGTATATGTGTGTTTCTTTTTTTATCTCTAAAACTGGTTCCCAGCTTCCAAGGTAGCATTTCTTTAATGCCTATTAGTTGACCACTGATTTCTTTAGCCCAGGGGATTCTGTTCTTATCTTTTGTGCAGACATTCAGGGTGTATATCATTACATCATTACTCTAGAGTCATAGATAATTAATTTTCTCCAGAATAAGTACTGCTTATTACTATCTCTCAGTAATAATATTAATAGAACAGAACTAGTAGCCATTAACTACAAGAAACAAAAAGTTATTATACCAGTAGGTGTTGCAATAAAAAATTATGCTAAGCTAAACATGAAATAAATTAGATAATACACAGTTAGCTTTTTAGCAAATAGAGATTGCCAAAGCTGTTCCAGATAGGCCAAGTTCAGACAAAGCAAGCAGGGCCAGTTAAAATTCTGGGCCTTTGTACACTTACTGCAAGGCTGTGGCCTGTCAGTAGTATGGTAACATATTCTCTGTGTACTGGAGGACTGCAATTTTACATTTGTCCAATTGAATATGCAGTGATAAAGAGCCCTATTTGTCCTTTAAGAAAAAGCTGAAGGGAGGGGAAACTGTTTTTTCTGTTTTCAGAGAGAATATCCCAAGATACTGAATTGTAAGAATGCATTAAATTGTTGACAGCAGAAATCAGCTCCTGACATTGAAAACACTGGAGGAGTTCCAACAACATAACCCATTTTTCTAATTGCTACAAAGCAACACAGCTTCACTGGAATCAGTTAAGTGCAATGTTTGGCAGGAACTGAGAAAAACAGGAAATACGCTTCCATATGCAAAGCCAATTTTTTTGTTGAAACCTTAAGACTAATCAATGATTATTGGCCCACGTTTAGTTTTTATATAACAAGAAGAAAATAATAAAAAATAGTATTTAAGGCTTTGCACTTTGCTTTTCTTGATTGAAATTCTACTTTATAGCCAAATATATGGAGAATCTTACATATGTTAAGTTTTTAATTTCTTTTTATTGATCTCAAAAATTGCTTTTGCCCAGCAATCAAGTCTACATTTTTTTGAATGACCACTGGTGAGTTATTTATAGCTATGGGATCCCCTTTATAATCCTATGCCTTCCTTTTCATATCATATCATATCATATCATATCATATCATATCATATCCATCATATCATACCATATCATATTATATGTCTGCAGCCTTTTCCACTGCACTATATCCCTTTCAAGGCTGCTGTTGTTCCATGATATCTGTATTTATATTGCTACTACTGTTAGTGTGATAAATATTTCCTTCTATATAGCATAATTACTTTCTACTACCATCTATAGAAGAAATACACAACATGATTATATAAATCTAAATTAAAACTAAGAAATTGAGTAATAATTAATAAACTGATAATTAATACACTGAGTAATAATTAGTAAACTAATAAGATGGTTAAAGAAGCTAATTTTCTTCAGACAGGCTAAGATTAAGACAGACAAAACTCGAAAAGTCTTCAAGCCTTGAAAAGTTGAACAAAGCTTGTTATTTCTTGCCAACACTACCTCCTGCCCAGTATTTTATTCTTGATATTCAGAGACAGACTACAGAATTCTTGAGAGTTCACACATTTGTAGAATCTAAGTTGTAACCCATCACATCAGCTTGTGGATAGCTAACCTACTTAGAAGTTTTCCAGCTAAAAGTTCTGACCTTGTATCTCAGAACTGTTGTCTGTGGTTCCGTGATGGGTTGGCCTTGGTTGAACGCTAGTTTCCTGCTACACTGCTCTAGCACTCTGATCCTTAGCAGGACAAGGAAGAAGAAAATAAGATGAAAATAAACACTTGTGGATCAAGATAAAGACAGTTTCGTAAAGCAAAAGCAAGGTTGAGTGCACAAAGCAAAGAAAAAAATCAATATATTTTATTCTCTAATTCCCACCATCAAACAATGTCCAGCCCTTCCAGGGAAGCAGGGCTTAGCATGCATAGCAGTTGCCCTAGAAGACAAATGTCATAATAATGAATGATTTCCTTCCTCCTCTTTTTTCTTAACTTTTATGTCTGAGCAGAGGTTTTATGGTATGGAATATCCCTTTTTGTCAGTTTGGATCAATGGACTTTTGGACTCCACTGGTGGGAGGAGAAATGTTGGACATACAGCACTGATGCTGTGGGAACATTGCTCAGCAGTACCCAAAACACTGCTGTGTTACCAACACCTGTCTAGATACCAATGCACAGCACAGAGCTTTGAGAGTGCTGTGGAGAAAATTAACTCCATCTCAGCCAGACTCAATACAGCTTCACATGTTCAAGCTCTGCAGTAATAAGAACTTCAACAGTTACAGGTGAGTAATTATCATGCTATGTTCACAAAAAAAAAAAAAAAATTCTAGTACTTTGGGATATTGCAGAAGTTTGTAATTCACTCCCACTTCATGTTGGATTCACATACTGCAAGCTGTATTTCAAAGCCTGTCAGACTTCCAGAAATAACTAGGTCCTGACCCACAATTGTTGAACAGAAGAGTAGTGATTTCATGAAGTGATTTTAAGAGCAATTACTGGAGGAAAGTTCCCTGGGTCATGCTGGTTCTATAAAATCTAAAAGGAAATAAAACATAAAAATTCCCTAAAATCCTCTGCATTTCTGGTACAATCCCATAAGTTCAGTGGCCAAGCTGCAGGCTTTTTTCATGTATCACAATTTCAACTTCTGTTTTATGTTAGCTTTACACTCTTATTTAGCAGTATCCTATTCATGAGTGGTGTTACACAGAAGTAAATGAGTATCTTCTCTGAAAACTAAAATGGTATTAACCAACCTACAGAACCTCCACTCAAGCACACCTAACAAAATAAGGATCTAGATTCAGACCCAAATATGTAAGAACATGATCAGTTTGAAACACCTTGCTTGTATTCAATCTTTAGTTGAAACTATCTCAGAATCGGAGCAAACCACAATTGCTCTTGTGTGAATACTATGTCAACTAGGTGGGAGTAACACTACTTTTACTAAGCTAATGTTATTGACATGGTGTTTAGGGACTGGTATTACAATGCTGATAATTTTGCTTTTATGCTGCTTGCAATAGTAAAGCTACTACTGCCAGAAGTAGAAAATATATCTTCTTCAAAAAAAGAGAGAAAGAAGAAAATCTAAATCAATCTAGAGCTGTGAATCTGGCCTTAAAGTAGAGCCCAAGCCAGGGTAGGCACTATGACTCTATATATAAAGTCAAAATATTCATAAGAATGTTAAGATAACTGAGAACTGAAAACTCGGTCTCAAGGAGATTCATTTCTACACACACGGGTTCCTCACAGAAGCAGATGACTACACAGGAGTACTTCTAGAACACTTCTGTGTTTACAGCTTATTGTATAAGCTGTATATTTGCATTATACAAAAATACAGATTAAAGCTTTTGCGTCTGATGAAGAGTACTCCAAGACAAAACGTGTACTTTTCTGGATAATTGCCAGGAGAATGAATAGACTTTTTGAATAGGATAAGAGAAAGTCATTCTCCATTTCCTTCCTGTAAAGCTTTGCAGTGTTATATAAGGAAAAGAATCTAGATTCATAGAGCAAAGGAAAGAATGAACATGTCTAACTGTACCCTTCTGACTCTGACACTCATTTAAAATAGTATCTTGTATAATGCATGGACAGTGTTAGGATAAAGTGGAAGTTAATAGCATGCTATCAGTTCCATAAATAGAATGCAGATTTTCACAATCACAAAGGATTTCCTAAACACTAGGTCATATGGTTCTATTTCACTGGCTTGAAGGAGAGACTTCCTTTTCTTCTGAATCTATTTTTCCTATTCCAGATACAGTAATAGCATCTATATTTAACTTTAAGCTGAATTTCTTTTTGAAGACTGTTCCCTAAGCAGTTCAGAAAAATCTATTCTCTAGGCAGTAAAAAACATTTCAACTGTGTTTTTAAAATTATTATTGGACTAATCACTTCCATTCAAGAGTGAAAGGAACCAAATGGCCTATAACAATATGTGCCTAGCTCCTCACACAGTTAAGAGGACTACATACACATGTTAAACCAAACTTCTTTAGGACGGACCTTTGAAATTGCAGGGCATAAAAACAGATGTTTGCTAGGCTTAGATGTAGCAATAGGCATAAATAGCAAACAGGAATATGTTTTCCAGTGTTTCTGTAAATGTTCCGCTTCAGCTGTTCATTTTCAACTTTATAGATGGCCTTTTGTTCTTGTTTTTGTTTTATCACAGAAAGGCTACTTTGTTATGTATATAAATACTTCCAAAAGCAAAATTTGAAAAAATTAATTTACAGAGATTTATCTACAGAGCCGTATAGTTTTCTATCCCCAATCTCACACAAGAATGGCTTTTCTAAAACCATTTACTGAAAGAGAATTCTAGTTCCCATGATTTCCCAGTATCCATTCTTAATAGACAACAAATTATTTGATATATCTTTGTAGCTCATAATTTATAAAACAGACAAGCATAAACAACTGGTAGATTTGCATAAAATTGTACAGAAGAAAATATCTCTATTTTCCAATGGAAAAAACCCCACCCTTTTAGTGAAGATTGCATTTTATAACAAAACTGGTACTAGAAGCAAGAAAATGATTGAAAGTTATTTATATTTCAACATGACATTCTCCTAAAGGAAAATGTGGGCTAAAAACCATCACAACAGGAAATTTTGTGTGGAAAAAATGGGCACTGTACTTGTGTAAAGATGCCAGACACAGTAGGTAAGTACCTCTACAGGAATCCCTTTGGAAAAACAATCTTATTGCTAAGTGTAAAATCAAACAAAAAGTTAGGCTAATGGAACAACTTGGTTTTTTCCCTAGAACTGCAATATGAATTAATCAACACACAAGAAATTTTGACTTTCTCATATGAAAGGAAAACTAAGCAGATAAACTGCTCAAAAATATTTCTACTTACTCAACAAGAGTATTTTGATTCCCTCCCATACCATCACAATGCTTCGGTCTCCAAGGTGTCATGGAACAAGCACTTTTTCTATATCAAAGGCCTAAGAAAGAAACAAGGCTCTGACAGTGACATTACGTTAGAACTTGAAAAGTTTTCCTTATACCATCAAACTCCTCTGCCTTTGAAACCTTGAAAAAAGCACAGCAACTCTCCCCTTCTGCAAAAATTAAAAAAACATAAGTAAAAAACATAAGAAATTGAATAACTTTTAGGTGTCAAGTACCATTCATAGGTATAGGCCTAAAAATTACAGAATTGCAGGGCATCATTCTGTCACTGTTTATTATAAAGGAACATGACAAAATTAGCCAGAAGTCCATTTCAGACAGATGAGTTATTTTTCATCATTTTAGTTTTGTTCAGAAAACATAGAAAGTTGTAGAAATAATAGTTTAAGGAACTGGAGTTCAAAACAAAATATTAAATTGCTTTATAGCATACTTGTAGTTCTCATACTTTATAAAGAGAACTTTATTCATGAACAAAGTAAGAGCAAAGCAAAAAATAGCAGAGCACAAAGGCAAGGGCTTGATGGTAGAAAAAAATGGTATTTCAATCTGAACAGATGTTTCTTTCAAAGCTTGTTGTTTGTTCTCAACATTCTGAGCATTTCAGTCAATGAAAATATGGATTTTGCTTAATCAGGTGAATTTTGTCAAAGAAATATAAAATTAAGAAAACAGCCTGCAGCTGAATTATGTGTAGCTAGATTTATAAAAAGGTTTGTTCCTTGAAAGAACAAGAATATACAATGAAGTTAAAAGTTTCAAACATGAGAAATGCTTTTAGGGTCAGTTTTCATTTCAAGCTAGGCAATCAAGAGTTAATAAACTGAGGCCATGAAGAGATGCATTCTAAAATCAACCAGGCTGAATAATTTGTTTAAAATAAAGTAGGAAAGGTTCCTGCCCAAAGATCACTGAACAAGGGTCTACATTTAAGATCACAGAACCCATATAACCACATAATTATTAAGTTGGAAGGAACCTCTGGAGATTATCTGGCCCACACCTTCAGCTCAAGCAGTGCTTCCTAGAGCCAGGAACATGTCCAGATGCCTTTTCAAAATCTCCAAGGGTGGAGACTCCAAACCTCCCTGGGCAAACTGACAGTGGTCAGTCACCCCCACAACGAAAAAGTGTTTTCTGATGTTCAGACAGAACCTCCTGTGCTTCAGCTTGCGTGCATGGCCTCTTGTTGCAGTCCACCACTTAAAAGAGCCTGTCTCTGTCTTATTGTACCCTCCCTTCACATATTGATAACTATTGATAAGACTNAACAAGGGTCTACATTTAAGATCACAGAACCCATATAACCACATAATTATTAAGTTGGAAGGAACCTCTGGAGATTATCTGGCCCACACCTTCAGCTCAAGCAGTGCTTCCTAGAGCCAGGAACATGTCCAGATGCCTTTTCAAAATCTCCAAGGGTGGAGACTCCAAACCTCCCTGGGCAAACTGACAGTGGTCAGTCACCCCCACAACGAAAAAGTGTTTTCTGATGTTCAGACAGAACCTCCTGTGCTTCAGCTTGCGTGCATGGCCTCTTGTTGCAGTCCACCACTTAAAAGAGCCTGTCTCTGTCTTATTGTACCCTCCCTTCACATATTGATAACTATTGATAAGACTTCTCCCCAAGCTTTCTCCTCTCCAGGCTAAACAGTTCCACTTCTCCCAGCCTTTCCCCAGGGGAGAGGTGTTCCAGGCCCTTCAGTATCTTAGTGGTCTGCTCCAGACGTGGACCCAGCGCTCCAGATGCATCTCACCAGGGCTGCTCTCTCACCACCCTTCATCTGCTGAGCACTCCTAATGCAGAACAGGATACTGTCAGCCTTCTTTGCAGCAAGGACACATTGCTGGCATAACATTCTGTTTGGTGAAACTAAATGAAATCTAGACATAGTTGCAGCAGAAGTTGCTCTTGGAAAACATTTTCTGAAAATAACCTCTGAAAGTTTTTATAGATTTATCATGTAGAAAGATTTATCATGTTGGAAGAGGAATTTGACTACAGGAAATATTCCATTATATACAGGATATAACCTAGGATAAATAGATGTCTTTTTTATAACCCCAGCATGTTGTTAGCCTATAGTCATGATGCAATTTCCCAGAAATTTTGTCTCCTCTGTTTCCAGATGAGGATCCCCAGTGCAAAGCGAACATTTTTTAAACTAATTTTTAAGTCCATGGACAAGGGGGAATGGTTTTAAGCTAAAATAAGCCATATTTAGATACGGTGTTAGAAGGAAATTCTTTAGTGTGAGAGTGGTGAGACACTGGAACAGGCTTCCCAGAGATGGTGTGAATGCTCCTTCCCTGGAAGTGTTCAAAGCCAGGTTTGGTGGGGCCCTGGGCAACTTAATGTAATGGGTGGCATTCCTTCTCATGGCAGGGGGCTGAAAATTAGAAGGTCTTTAAATCTCTTCCAACCCAAACCATTCTATGATTCTATGGTGAGTGCTGTTAAGCTTAATAGGGTTCTAGATATAATAGAGAAATTATGTTCTGTAAATAGATTCTTGCCTCTTCATAATGCTAATAGTATTTGATAATTAGATTGAATGAATCCTGCTTGTGGGAAACAATTTACTTTAAAGTGCCAACATCTTCCCTTTGTTGGAGATTTGGTACTCCATTGAAGACTGCTTTTGATGTAATTTGATGTATGTACTATTGGTATGCATTAACATCCTCAGAAATATTTAGGAGATTTTCCAAGGATTGAAATGGGAATTTGATCCACGCCTTCATATGTAGAATAACAACATACTGATAGGTACTCAACAGTTAAAAATAGAACTATGAGCTCTTGGAAACAGGTTTCAATCTCCTATCTCTTCTTAGTGTTATTAACACAGGGATTCCAGGTCAACATTAAACTGAAGATGGTTCTCTTCCTGTGATCTGAAATTCTCAAGGTAAAGGTTAATGGGGAGTAATAACTCTACCTGAGCACACTTTTTCACATCCATCTTTCTGTTCACATTTTTACCTGGCTGATCACTGACAAAGAGAAGAGACAATGAAAAGGCTCAGATCTCTGAGTCTCTGTGACTCAGGTGGGGATCAAACCACCTGCTAGCTGAATGAAGTGGCACACATGTATGCAGACAGGTTTATAGAAAACTCCAGGAGTTTCTAGTCTACTCTACGGGAGTATTTAGGCCAAAGGCTTTGGAGATACAATGTTTCCAAAGACATTTTTGGCAGCAGCAGCTTCAAGATATTCTTCAACTGTCTATAAGTATGTTAGAACAGTCCAGTCTAATGTTTTCCCTGTAGGTTTGTCCACAAGGAAGCTTAATAAATCAAGTTTTCCTCCCCTCCAATGTTATGCTTCAGTCAAATAATTCCTTATTGCACAGAGGCTGTCCTGCACCTCTTCAGTTCTCAGACAATATATGGGAAAAAACTGGTAAACAATTTACTTTTTTTTTTACTCTTTTAATACATCTGTTATGGTTTTCCATTTTGTTGCAAAGGATAATTTATAAGATCTTGCAATTCTGATTTCCTGATCTTAAATATTTCCTTTGAAGAACATTCAGTAATTTCTTTCAAAAATGATGTCTACAAGTAGGGAATACAATACAGGTTAATTACCTTGAATAATAACTCCACCAATATCCAAGATTTTTTAATTTTGTTTTGGCCTGAGAGAAAACTCATATCTCTAAATATGATAATTAATTTTCAATATCTTGGGGTGATTGATCATGACTTTCTGCTTCAGAAAACAAATGAACTAGAACAAAAATATATGAACATTCATTTTTCAAAAATCATGGTCTACAGCTCTATATGAGGCCTTTAATAGCTATTACAATTCATTTGGCACCATAACTGACCATTTATCAGATCCTGTAGAAGACAGACATACAGGTAAAAAGCCTGGCACTGTCATGTACGACTTTTAGGTCGTTATCCTTGTCTTTTAGCCCCATCTTTGTCTTGAGGACTTTGGAAGATAGAGAAAATAAAAGGTTTTCAACTCTACCTTTCATCACAGTTATATATCATAAAACAATTATTTGAGTAATTGCTTCTTGAATTACTTTCAACACCTTTCTGTAAATGATGGAAAATTAGTGAATATGAAACATGAAATAGAATATTTTTAAGATCACTATTTCAAGTAAGAAATCAGGACAAACATGATCGTGAAAAAAACATAGAATTGCAAATACTGTTTCTAGGATCCTGTTTGACGTTTTTATTTCTTAAAAAATACTTGATTCAAAATGAAAGAGAAAGGGGATATATTTTAAGAGAATTTGCCTAAAATTAATTTTAAAAATTATTTTAGAGATTTAAAATTAAAAGAATAAATTTTAAATGCCTATACAGGTACTCACTCACTCCTTTTTCTCACCCTTTCCCCCAGCATTTATTGCTGAGCATGACATCATCTGGTATGGAATGCCAATCCGGGCCAGCTGTCCCAGCTGTGTCTCCTTCCACCCCTGGCCTGAGCCATCTTACTAATTTTGGCTGGGGAGTAGGGCAGAGTAGGGAGGAGAGCACATTTTGCAAGAACTACTCAGCAATAGCCAAATTAGTGAAATTTTACCAACACTGTTTAAGCCAAAAATCCAAAGCTTATCATCATAGGGGCTGGTATGAAGAAAATTAACTTAATCCCAGCCATATTGTGTACATAAGGATGTGGCAGACATTGCTGTACTGAACTACAAAACAACAGAATCTCCTAGCAAAGATCTGAACGCTTCTGTTTGTTTATCCATTCAGTGTATTCCATCATAAAAAAAAACTTGGTGAAAATATCTCTCAAGAAATGAATTCTCAGACTCTTAAATTGAAGGCTTCAAAGATCGATAGCATGTGTGTGTTTGAATAGTTTTAAAACAAAATGATGAATACAGATTTCTACAGCCAGGATTTCTTCATTAGCTTTAGAGGAAATGTGTAGGAGTATAAAGATACACACTGTGGGCACTGATGAATTGAGAAGAGCTTAAGGAACCACAGAATAAAATCAATATGAACACAAGTTCTGAAAAAATGAAATATTAATAATTGAGAAATGGATTCTAAATTTGATTAATGTGCATACTATATGGTCATTGCAGAGCTTTAGCAGCTTTCCTGACTTTTTTCTTTTAAATCAAATGAAGCAGGCAAAGTCTGCTTTCCAAAGGAAGACAGGAAAACAGGATTCACTATCTTGAATAATAACATAAACTGCAATAATAATTTACTTTTTATTCTGTCTCANTACAGGCATTTCCAAAATAAACAATGCATTTCACATCAAAGTCATAGGGAAAAATTTGTGACTAAGAGGTATTTAATAAACTCAGTTAAAGAAGAATGTAAAGAATACTTTTCAGAACATCTGAAGAATCTGAAAACTTTCAGAAAACCTTTGCCTGATATTCAGTTATCATTGTGGGCTTTTGAAAGCACTGAAGTAGGTTCAATGCTTTTTCTTTTAAATAAATCCAGTACATGAAAGCTTCCAGAACTACAAAATACAGAAAAAAAACCCCAAAGTTAAGAAATGGAGAAGCATTCCCTGAACCACTCTCCATCCTTTTCATTATTTAACAACTAACAATTGGATTTGTGGGCTTTTTGTTTGTGGTTATTTTCAAACTCTAAAGCTCCACATTCTCTTGAAGAGAAGAATCATGACACGTAAACAGTTGGACAAGAAAACACTTTTACCAATACATTTTCTATTTAAAGAGGAATTAACTCTTGTAATGAGATAATTGGTTGCAGTGCCTCTGAGAACAGAACCACATCATCATTTTGACATAACCTAGAGTTTATTTATTAAACATTTTTAGTATAGTGATGGATAGCAATATCTAGGCAGATGGCATATACCACATCCTGCAGCCACATTCCTGCCCTTCTAGTCCAGGTTAGACTGGCAGTAGAGATCCAGGGGCTCAGGGCACTCATGCTGGCTGCTGGATTCCTTTCTGGTGGCCTGGTCTCTGTGAGAAACTGTTCCATGCTGGGCTCAGCCTTTAACATGGTGTCTGAGGGCCACACATGGTGTGCTGATCTCACCCCACGCCAAGCAACTGTCTCTATTACACTATAAACTAGAACATCAGTACAAGATGATACTGCCCTTGCTAATCAAGTATCGTGAGGCCAAACTCTTACTTGCTCTATATCCAACAACAATTAGCAGTTGTCACAGTTTTCATCAGGCTTTCTCTCACCCACTAGTTTTCAGCCTCGAATATGGTACAAATATGTGAATTCAGCAAAAATTACATAACATAAAACATGTTATCTATTGCTTCTTTGTACTCCAGCTCATCTTGAGCTAATCTATTCAGATCTGAAATCCTTTATTTGAGCAGTGATTTAGGGTAGACTTCATATCATGTCAATGTTTAAAATGAAATCCACTACAGCTTTTCTAATGAAAATAAGCCAGCTAACTAGTCAAGACATTACATATATGGGTAGTTGCATATTTTTATGCAACTAGTTTCATAAGAAACCCTTATAGCCTAGTCCAATTACATCACTGGAGATAAAATCAGGCAGAAGGGTTCACCCTGGTTTGTCCCAAAACTGTCAGCTATGAGGTAAAATAAGAAATTACATGTGTAAACAAAATCAAGGTAGGCAAAGATAACCTTTGATTGTTTGTGATCAGTTCTATAGATTGTAAGTTAAGAAAGTGCTGATCTAACTCAAATTCTGCCTAAATTTACATGCAATTCTGAAAATTTTAAATACATAGAAAACCCAGTTAACTATGACAGCCAATAGGTATCTTCACCTAAAACTAAAAATTTCATTCATACCTGTGACCCATTTATTATAAGGTTTTACCCACAGAATACTTGTTAGACCTGATTAGTTTTCTTGAGTGTACAGGCTAATTGAGATTTCTCTTAACTTTCCTTTTTTTAAACTCAACATGTAGTTTGACTTCTCAAAGGCTCATTATTATAGCATGTTTCCATATATATTTGAGTATTCATTCAATTTAGTTACATCCTATAATCTATATCAGAGTAATTTCAAAAAATTATCTTTTCTTCTGTACTAATTTTCAAAATGCATTTATGTTCTTTCCCAGCTCTTTGATTTATACTTGTATCCAATTATGTTCAAAAATATATTTATGTTATTAATTTAACTATAATAGTCATTAAATTCTAAAAAAATCTGTAACATTAAAGTCTAGGCTTTTGAGAGCAGAATTAGAAGTCATATTTAGTTCTATTAGAAAATGTACTCTCACCTATATTAAATCTCATTTTAATACTTCATTATATTTAATATAGCAAACATGATTTAAAAAAAGTTCCAGACATCTTTAATATTAGTGCAAATCAATTTTACAGAAATAATGAGATTTGCTTGTGTTCTCCTCTTGAAAGACAGAAGTTTTATTCTGCAATACTCAATAACAAAAAAGAGATGCAGTCACCTTGTTGTCAGTGTGCTTGTGGCCATTTTAGCAAATAACAGATTTTTTGCTCTCTCTTATAAGATACTGAAAAATGATTTAAGAATGATTTAAACATCACATACTTCTGAGATTATGAAGTATTTGGACTGTCAGAAATTCAAAAACAAACAAAAACCCCCCAGGTAATCCTACCTTTGGCAGCATGCTGCTCCAGCTCCTGTTCAACCCATGCAGGCTCCCTAAATAAGTCAGCAAAGTAATTTTTACATCTTAAATATGCTAAATCTTCCCAAAAGCTTTCCAGTTCTCAGCTTCTCCTTTTTATAATCCACACTTCTGGCAGTGTGTAGATTTTAAATGACTTTGTGATATTGCTTGTATTCCCAGTAATAACTCTTCACATCCGCTTTAAGTATTATGGGATTTCAGAACTTATTTATGTGCAAAATCTCTTGCAAAAGAGAAAAAAAATAGAGCTCTCAGAAACTTTGTTACCTTGGAGGTCTCTGCCTGCTGGCTGTAAGTTTTATCTGCTACCATGAACTGTCTTGAAGTCATCCACTGTAAACTACAGACAAAAGTAAAACCTCTTTGCCAAGTACCTTGAGACTTGTTATAACATGAAAGTAACTTTTCTGGTACAGGATCAATCCATCTACTCAAATTGATTCTGGGTTAAGCTGAAGGTATATCACAGTTATTTCTATGTGATTTACTGTTTTGTTTACACGAACAATTACATAGCACGACAATTTATTCTTTTATCTAGATAGTTACTCTGATTATTATTTCTTAAGTGCTGTTACAGTGAAAAAAAAATTCTGCATATGAAAGTCACCACTGAGAAGTTGCACACTGAAAGACACATTGAACAGACACTCAGATTTATTGGGAAAAATACTCATCTGCTTTCTCTGCATCAGAAGTGTCACTGAGATAAATATCAGAAACAGAATGGTTTTTACTTTTTTATAAATGCAAATCTTCTTTTATAAACATGTATTAAATCCATTGAGGAAGAGATAAATCATTATAAATTCCAATCACTATATTAATTTGTTTGGACTAAAAATGTCAAATAAAAGACTGATGAGATTAGTGAAATTAAATAAAGTATCAAATGTTGGTTTTACTTATTTTTGTGCATAGAATGTTCGTAGTCTAAAACATTACGCTATACACCACTGAATGTGAAACAAATACTTTCCTTGAACACACATAATATTGAGAATGGATAGCTGAACAGAGAAGGCAAAGAGCTTCTTAATTACTAGAAACTAGTGTTGAATCCCTATCAAGGAGTCTTGAAAGTAGAATAATATGCTTTTAAGTTCAAGGACAAGTAGTAACAAATTATGTCAATCCAAATACTGATCTACTTCAGCCCCTTGGCATCTTCTGTTTTACTTTGGTTTCTAAATGAAGACACAAACACCTGTTCTTGCAGCAGGTGGTATTTGTTTATTATAGCTCTTCCTGCTGAGTTTTAATCAGCCTGCAGCTGCAGAATCCAGACTAAGGAATGGTTATAATACCAGATTTTCATATATAAGCAGTATTGGTCCAGAGAAAATTTTTCATGCTTCATTTCCATCATATGTTACCAATCATATAATTTCCTTCTCACACTCCACATTTTTAATTAAAGAGTAAATTCATGTATAATGCTTGTAAAAGAAGTTTTGAACATTGTGCCCTGAGGGTGTTTTTTGATTGTATTCTCTTATTGCAAAATCTCCAATTTTTGGAAGAAGATTCTCAAATCTCTGCCAATTTGTACCCCTGCCATTCTTTACTGGGAGAATCAAGAAGCTTAAAAAAAAAAAAAAAAAGTCAAGGGACAAATTAACAACATGTAAATCCCTCTATTCAAATGCAATTTAAATAAGAAAAAGGTGCTTATGAGACAGGAGAAGTAGAGTAAAACTTTCTATTTCAAACTATGAGGTAAGAACACTGAAGTAATTATGTGGAGACATTATTAAAAAAGTCTTCCTATGGGTTGAGATATGCTTTAATGTTTTCATCCTTATTAAAGGCCTTCTATTCACGATGAGCGTGCAATATAACTGAGTTCTATTTATTGTCACTAATAGAATGAATTCATGGGCTTCAGACTACCAAACATTTTGCAAAAATGTTATATTAATTTTGCTTGGTATTAAAGCAACAACTATTTAATGAGGCTTATAGAATACAAGAATTTGTTTAAAATATAGGAAGATAAGGGCTAAAAAAAGTGGAATGTCAGAGTTGCTTCAGTGCAACTAGAGTGAAGCCAAATCAGGTAGTGAAATGCTGGAACAAGTTGCCCAGAGAAGTGGTAGACGCCCCATCCCTGGAAGCATTCAGGATCTGGTTGGATTGGGCTCTAAACCACCTGGTCTAGTGGAAGGTGTAATTCAGACTTTTTGACTTCAGGTTCGTTTAAGTCCCCACAGGGTCACAGTTCATTCCAGGAGACTGCTCCAGCAGGGACTCTCCATGGGGTAACAGCTTCCTTTGGGACAAACCCACCACTAGGAGAACAACTTAGGTCACTCCCATCTGCACTGCAGGCTGCAGGGGAGTTTCTGCTCCAGTGCTGGGAGCACCTCCTCCCCCTCCTTCTCCTCTGACCTTGGTGTCTGCAGAGCTGTTTCTCTCACCTCTCACTCCTCTCTCCCAGCTACTGTTACACAGTATTTTTTCTCCTTCCTTAACAAGGTTTTTGCTGAGGTGCTACCAAATGATTGACTCAGCTTTGTCTAGTGATGAGTCTGTCTTGGAGCCAGCTGGAACTGACTCTGACATGGGGGAAAGTTTCTGGCATGTTCTCATAGAAGCCATCCCCACAGACGCCCTACCAGCTACCAAAATTTTCTTACTTAAAACCAATAGAAGGAATCCACGGCACAGTGTGTGACCACATTTGGCCTGAAACAAACTCTGAAAAGCTAATTTTCCAGTGGAAGTGGGGCTTTTTTTTTTGTGTTAATGCAGCATCATGATCACAGCATCTTGCTGCATAGCAATATAAATATCTTTATTAGATTGAAGTTCTGTTGCTTCCTGAGATTTCCATTCCTATTTTGTCAGTATGTTTTCTCTGAAGTCAAGAGTTGGGGGTTTTGTTTTGTTGGTACTTTTTTTAAAAGTAATTTTTTTAATTATATTTCTATGTCATGAAGAATTGTAATATCCTGAGCCCCTGACCACGAGAAGTCCTATAGGAGAGAGCAAGTAAGGAATAGGTATGTGGCTCTTAATTAGGCAGTAAATTAGGACAAGTGTTCTCAAGGACACAGTCATTTCGAGCATCTCTTGAGAGAAGAATTTCAATGATCAATACAGTTTTCCCTTTGTGAAGGAAAATGGACCAGTAGTAAAGAGAATGAAATTATTTTAGTATTTTTCTTTTTTTATCTTTTTTCTTTTTCATGTAGTCAATTTTTTTGTACTTCCTGCTGGTAAAAACTGATTTTTTTTTCAATTTAAAGTACTAAAAATAGACATTTGTAAATTGTTTTTAATACATACAACATACTAACAGCATTTCTTGTATCATGAAGATAAGTCCTTATTTTCATGAAAAAATGTCATTCTTTTCCAAGGTATCACCATGCTGAAATGTTATGTGCATAGAGAATATTGCATAGAGCCACAGAAAGCGTGGCAAATTAATTCATTGTTCCTTAGCTTTTGCTACTGCTTTTCATCACAGATGAAACAGACAGTGGACATTTTTATCCTTTCTACTAGCTTCAAAGCATTACAAGAACTGCACACAATAAAGGGTCACATAAAGGGGTTTTAACAGAAACAATATTTGTCCTGAGACAATTTGCTTTCCTAAGATGAAATTTATGCCTCATTTTGCTATTGAACTCATAATGATAAATATTAACCCCTAGTATTAGATGGTCTATAGTCTTTCTGTACTGTTTTTGGCTGGAAAAGAGTTAATTTTCTTCATAGTAGCTGCTATGGAGCTGTGTTTTGGTTTCATGCTGGAAACGTTGATATTTTATTACTGTTGAGCCTTGCTTGTACAGAGTGAAGGCCCTTTATGCCTCTCAGCCCAGCTCACCAATGAGGAGTCAGGTACACAACAAACTGGAAGGGGACACAGATGGGACAGCCAAACCCCACTGACCCAAGGGATATTCCACACCACATGACAGCAAGAGCAGCATTTAAAGTTGGAGGAAGAAAAAAGAAGAGGAAATGTTTAGAGTGATGGTGTTTGTCTTCCCAAGTCACTGTTATATGTGATGGAGCTGTGCTTTCTGGGGATGGCTGAACACCTGCCTGCCCTTACGAAGTTGTGTATGAATCCCTTGTTTTGCTTCCTTGCATGGTTTCTGTTTTACCTTTTAAACCTGTTGTCTCAACCCACAAGTTTTCTGACTCTTCTGATTCTGAAGGTGGAGTCATGATCTCTGGAAGAATTAAAAAAATGTGTGGATATGGCACTTGGGGATGTGATTCAATGGTGAACATGGTGGTGGTGAACAAGGCTGGCAGCTGAACTCCATCTTACAGGTATTTTCCAACCTTAATGATTCTACTATTTTATGATTCTTGCCCCCATTTCCCCAGGAGTCTGTGTGTGTGTGTGTGTGTGTGTCTGTGTCTGTCCATGCGTGAGTGACCAGCTGTGTGGGGTTTAGTTGCCAGCTGGAGTTAGTCCCGCCCCCCGCCCCAGAAAAGAAGGCTGGCTGGAGTTAACAGCCCCCCCAAAAAAGTTAGTGCTAGTCCTGGTCCAAAAGTCTGACACGAAAGTTGTTAGAAGTTAGAAAAGGATCATGGGAAAAACTTCACCTAATTTATTCTGTGAAGATCTGTCCTAGAAAATTTCTATTGATTGTTACTGAAAGTATGATATTGGGTCACTGGCAGTTCAGAGATTCTTAGGACTTGCCTCATTTCCTCAAAAAAATCCAATAGCTTAAGAAGTTTTGGTCTGGGTATAAGACCCAGTGAAATTTCCAGATAACTGCTTGCCTGTTAAACCCAGTAAATGCAAAGAATGTTAGAAGACTTGGAGTCGTAACCTTGAAAGCACCTGAGAAAATGGGTGGCAGTAATGAAAAGCTGGGATCAAAGTTCTCAGCCAACAGAATTCTGGCAATTACACCACTTCCCAAGCACATGACAGCATGTGTGGCACACAGAAAATTACACAGCAGAGCTGTCAGCAGTCTAACAGACAATAGCAGAGCTGTCTATTAGTAGGCCCTTAACAGATTGCTTCGTGGAAGTGCGGCTTCAGAAGAGTAATTGACATGAAAATTCAAAGCGTACGTATACGAATATATATAATTATATACCTATACAGATAAATATGTACCGTCATGTATAAAGATATATATATATATATAAAACTATAAACATATTCTTATTGTAGTTAAGTACTTCCCCAGTACTTGTTTTGCTTGAGTCACCTTCACCAGATTCACAACTTTTGAGGCACTGGTCATATCTACTGAACTGCATGCATTGTCCAAGCATGTAACCTAGTTCTTATAACGCAGTACTCACAAGCCCACCAGACTTGAACTAAATCCAGGTTATCATGCATTGTCTTTTCTATATTAATTAGTACCAGTTCAAAGTTCTAATTTAATTTCATTAACTTAGGAAATAATGATTTCCTTAAAGGATAATATGAGCTACAAATGATTAAATAAATCCTTCAGAAGTTCAGATCCTTTTGAAACTTTTATAGAAATCCTGAGCCCTAGTTTTGCAAAAATGTAAAATACCTGACTCTAAATAAGTGATATTCATCAAAATGAAATCACAAGAATTTTTGTTGAAATTATGCCAGATCACTAGGTGTAGAACTATCCTATTTTGTAGTCCTATGAGACACAGGA
>VXBC01005314.1:0-62286 GCA_013399945.1 Ploceus nigricollis | reverse complement strand
GCGGTGTACAGAGGATTTTATACTACAGCTTAGGAGGCGTGGTTTAGGGTAACAAACCAATGGGGGCTCAGCTGGGGAGGAGTCTGAGGCGGGACTAATAGTCTACAAACCTATCAAGGAAGACAGGGGAGGGGAATAATACAAGGAAACAAATGGAGAGTTAAGTACCAACAGATTGGCAGGGAAGGTTCTGGAGAAAAGGGTAGGGATAAGGAGGATTGACAGCTTGGGAGGGGAGGAGATTAGGGAGGAGGTAGGTGCATAGGAACCAGTAGGGAATCTATAGAGAGTGGCCGAGTGACAAACAGAAAGACTGACATTTGACAGAATTGAATAACACTCAGGGTACAGGACTAAATTTAGCACATTGGATACAAATAAAAGTTTGACACCACTCTACAAGGTGGGGGGAGGATAAGTAGTACAAAGGGATTACGAACTCACTCATAAGACAGTATGCTAACCTAGGAAAAACACACCACAACGTGCTATGTTTATACAGCAAGAATGCGTAAAAGATCAGGACTAAAGTGCAAACCAGACCTTAATCCATTTGCAAGGTTAATGGACACATGGTTAGGGTGAGCTAGAAGAACCTTGGGATAACATGAATCTCCAGAATTTACTGAGCAAGAAAAGAAAATATTGTTAAAATAATGAAACCAAAAAGTCATAGATGTATTCTGAGCTCAGTGAAAGCACCATGCAGGTTCTGGTCTAGCGTTTTTAGAAGGCTTCTGTATTAACAAAGTTTTTTCAGAGGTGGAGTTACATTGTGCTCCACTACCCCCATTCCACCTGTAAAATATCACACTGCATTTAATAGAAGTCTAGAGTTGATATTAAGAAAAAAACCCTTAATTTTATAAGTCATTGTTTCCTCATTCTGAATGAGTACCCTGTAATACATAGTCTACAAATATTTCAAAACTTAGTATGTTTTAAAGCTTAAAGGATATAACTTGTAAGATGTATAGAAAAATTTAATTCTGAAAACAATAGTCTCTAATCCAACTTGGTTGGAATGGATTCTTTTGTTCTGGGGTTTGTTTTTCTTTTTTTTTTTTTTGAAGGAACATAAATACAATTCTATCAACTAAGAATTTTGACATGAGGTTCCAAAGTGCTTTCTGAAGCTATTTGATCTCTAGAGTGCCAAGAAAATTATAGTGAAAGTCTAAAACATATTGTCAATGACATTGCACCAGAGAGGAATAACAGCATAAGAGTTTGTTAAGAAGGCTCATACTGATTCTCTAAGAACCATGGCAGTGTGCAATGAAGAAATACTTGTTGATTTTTCCTTGTTCACTTGAGACTTTATCCCAAGGATACTGGGATGAAATTAATCCATTTAAAAATAATATTAAAGTCCTTCTAAATAAAGACTGCAATAAATCAGCTTTTATATTCTTTACTTACTTTAAGTACATCAAGTCTATGCAGTATCAGTTTTGTTTCTGTGGGTTTTTTCCCATACTCAGCATATAGGAAAGCATCATGTGTGCTTAAGTCAAGAATAAATTGTAATGGCTTTCCACATTGTTAAATGTCAGACAATTTCTTTTTTGTTTTGTTTTAATTAATTGGAATTAACAGCTTTCAGCAAGGTTAAAGACCATTGACCAATTACATTAGTTTTCTTTAACCACAACAGACATTTATAGTAAGTGGTTTAAGTATTGTTAATTAGTTTCAGTATTTCCATATGAAAATAAAAATAACAGTTGACACTTCTAGTGTACTGCCTCATTGAGGATTTCAAACTGGTCCAACAAGAAATTTCTTTAGAATATGAAATTCTGAAATTGCTTAGTACAACAGGTCAAATTTTTCCTATTTGTCACAGTGAAAACTATCAGAGATTTATCTCAGCAAAATCAGTACTGGTTTTATCTTAAGATCTTTCTAGCTAAGCAATAGAGCAAAAAGTGTTTCAACTGTTATACATCTAAATGAGCTGTGCTCTGAGCCAGCATCAGTCCATATTGACCTCAATGAAACAATACCAAACTGAGCACCAGATGTAGGATGCATCAGCTCACCAATTATATTTCCTTAAAACATTTTTAGTATTTTCCACACCAGTTGGATCACATAACCAACTTAGAATATACCAGAGAGAGAAGCAGTTATCATAGAATCAGAATTATTAAAGTTGGAAAATGACCCTGTGGAAAAAAGACTGGGGGTGAAATTACATTTTAATAGATGGAGATTGAGATCAGTATGCCCAACTCACCACATAAAATGTATGTTAAGGGCTATAATGTGATTGCTACTCCCTGGCTGGAATGTGGTCAGCATGCCCAACTTCCCACACACAGTCCAAGGAGGACTAAACGGAGGGTGGAGTGGATTGAAGTCAGGAGACATTGCAGTCAGGCTCTGGTGAAATACTTGCAGTGGAGGGAATTTGGTCGTACTTTTTAGCTGACAAGTCATGTAGAAGCTCAAAATCAAGGGAGAAAAAGGAAGATGTCTTGCTCTTGAGCCAGCAACTGAGGCAAAATCACTCTTCTTGAGCTCATGTATATCACCATTCTAAGGCTAGCTCAGAGGAGTGTTACCTTTCTCAGCCATAAGCAGCCAGGTTCTCCAGAACCAGAGCTGTGGGTGACCATGTCAAAGACTTTGCTTAAGTCCAAGTAGACAGCATCCACAGCATTTTTCTCATCCACTAAACAGGTCATCTTGTCATAGAAGGAGATCAGGTTGATCAAGCAGGGGCTGCCTTTCATAAACCTGTGCTGGCTGGGCCTGATCCCAGGGTATCCCGCACATGCTGCATGATAGCACTTCAGGATGATCTGCTCCATGACTTTCCCTAGCACTCATGTCAGGCTGAGAGGCCTTCCCTGCATCTTCTTTGTGGCCCCCCTTGTAGCTGAGCCTCACATTTACTAACTACCAGCCAACTGGGACTTCCTGCATAGCCAGGACTGTTGGTAAGTGATTGGTGAGCAGTTATGCCAGATCCCTCTGTACCCTCAGGTGCATCTCATCCAGCCCCATAAACTTGTGAGTGTTCAACTTGTGGTGTAGCAGATCACTGATTTCCCATTGGATTATGTGGGCTTAATTGTGCTCCTCTTCCATGTCTTCCAGCTCAGGGCATCCAGAGAACAACCGGTCTTACTGTTAAAGACTCAGGCAAAGAAACCATTGATTACCTCATTATGTTACTTTTCCTCATCCTTTTTCACTGTGTTTGCCCCTGTATTCAATATCCAATAAAGGATGCAGATTTTCATTAACCTTCTTTTTGTTGTTAATGTATTAAGGGAAACAATTTTTCATGGGCTTTTAAGACAGTAGCGAGATTGCATTTTTGAATTTTTTTAATCTTACATACTCTGATTTTCTTGACAAGGCTGTTCCACACTTTCTATGAACCTTTATACTGGGACAATCTTGCTTTTTACTATTATCTGTATTTTAATCCAATTCTTTCTGGATAACAGCTGTTTCTTTTTGACTGATGAGTGACACATGACTTGAAGCCTTCAGGATGAAGTGGTGTCGGGGAAAAAAAAGATGTAAACTTCTTGATTGCTTTCCATGTGTAGAGAATTACAGTGACTTCATTCATTAATGAAAGGAAATCAATTAAATGCTTTGTAAAATCAGGTCTAGAAACATATCACTATGGTAAAGACAATTTTGGCATGCATATAAGTTGTCATTAAAGACTAGTAAATTGTGACTGTGTAACATATTTTCTGGCTAGGTCAGTAAATAAAGAACTCAAAAGCATTAAACCATACATACACTGCAGTTATTAGGAAAATGTAAAATTATGCTAGTAGAGGGTATTATATTAAGAGGAGCTGTGTATAAATCCTAGGAGAAGACTACCCTATTCATATCAGCTATGGTATGAAACAGAATGACATAGCAAGTGCCAGAAAATCCAATATGTAGGATTAAGCCATGACATGGGGTTTTTCCAGCATCTACTTTAATTTTTCTTTTCAAAAGCACTAGAAAACCTGGAATGTTGTGGTACTGCAAAACTTGAAAACTTCTAAAAAATAAAATCCTTGTTTAGTGATGCAAAGACTATTAAAGTACAGGATTATTAAAATTTTAAAGGCTGAAAAGATCTGCTATGGTTGCTGAATAGTGACCTTCTGAATAATGCAGATTTCTGACACACCTAGGGATTTTTTCATTTTCCCTTTTAATAATATGTGCCCCAGCTACATATGTCCTGATCTTCAAATAACATATTAAGAATTCACTGCTTCCCACTTAAGCTGTTTCAGTAATTACACCATTTGCTCTTATTGAGCTGATGCAGCTGCAATTTATTTACCTACAAGTGGGTTTGTCATGTTCAGTTCTCCTGGATTATGCTGTCAGCGATCTGGTTCTTGTGGATTCTTGTGGACATTGATCAAGTCATCCACACAAAGGAAAAATCTTACTTTCTTGCTATAAAACATGGTTTCCTTCATTTCAAATTATGGCAAAAACTCGCTGATTTCTCAAGCTCATATATCCCATAATAGTCTCATTAATGAAAAAAGTAATACAACCTCAAAATTCCTACTTTGCTATTTTCATAAAAAGGGACTTAAATATAATTAATAAATATAATTTATAAATTGTGTTGGCCTCCAGTGTTATGGCACCCGAAAAATCAAATGGTCAGCTGTTTATCAATCATGACCTTAAGTCCTTTATCCTTTAGCTTTGGTAAGTCAATTAAAAAATATCTTTAAGGAAGAACTATACTGAAAAACTAGTCCAACTGCCATTGTCAATTCTAAACAATGCGGTGATACTGCATTTTTGCGATAATGTAATTCCATGTAGTAATCCAAGTAATCTAAGTGCTGTTCCTTTCCTGATCAAAATCTCCGTATCTCAATAAAATAATTAATAAAATACAATGTGATATTCTTAATTGTTTTCACTGCAATTAGAGAAATGACCCAATTTTGTAACACTTTAATGGAAACACTCATTTTTATGAGAGTTATCACTAAGTTTCCCTAGAAAATAGCTACCCAAAGAAAAGGAAACATCTCACTTTTAGCTTTTCCTAAATAGTAATAATGATTTTTTTTTCTCTTCAGGTTAATCTAAATTGCAAATTAGCTCTTATGAGAAGATTTCTGTTTAAATTCTGCTGTTTCAAGGCTCTGGAAAATTACTTCTTCAACGTAACACAGATTATATCTCAAGGGAAGTACAGAGTACAGAGGGAGTGTCACAGTAAATACAAGTTTCTCTTTGGGACAGTTGCAAAGACTGTGATTTCTTCTCATGAATACAGCAATAACTTTGGCTGATTTTTTTTCATTCAAAAATACTGTTGTAAAAAATCAATTAGCACTTTCTGGACCTTAAATCCATTAAAAAAAAAAGAAAAATGGCATTTAATTCCTATGTTATATAAATAGTTGTTCAAAATTTGGAAATTCTTTCCACAAATTAGGAATACAGACAGAATTCCATTGTTTTAATTTTTACATAAAGTCTTACTGAATGTATAGGTGCTACTGCAAGTGAGTAGGAAGCCTTCAGGCTGCCAGCACAAAATATAATCTAGCACAAATATTTTGCTACCAAAAGTGCTCCAGAAGAAATGTTATAAAAGAACAAGTATAGGATGAAAAAATAATTTAAAAACAACAAAACAACAACAAAAAAAAGGGAAAGGCTCAGACTTTTGTTCATGTTGTCCTCATTGTTTCTTTGATTTTTATTACTAATCTAATAATACATTTTTGAGATATTTTCTTCTGTTACTATTCATGTCAACAATGGTTGGATCAAGAACATTTAAGTTTGAAAAAGCATCTTTAAAATTTTAAAGATTTAAGTTTGACCTATCACTATAAAACAAATTTAGAGATAGATTCCTTACTTTTATTATCTTTTAGACCTAACACCAGCAAATTACTGTTTCAGGACTACAAATTGCAAATCACAGAATCACAAAATCAACAGAGCTGAAAGGGACCCACAAAGATCATTGAGTCCAACTCCTGGCCTGGTAGAGTTCCATTCCCAAGAGCCACACTATGTGCCCGAGAGCATTGTCCAAATGCTTCTTGAACTCTGTCAGGCTTGGTGCTGTGACCACTTCCCTGGGGAGCCTGTTCCAGTGCCCAAATACCCTCTGGATGAAGAACCTTTTCCTGATATTCAACCTAAACCTCCCCTGACACAGCTTCATGCCATTCCCTCAGGTCCTGTCACTGGTCACCACGAAGAAGAGATCAGTGTCCACTCCTCCTCTTCCCTCCACAAGGAAGTTGTAACTGCAATGAGATTTTCCCCTCAGTCTCCTCTGTTTGTGCACACATATAGAGAGGAGTTTGAGTCACTACTTGACATGGTACTTGTATGTAGGCTTGTGAAGAAGCCAATATTTTTATTCCTCCTTAATGGTTATATGTAAATTTAATGTTAATACTCCCATGTATTCCAAATTATTAAAAAAGAGAACCACTTATGACAAGTTCAAACTTTAGAAACAGAGCCAGAGAAAAGAGGATGAGAAAAACACTCAACAGCTCTCATTTCAACTGAAAATCTTAAAAAGGCAAGGAAAGACAAGCTTCCTTTAATTCTGACGTTTCCATGTACATTCTTGCTATAAGAAGTCCCTTTTCTCCCTCATACAAACATACACACATTTTGTAGAGACAAGCATTAACATACACTCTATGTTCTCTGCTTGGAAGGAAAGCTCATGAATGGAACATACTTTAAACTTCAGAAGTACTTGACTTAGGTTCTGTGTTTAAACACAGATTCTCAATGTTTTTAAATGTTTCTTAAATGTTTTTTCTATATTACTGTTAATCTTGGGGAGGGAGGTTTTTTCAAATGTTGTTTATCTATTGCTTATGGCATAAATTTATAATCCATAAATTTTTTCCATGTATCCATTTGCATAACATTATAAAGTGTGAAAACATGAATTTTAATGTTGGAAACATAAAGTGTTGCATTTCTAATAATTCTCTTTTTAATAGCTTCTTTTCAGTCATGAACATTAGACATATTCTAATAGATACAGCTCTTATGTATCACCAAGTATGCTTCAGCCTTACTCTTTGGGTCATTATCAGCATCTTTGTGTCTGTCACTCTCTCATATTCTCTGGCATAGCTTGGTGCCATCTTTTCATTGGCATCTCTTGGCTTTAGAACATGAAGACTTCTTCTGCAATTACAGTTTTGAGTACATTCTTAAATCCTTTGTGAATTTCAACTTAGGAAAGACGTGAATCTTCACATTTTCTAGTATTTGCAAAAGAAAATTGGTCACTCTATATCATCATTACAAACCAGTAATACTGCCTGTGATTTTCTTCTAGTATTTTACAATATCTATTTTGTTTGACTGTCACAAAAGAATCAGTACTTTGGGGAATCAGAACTTTGCTGAAGTTTCCCTGAAAAGTTTGTGTTCGGTTTATTTTCTGTTGATGTTTTTTTCTTTTAAGTTATTTATTTCTTTATTGTCAGGAGTTCAAAGAATTAAATATCTCTTCCTATCAGAAAACTTCTGAAAAATAACTTTGTTTGCTTTTAACATGATTTAAATATTTCATGATGGCAGATTCTATAATTCTAAATGTAAGTGCTTGACTTGCTCATTTATTTAATTTAATAATGACTTATATAAATTTTAAATAACACTCTAAGGATTACTTTTTTGGCTGGAGCATAATCCCTGGGTGTGCAAAATAGCACAGCACTTCTAGTCATGTATCTTATTGTTCACTGTATTGGGTCTGGCTGGGATGAAGCTATAAAATCTTCACAGTAAGCTGTGACCCAAGGAAAGCCCTTGCTGGAGCAGGCTCCTGGCAGGACTTATGACAAACTGACCACAACCCCCATTCCCAGTCCCCCTGCACCACCAGAGAGGAGAAGGTGGAGAAGTTGAGTGTGAGGCTGAGCCTGGGAGTGATGGGGGGAAGGTTTTTTTAGATTTCTTACTTCCCATTACCTACTCTCTTATTAACTGGTAACAAACTAAACTAACTTCACCCAAGTACAGTCTAATCTGCCCATGACTGTAATTGCTTAGTGATCTCCTTATCACTATCTTAAGCCATGAGGTTTTTGTTATATTTTCTCTCCCCTGTCTTGTTTGTGGAGAGGACTGATAGAGCATCTTGCTGAGTACCTGGCAGTCTACCAAGATCAACCCATCTCGGGTTACTGGTCAAGATCAGTCCACCATATTTACAAAAGAAAGGATGTAAGTATCACAGGCTTTGTTTTCTGGAATTGTGTCAGGGTGTAACACTGAGAAAATTTAAGGTGAAATGAGACTTCATGACCAAGTACTAGCGGTTTTCCTTTGCAGGTTAGAATGTTACACAGAAAAGTATATTAACAACTGACCAATCAACAGAAAGATCCAGTTGTTAAAATCACATAGAAAGATAAAGATCTGTCATGGCCTCAAGACCAATCAAGTCACCTAAAATGGAACCTTTGCAATTTGTAGCTGTGATACCTTTTTCTGGATGAATAGTCAATTCTACCTAAAAAAAAAGGTCTTTCTGAATAAGAGGCAGCAGACAAAGCCATGGGGTAGAGACAATGATCTGTGTGACTGACAGCTGGAAGAATCAATAAAGGCATGGGAATGAGACCATCATGAAGACTAATTCTCACTGTGACTGAGTTTGTCAAAAGCTTGTGCAGTTTTGTTACTGCAGTAAGTATTTCAGCTCACAAAGAGGATAGGGTGAAAACTCATATAGTACAAAGCTAAAGGAGAACCTCATGAATAAAATAATAATTTTATATTCAGAGTAAACCTTTGACACTGAGCAGAAAAACATATTAGAATTATGCATTGGATGGTGAAGATAATGAGAAACAGTATACAGCTGCCTCACTTTCTTAATATTTATTACATTCTTTATTACATTTGTATAGAAACCATGTTTTTCTCACTTTACAGGTGTCTGTACAGGCAAATAGCAGTATGTGTATATATGTGTCAACAAATGTTACATATATACATAGATTCAGATGTATATATAAAAATAAGTACATAAGCATCCACAAGTGCTCCTTTTTGTTTTGGCACTCATAGTATGGCTGTGCATTTAGTATATCTTCCATAGATAAAGGTCAATCAGCTTCTCACACAAATCTAAAATAAAAAAACCAAAAATTTCTAGTGATATCTACTACCAAACACATAAATTGAACAAAAAAATAAATATGAACCTGCCTTATTGGGGGGTTGGACTAGATGATTTCCAGAGGTCCTTTTCAAACCTGAGAATTCTCTGATTTTGTGATGAAACTTTTTATAACAAAAAGTTCATGCAAAACTTAGGAAGCAGAGATTTTTGAACAGATTTCCTTGTTTTTGGCTCAGCACTTGAACTTGCCAGAGCAGTGCGGTTCAAATTTTATTATCACACATCTGCTCTCATCCTGAAAATATTGCAAAGAGAGGCAAGCAGGAGTGTAAACAACAGTCCAGGTAAAATCAGCTTTCATCTTTCAACCTGAATGGTTTAAAATCAAACTGTATGAGTTAAATCTGAACATCTGGGCTGTCTGCTGATAATCATCTGGTGGAAGCACTCTCTGACCAGGGAGTCTTCTCTCAATCAATGTATTGTGAGGCAAGACTGTTTCAGTGTCTTGGCTTATTGTAGCTTAGTACTTCGCCTAACTCTACAGCTGTCATGCAGAAGAAAAAACCAATAACAAGATGCATGTGCAGAAGCCAATATCCGTAGAATCATAGAGTGGCCTGAGTTTGAAGGGACATTAAAGATCATCTAGTTCCAGCTACCCTGCCATGGGCAGTGACACCTTTTACTAGACCAGGTTGCTCAGACCTCCATCCAACCTGGCCTTGAACACCTCTAGGGATGGGGCATTCACTTCTCTGGGCAACTTCTTCCAATGCTTCCCTACCCTCACAGTAAAGAATTTTTTCCTAATAGTTAATCTAAACCTTCTTTCTTTCAATTCAAAATCATTCCCCCTTGGCTTTGAAATAATGATGTTTGGCTTCTATAAATGGAGCCTAGTCTTGTTTACAGAACTAAAATATCTGCAGTTAAGTGTGAAAAAAAATAAACCATGTGATGTATTTTCTCTTAGTATGTATGGAAGGCTGATAGTTTTTCTCCTTCTACATGGATATAAATTATAGGTAATTACAAATTTGAATCCCTTTTGGAAATAAGATGCTATTTCTATCACCTGTCTGTGAGACTTCTGTGAACCACTGTTGTCTAACGTCACAAGTAAGAATGATTTTTCTCTGCTTGTCTTTCCCGTATTGATTACATTATGGCCTCTTGAAAACAAGACTATTTCTTAATGCTTATTTGGAGTTTATGTAGATAGTAGGCTTGTGATCTGGATCAGACTTTTTAGGAAACAATCATAAGTGTATTTGCCTTTTGCCCCATTTTATCCAGATATGTATGTATTTTACTCAAAGAATCTAAATTAGCAGACATTTAGATGGACTGGTTCTGATTTGCCTCAAACATATTCTTAACCTAGCATGTCAAACATGTTGCTATGGTGAGCTGCTTTATTATGACTGTTTTTGTTTGTCTTAATGAAAAGAATGGTTTTTCTATTGCAAATAATAGAAAAGAAAAAATCTCTGAAGTGCAACCTGCAATAGCAGATATACAATACCTATATTAGTTTATTATTATTGTATATCATCATGGTTTTTTACATATTTATGTATGATCGTTTGTGTGTAGTTTCTTCTTTGGGAAGAATAGGTTATGTAAGCTGATAAATATTTCAGATATGTTCTTATGCCTTATAAGTACATAACAAGCATTCTTACACAATTATTTTGATAATAAAATATTGTGCCAAATTACATTCTGGAAACAGCTTCTGTTATTGTTTCTATGAGCAACTCAATAAGCTGGAACAATTGGCATGGTTAGGGAAGATTACGAGACCTCAGGTGCACTGCAAGAGAGAAGAACGTGACTGAGAGAAACAAAACCTGTATAGAAACAGTTCTTCTGATTACTTCTTCCATTTCTATAAAAATAGGAAGATTTCTATTTCATTCAACTTTGTTAAAGAATAGGAAAATTTGCAACTAGCATCAAAGAAAGGCTGTGGTATAGAATTCTTCAAATCTACAAAACTAATCTGTAGTCTTCATGGTATTGTATAACACCCACAGGTGACATCAAGCCTCTTCATAGCTTAGCCTCAGATTTGGCACGTATTTGACCTAATTTATTTTACATATATTTTGGTCAAAGGAAATTATCTCTGACACTTGTACTATAATCTAGAATGAGAAAAAAAAAAGTATGGATATATAAAGAACAGACAACTCTTTTAAGAGGCACAGATCCTTAAGAGAAACAAAGAAAAATATTGGGATGCTAAAGTGATAAAAATATTGGAATGTTAAAGTGGCACAAAAAGGCATTTCCTAATAATATAGTTCTCGGGAAAACTGTTAAATATCTAGGAAGAAAACCAGACAGAACATATATTTCAAAAAGTTGTGAAAGATTCACGAAATAAATGAAGGTAATGATCAGGATGAAATATCAGAGCAGTGTGTCACTGAGGAAGAGAACTCACTAGAAAATTATCCCAAATGTGAAAATGCACACTTAGGATCTATCTTTGATAGATCTGTGCAGCACGATGCTCATTTTAAAGTTATAAATAAGCTGGAAGTGAGGTAGATTTCATAGCCAATAGCTATGTTGCTAAATAATTGCATAAATGGATTCCAGAACTCAAAAATAAGATTCAATAAACATCAAAACAATAAAGCTGCAGCCAGAATGTTAAGGGAAAAACATTAACACCATTGATTTGTACTAACATGCTAAAACTTTCTATATAAATAACAATGATAATTTGTCATTCAGGCTTTTCCATCAACAATTTCCAGCTGTGGACAAGATTACAAACAAATTCTTAGTTGGTAATAATACCAAGATATTTTAAACAAAATTTGAAAATATTGTAACACATTGTGCTCTGTTTCAGAAAAAAACAAAGCAACACTAACCAGAATAAAGACTGTAGGAGGAATTTCTGGAAAAGTAAATACAGATTTTCCTATTTTATGGATATGAAGTTTGGATCCAGTGGGGTGTGTTTGCAAAAAAAGCTGAAATATGTGGATATGTATGAGTGGATGAGAGTGTTGCAAGAGGAACAAGATACAGACTCATAAATACAAACTCATAAATACTATTACCAAAGATTCCAGTGCTAGACCTTGGACTACAATTTGTTTTTTCTGCTGTTGAGCATGTACATACCTCTGTATCCATTTGTCTTCTTTTCTCTCCCAAATTCCTGTTGTCATCTTCCTATTTCTTCAAAGCTTTTTTCCTTGTACCATCCTCCACAAAAGCATGTTGCTATAGTCTTCCACCAGCCTAAACATTCTTTTTTTCTCCTTCAAACTTATCCTCTCATTCTCCTTCAGAGACTTTCTCTGTTTTGTTGTTTGTCTTGAGCTCCTTTTCATTTCTTGCAGACAAAACAGAGATGCTGGCTAGGTGAGTGAGAATAGAATAGAATATAATAGAATAGAATAGAATAGAACAAAATAGAACAGAATATTTCAGTTTGAAGGATCTACAGTTATTATCTAGTCCAACTGCCTGATAATTTCAGGGCTGACCAAAAGTTAAAGTGTGTTATAAGAATCCAAATGTTTTTTAAACACTGACAAGTTTGGGGCATCAGCAACCTTTCTAGTAAGCCTGATCCAAAGTTTGACCATCTTCTCAATAAAGAAATGTTTCCTAATACTCAGTCTGAACCTCCCCTGCTACAGCTTTGAACAATACACATGTCCCGTACGTGGGTCTCAGGAAGCAGAGCTCAGCACCTTCGTCTCCCCTTCAGGAAGATGCAGAGGGCAGTGATGTTACCCCTCAGCTCCTTGTACTACAAGGTGCATTCAACTCCTCATTTAGGAGGAACAGACCTGTCCCTAGAACTGACCTCTGCAGAACACCACTAATAACCAGTCACCAGCCAGCTGTAGCCCCACCCATTAAAACCCTTTGAGCCTGGTTGCTCAGTCCTGGCCAGCAAGCCATTAACCTGCTCATCCCACAGCTGGACAACTTCTTCAGAAGGATACTTTGAGGGTCAGTATCAAAAGCCTTACTAAAATACACAAAAATTCATTTTGAAATAAATCTTTCTGGCATTTGGTAATTTGAAGTAATTCTTTTTGCAATCAGCTTAGTTCCTCACTTTTCTGTGATGTGGGCAGATAGAGGATATAAATATTTTGCACAAAAAGGACTTGTGATTCTGATTAGCTGAGAAGCAGAAAAAGATGCATTTGTGGCTCTATCTGTAGCTGCATTTTCCCTTAAGCAAGGAATATTCTAAATTAACTTGTATAGAGCTGAGCATTTATACTGATGTAACACACCTACACAGCATCTGATCTAGCTTGGGTATTCCAGCTCTGTACTACATTATAAACAGTGGATATTTAATAAGAAGCCTCAGGGCTCAGACAAATTATCAAGTCATCCAAGTCATCCGAGCTAATTAATTGTCTGTGTTCTTAGTTTGCCTCTGACAAACTGAAATAAAATGACATATTACTAAAAGAAGGTGTTGTGGGTTAGTCATGCTCTCTCTATTTGGTTTAGCCAAATACCAGAGAGTTTTAATTCAGGCTATCTCATCAGCCAAGATAAATGAGATTTAAGCCTGAGTCTTCAGGCTTCATGTTGGTAGATCTACCCCTTAGGTGTAGTGGCAGTGGTACAAATGTCACTATTCTTCTGCATGGGCTTCAGTTGCCTTACTGAATATATGTGGTTTTGGGTTAGAAGCCCAAGTAACTTTTCCAAAATCAGTTTTTAAAGTAAACACACAACTTTAAATATAGTCCCACAATTCTAATGGCACTGATGATATTTTGTGATTTATGGAAGCCTTTTGTACCAAGCTTTTGCTGTCATTGCCTATATATGTCATTTATTATAAAAAAAGTAATCATTTGGTAGAACCATTGCTCCCCTAGCACAAGATTAATTGACAAAGGGAACCATTCATAGGGCACACAGACACAGATTTTTTGCTGGTGGACACGGTCAATATCTGTCATATCTAGGTTTGTAATACTAAGATCCCAGTAGAGAAGTCTTGTAGATATTCTTATCCGTGTGAAAAAAGTATTGCTTGGGCAAAATTTCTGTGTAACTTCCAGACGAAAAAATTATCAGTAAGGTCTTCAGCTTTCTCACATAAATAATTTTTAAAATCAAAAGAACTATGTTAGACAGGTGATGAGAGTATCTAAGTGAAAAGTCTCATCAAGCACTAGAGAATTCTTCTCAAGGAGTAGGGGCTAAGATCTGCATATGTAAGGAAAACTCCTTTTTCACATAAGGCATTCTGTATCTCAAGACAGTAACTAACAAGGGATGAAACACTGCATATGAAAATACTATTAAAGCTTATCATTATTTTGTGTAAGACAGGAAGTGGCACTCAAATGCACTTTTTTCATTTTGCAGCATTTCCATAATAGTTTAATTGAATAACTATACTATTTGAATGCTTCTGTCTTTCAGATTAAAAAAATGTGCATATTGAATCTAGATCATAACTAGAGGAGAAGACTTTAAATCTGATTCCTTTTTCATTAGTAAAGAAAGCAAACTGAGCTGTTGATTCTTTAAAAAAAAGTTCTTTATCAAACAGCAGGGGGCAATGAAACATAAATCAAAATAAAAAAAGCTCTTTTACAAAGTAGAGGAAACATAAAATAGAATATTACTACCTGAATATTCTATTTTCTTTAGTGAAATGTTTTATGAGAAGATAAAAATACAATGGGGAGTTTTTGGAGGGGAAAATAAGGAGAATTTTTCATGTAACCTACAAAAGTATATGAGCAGTAGTTTGTGGTATGTCAAAAGACCAATACTTTTTTTCTGTGGAAATTTTTAAACATTTTTAAGTGGCTACCAGTTTCAGGTCTATAAACACCTTTATGTATCTGCAAGTTGAAGGATATAAAATCTAGGCAGAAATAAGATTCCACTGAAAGAGAATCTTGATTTCCTCTAAACAAGAATATTGTGCTCTCTTATCACTCTTTGATTGCAGCATAGTTTTAGTGTATGTAATTAGATTTTTTGTCATTTTTATTATTTATGCAAAGCCGTGTAATACTTAAACAATTGTGAGACTTATTTATTATCAAGAATGCTAACTAGTTTCAAATTTAAATGCAATAATCAATATATGCTCCAACTCCTTTTCTTAGCACGTACTTCAGAGTTAAATATGTAAGTGTACATTTTGTCATTCAAATGAAAGAATATTCAGCTTCTTCTTTTACTGGTATGTGAAGTATATAGCATACACTTTTGTGTCATATAGTATTTTATGTAAATAAAAAGGAGGAATTTGCATATCAAGGTATTAAAGCCCCCTACAGACAACAAAGGATATAATGTGTCTCTCATAGGGCCCATTTTAGAATTGCATTCCATGGGAATGAAATTAATTAAAGTGCCTGAGAGCCAAAGCTGATCTATGCCAATTGCCAAAGCAGTGTGGGAGATGATCTATATGAGAGTCTCCTCAAAAATAAGCACTTGCAGAGGCTGTAAAGCTTTCCATTAGACCTAGCACTTAGTTTGTACCAGCTTTTCTGCCTATGTGTACCAGAAAGGTGAATGCTTCCTTCAGTCCCTACATTTGATAATGAAAGTATGCAGTTCCATGGACAAATCCATAAAAATTCAGTTGGCTCATACTTTTTACTAACCAAACCTATGCAAGCTTGACAAACGTGTGAAAACTAAAATAATTTTGTTTATTGCAGTGGAAAGATTGGCATAAATGTTTATATCTGATATTAGGAAAAAAAAAAGTCTTTTAAAATATTCTGAACTTGTCATGTGATCATTCTCTGCTCTAAGGTAGACTCTTTTTAACCTTCTTGCTTAAAAACTGGCTGTTTGGTGGATTTCTATTCCCTGCACCTATTAGCTTTAGTAAAAAGGACCAATTGTCACACTGGACACTTTTAATGGGCTTATCTATATTACTAGAGACCACTTCATACCATTTCCATCACTCTCTTTTCTCTTACTAGGTTTTCCTCTTTCATCTAATCTGATAAATGATTTAGGTTTTCCAGAGAGTTCCAACAAGACCAGCACCAGCAGCACCACCAGTGAGATACATCAGTGACTTCTGGCAGTTCAGCCACATGCAGGATTGTTTTGCTGCCACTGGATTATTTATTACAAATACAAGGTTTTAAAAACTGCTAGTCTCCATGATTCCTAGGTTTTTAATGTGTATTTATGTTAGTAATGTGTAGGAACACAGCTTGAGGAGGATAATATCATAAGTAATGGAAGGAGAGGAAGAGTACACAAGTGTTAGACAAAATCGAGGTTTGAGAAGGAATTAGAACAGTGATTGTGTCTGGATATGTACCTAGCAGCACTGAAAAGATGCTCTCAGTTATAGTCCTTCTGTATAGTAATGTGTAATTGCATGTTTATGAAGATATACTTGCTATAACCAATAGTAAACCATAACTTTTATGATGTTCTAGATATAGCAGATATGTTTCTAAGCAATGTCTGTTAAATGTCACAAACATTTTATGTTACATTTTGTATTCCACTGCAAAACTCTAGTGTTGTCATATTACATATTTAGCTCCTAAAGTTGATTGATTGCTTCAGAGAAAAGTGTATATGGTATTGCACTTCTTATCTGAGTCAATGTTTTTCTCAATACTGTGAAGTAAATTAAAATAAAGTGTTTAAATCTACTGCTTATGATAAAGAAGACCAAATCTTATTCTAAAAAATGTGAAATACAACTTGTCATGTTCCTTTCACTTTGTAGAAATGCTACCACAAGGCTTAGCCAGTTAAGTCTAATATGTTGACATTTATTTTTGCTGCAATAAATGTTAGGATTATATTTTTGCATTAAATTCTGGCATTTTTAAAGATCACGATGACAAGTGATTTATTCTTCAAATCACTCTGGTTTGTTTTTACTTTTTGAATATGGATTTGGCCATGTGTCTCCAAGGCACAGTACAAAGCATATTTCATATGTTTTGCAACCTATTAGTTTGATTTAAATCCACTTTTTCTGTCAGGATTTATGCAAGGCTTTCTTGATGTTATTTGCTCTGAATTATTGCCCAGAAATAATCACAGGGAATCCAATTTCACACAGGCTGTGTGGCCTATGAGGTCTGTCACTGTAAAGCTCTAAAGCTTTTAAAACTTTTTCAATTGAGGTGATTCTTCAATTTTTTTTTAATAGCACTGTCTTGCTTTACTTTCATATTTGTCCCTTCCCCTCAAAGTATGAAGAATTTGATTGGGTTCAGTAAGTACTGTGTGGTGTTTGACCCTGGCTGAACATAAGGGCATACATAAGGACAGGGAGAGATCACTCACCAAATCCCATCACAGGCAAAACAGGCTTAGCTTAGGAAAATTAGTTCAATTTATTACCACCCAAATCAGAGTAGGGTAATGAGTCCAAATCTTAAAATGCTTTCCCCCTGCCTGTCTTCTTCACTCTTGATTCTGTCTACCTCATCCCTTTCTGCAGTGCAAGGGGACAGGGGAATGGGAGTTGCAATCAGTCCATCCCATGTTGTCTCTGCCACTCCTTGCCCTTCACACTTCCTCTGCTCCAGACAGTCCTCCACAAACTTCTGAAATATAAGTCCTTTCCACAGACTACAGTTCTTTACAAACTTCTCCACTGTAGGTCTTTTCCATGGGATCACAAGTCCTGGCATCAAATCTGCTCCAGCATGGGCTCCTATCTCCAAAGGTCCACAGGTCTTTCCAGGAACCTGGTCCGGTTCAGGCTTCCCACAGGGTCACAGTCTCCTATGGGCATCCGCCCCTGCTCCAAGGTGTAGTCCTCCAGGGACTGCAGGTGAATCTCTGCTCCCTCATGGACTTAGACTGCAGGAGTACAGCTGCTTCCCCATGGTTTTCACCACTCCTATCTGGTGTCTCCTCCTCATTTTTCACTGGCCTTGCTGTCTGCAGGGCTGTTTCTCTCACATATTCTCACTCCTCTCTTCTCTGACTGCAGTCGCATGGCAGCTTTCTCCATCCCTTCTTAAATGTGTTTTCAGAAAACCATATCATTTAAGAATGTAAAAATAAATGAATACTGTTTAAATACTAAATACTGTTAAATACTGTTAAAGCTGCACCCTTTCAAACCACAGAACTGTAACATACCAGGTTGGAAGGGACCTCAAAGATCATCTGCTCCAAACTTTCTTGGCAAAAGTACAGTCTAGACAAGATGGTCCAGCACCCTGTCCAGCCAAATTCTAGATTGTGTTGGCTCTTTCAATACATGTACAATATTTACATGTTTTCACGTCATATTTCAATGGTTAAAAATTGATATGCATTCTTTGGAAAGAAGGGTTCTTGAGTTTTGGGAATGTACTAAACTTGTGTGCTTAAATGCCTCATTCAGAACTGACCCTTACAAAATAGTCCACAAGTTTTTGTTTTCCAAAACACTTAACAAAAGCCCTTGAAGTATTCTATTGCTTAATTTGCATCTATAAACATGCCTAGAGGCTCACTTAATTTAATCCTGCATATTTCTGATTACTCCTTTTCACCTCACCTTCATTTAGTAAAGGTACATATGTTGGCAGAACTGCACTGCAGGAAAAGCTTATTTATCCTCAACATTAAAACAAACAAAATAACAACTCCCTGAAGCGGTTAAAGCTAGCAAAGTGGGTTCTTTAAGGGTTTTTTTTCTTTTTCTGTGAGTTTTTTTTATGTTTCTCTGTTTTCTCTTCAGAAACCATTTAAATTTTTAACTGAATTCTGAAAAATTGCTTAATTATATTTGCCATAAATCAGTAAAGGCATCAACCAGCAGAGCACTAGAGGTATGAGCTAGTTCAAATGATATAATGTGTCTCCAGGAGAACTACAGTACTTGTTTATTCTCTGCAAAGGTAGTCTGATATCATGTTTTTTATACATTTCCCAAAGCCCTGATATTAGAATATGACTGCATGAAGTCTAACCATCTTCAACAAAAACAAGCAATCAACCAAAACCACAAACTCAAACACCATTTATTGCTTTCACAGCAGCAGATAGAAAAGCTATGGGGGAAAAAGGACAGTCTAGAGACATTGGAAGTAGAAGACAAGTATTAAGTGTCCAGAATCAAATTAGTTGTCTAAGACTATGTATGCATTTGCAGTCTGGATGGGAGCAGTAATGAGCTTTTGAAGAAAATCCCTTCACTTATTATGAGTTAGTTCTTAAAGCTGCTTCAGACCACATATTTGCACACACACACCCCTCTCACATACCCACCCCCTTCCAGAGGAAATTAAACCAATAAATGCCTGCACTCAATGAATATCAAAGTACTTCTCATCTATCATGCAAGTGTACTTGAGTCTTCGAAAACTCTGGACTTCAAAAACTGCTTTTCTTTGATATATAGAGAGCAAATGCCCTCATATACGCTTCCAGCCCTCAAGTCTTTGAGGTGCCACTAATCCTTCCTCATCTACCTATTTTATTCAGAGCTCATTTTCAACCATCCCTCACAGGAACTGATCAGGTTTATGATCTGCAGAAACTGTGCTCTTCAGTAGCTGTTATCTGTGGAAAAGATGACATTGACATTAGACAGAAAGTTAATGTGTTGTGTCTTCAAAGATACTTAAGGACTGACAAGCTTATTCTTCTGCTCTCCTCTGATGAAGAGGTTTTGCAGCATCTGTGTGCTCCCTGCTGATTTGTCCCCATGTCGCCAGAAAAGGGAGGCAGCTTGGACCAGAAAAGCCATCCCGAATCCCTTGTAGTGTTCCAGTACCCAGGTGGTGACTCAGGCAGAGGAGAAGACAGAAGAAGGGAGACAACTGAGCTCATCATCACAGGTGCTATCCAGGATGTTCAGCAGGATTAATAGTTTGCGGTCCACACAGAGATCAGATGGAAACTCAGGAGCAGGATGTAATTAAAAAGTGACAATGGTCATGACAGAGCTCCTGAACCATGCTTCCAGGTAACAATAGGAAGAAGTGGAGATCAACCTGATCAGCTAATATGCAGTCCCAGACTACAGAGCCTTACAAGTTCTTTAGGTGTTCAGGTCTCCTGGAGGAGAGGGGACTGCTGGATCTGGAAAATGTGACAATTGCTAAGATTTTTTCATTCTTAGCACCATTGCAAATTTATTGTTTGTCCCTTTAGTTAGACCATATGGGCAAGATTTTCCAGAGTTAGTTTCCAGGGAATCATGTTGGCTAACATGATGATGATGATGATGATGATGATGATGATGATGACGATGATTTTGGCCATCACATCTTTCTCCCAGATTTCTGCTTCTGTTCCTGATTTTTACTAATTTAATGCCATGTTAACCCTTTTCCTCTACCATTCATATATTTATTCTTGTCAGATGACAGTCTCAGGACCCAGTGCCACAGGGGCAAACAGCATCTACCACAAGGCAGAACAGCACCACCAAAATGTCACAGATGTTGTTGTAGCTCAGGAAGAAAGCACCAGTTTCTCATTTAAGTTACCTTACTTATACCATCCATCTGCTCTGTTCCAGGAAAGAGGGTGTCCTGTGACTTGGGTGTTCAGATTAAATCTCCTACAACTTGTCTAGGGTGCCTCGTACTGAGTACCGCCAAACTTAGTGGGAAGATGGAGAAGACAGCAGGCACATTGCACATCTTGAAAATTTCACAGGATCTGTTTTAAAGATTTGGCACATTAGTATTTGTATAGGCAATGGTGGTGGGGACAACAGACATGTCTCTTGATCTGCTGCCATCAACTTCATGAGACAGGAGAAAATAGAATGTGAGGCATCCAAAGAGCCCACACTGAAAGAAGCAAAGGTTTATGATATGATAGCTCTTCTGAAAGTTTTGAATTACGTGTATAGTTGGGACTTACCAATAGGAGACCAAATTAAAACTAATGTGAAGTAAAATCTTCCAACAGGATATGATGGATATAAAATGAGACCCAACATCAACATTTACCTACCAAGAGATTTGTTTTGTGCCAAAATATTTTTTAAAACAAATATAGCCTATACCAATCATGGTTTTCTTCCATCAATTCATTTTGCATAATGATTACACTAATTTTGTTAGTACTTCAAGTGTAAATCTTCAGTTCTGTGCTTCTTTCTACAACCTTCCCTTAATTTTGTCATATCATTCCTGCATATTACCTACAGATAATCCATCATAGCTAACAATGCATCAATGCTAGCATCAGTGCTAGCAAATATGCAGATTATATAATCACTATACTGATATTCAGCATTGCCCTGTTCATGCAATGTATTAGCGTCTTTGGTTAGTGTCACACTGGGAACATTCTGTTAACTTCTTCCTGTCACTCCCAAGTTCTTTTGAGATACAATGTGTGGAGTTCCCTGTCACGAACTATAGCTTACACATTACTAGTTATATACTGGGTAATTTTCTTTCCTTATTAATTTGTGGGCATAGATCAGTGTATATGAATCAACAGCCTTCTTCATCTCCTTAGAATAATAACTTCTATCATGCAACTAAAAGGCCAAAACCCATTCAGATAAGGAGAAGAAATATTTCCAGAAGAAATATTTCCACTAAAAGTCCTATGTTTACTATGCTACTTTTGAGATGCCATATAGATGTAATTTGACTGTTCTGATTTCACATCATAATTCCTCAGTAAATGTCTGATCATGTTCCTCCTTTTGCGTATGAATGTACATATACATACCTTTTTGCTGCTGCATGGTCAGATTTAGTGACCATGTATATAAACAATGAATTGCCGCTAATATGGAATATAATTCACTACAATTCCTTGTATGCTGATTTCAGAGGTCTTTGAATCAGACTGCTGGCATTAGGAATTTACTGAAGGAATTTGCAATTTAATAAGAATTCTGTGAAATTCCCCCCAAACCCAGCTTAGACCAGTGCCTCTTCTAAGCAGTGATGGCAATGGATATGAGCCATCAGTTGGGATATCATATATTCCATAAAAAACAACCCAAAACCAAAACCAAAACCAAAACAAACAAAAACCAAAAAAAAAAACCAAACAAAAAGAAAAGCTTCTGGATGTTGTTGACTTATTTTTTCCAGCCAGAGCCACTTCTTCTCCTGGAAGTCTTTTACAACTTTTTCCAGGAGGTTTACACAAAGATTACACAGTTGGTTTACATAGTCCCTAAATTTAAAGTAACTGAAGACAGGGAGATGATAAGACAGAATCATACCTATGTGCATAGTACATTGTTATTTGGCTGTTTGTTAAACAAACCTGTACTGATGTACAGTCTCCTTGCTGAAATGTAATAGATTTCTTTTGGCTCAACTGCCAGCTTTTTAAAAGTCCCTCAGGACATTAGCTCTGACATTTGGTATATCAGTCATTCCCCGTATACAGTAATATTCACATATTTGCTGAGAGTGAATTCTCTGTTATCATCCAGATCATTAAGATATTGAACACTTAAAAAAACCCAGCATTTCCAAGTTTTGACCCTTGAAGTATTCCATTTGTTACAGGTCACTGCTGATGTCAAGCCAGTGATCACTTTGATTCTGGTGGCTCAGCCAAATTTTACATGACCATTTATCTGAATTTATCTAATTTTTATGAATATATATTGTAGTTTATGTAGATCCTAGGGTTACACCAGATCAATTCTGTGATAACTCCTCACAGCCACTGCTTTCTTGTCCTCAGTCACTTCTAAGCCTCTATATAATGTTGAAACACCACTGCCAGAGTCTCTTCAAGTGAAAGCTCACAAGGGGTTTCATTGTTGAGAGGTCTGGTGGAGAGATTTTTCTTTAGGGAGTACAGCTAGGAGGACAGACTTTTAAATGGGTGGTGCACTGTGGATGTTAAATATGTATGAAAAGGGTAATATCATGATATCCTGAATAAAAACTACAAATTGAACCATACAGCCTTGAGTGGAATGCAATGACTCTCCCCTCAAGCACCCTCCCTTGGCAAGTTAGCAGAGAAGGTGAGTTAGATGAGGATAAAAAAGAGTATATCCTCTTTTCAAATGATGAAAACATGTAGCAGAGAAGGTGAGTTAGATGAGGATAAAAAAGAGTATATCCTCTTTTCAAATGATGAAAACATGCACCTTCCTTCATGTCATTACAATGCTCTAAATCTGCATTCTTTCTTATCTCTGTAGTGCTTTTCTTCTCTTCTTGTATAAAAGGACATTCCTGTCATTATCAGCACACCATCCAGCCTTAGGCAGTTATGATTACCATATACTCAAGAAGAAGAAGAATCTTCACTAATTACCAATACACATGACTTTCTCACTGTTCATCAAGGGTAAATTGTGATACTATCCTTGAATCTTTATAAAACACATAGCATGCACTAATGTTGAGGTATTTATTGGAAGACTAGGTCTCCACATCAGATATGTTAAAAAGGGAACAAAAAATGGAAAAGATGTAAACTGAATTGTATACTAAAAGTATAATTGTTGGGAATTTTTTTTGATGAAACAGGAAAATCCTTCCTGTTCTGGAAATTATTAATAATTTTTCATTTTAAAATGACAAAATATAAGAATAGAGCCCCTATTTCTTTCCTCCTTCTTCTACTGCTACTCCCTTCCATGTTTTGACCCTAAGTACTAGGCCTGTTCAGCAGTCCTCAATCCTCAAGGGAGATAGTGTGGTATAAAAGCCAAATCTCTGTATGACACAGCCTGTGCAACCACTGATTGATCTGCAGTACCCATTTGCTCTTAATCAAGCCTTTCTCTTTAACCATCGGGACTGAGGAGAAATAGTGTGGGTTATTATGCCTTTCACTCTCAGACCCAGAGCTGTGAAACAGCTCTTGATGTGGTTGACATCTCCTCTCACAGTACCACCAATGTCCATGTGCACGAACAGCAGCAGAAAATAATCCAAGGGCTGGACAAATCTCGTAAGCCTCTCTATATCATCTGGTATCTGGGCCCCAGGCAAGCAACAAGTCTCCTTAGACAGCAAACAGGACTGGCAGATGGGGGCCTCCATTCCCCTTGGGAAAGAGTCTCCAACTATTACTGCCTGCTCCTTTCCTTTGATGTTGACTTGCATCTCAGGCTTGGCTGCTTGGCACCGCTTTGGAGCCGTGTTCCCTCACAGTCTACCAGGGCAATGAAGCTGTTCTGAAGCTGCAGTCTGTCTTTCTCCTCCTGCGGTGTGGCTCCGCTGCGGCCACGAGCTGCTGGTGTGAGCGCCGGCCAGCACAGCTCCTTTGTGGCCGTGGGGCCCCGCAAGAGTGGCCACCCTTAGAACTGCGCGAGCTTCCCAGGTGGTGGTGTGTGCTGACACGGCGTGGGTAACGCGAGCACTGAGTCACAGACACGCTGATCCGAAGTGAAGGAAGGACTCGTGTGCGGTCCTGAGAAGCTTTATTCTCTCCCACGGGGTGGGGCTGGAACTGGGAGCTCCTCAGAATGGGAGCATGGACGAGTGACAAAGAACCCAGATTTTACAAAATTTATGACGGGACCGGGTGGAGAAGGGTGTTCCTTACTCTGTCCAATAGGGGAACAGCACTAAAGCATAACATCGTGGACAATAACCAATGGCAAAATAACAGGGGTGGGGAAGAGCTTTGGGGACAAATGGACATACAGAACTGAGATAACAGACAGGGAACATTCTGGCAATAACTGGGAGTGGCAGTGAGAATTGACAGGGAAAGGAGGCAACAGAACTCTGAGTGGCATAACTATATATGGCATAACAGAGGAGAAATGGGAAGACTGACAGATAACCGGGGAGCCAAGCGGTGGGAAACTAGGTGGTAAACAAGTTGGGATAAACCAATGTGAGGGGACAGGAAAAGGGGGTACACAGAACATACCAGCTAAAGCTGACTAACATTAATTAACTAACTAACATAAAACATCATAAAACACACTACCACATCGTCCCACTCTTTCTCTAGAGTAAAATCAGTCAATTTACAGGTCTGGGTGTGGCTCTTCTTCCAGTTTATCTGCATACCTGCACATATTCAAACTTTACACCCCTGCATCTAGATAAAGATAAACAAATAATAGTTTGCTATAAAGGTTGGTTTTGTAGATCTTGTAGGCGTTTTTGGTATGTTACTTTTAAACTGAGAAAACGAAAATATAGAATCCTTCTGAAGGACTGCTGGTTTTACCGACTTAGCAAGTGACTTGCTTTTCCTCCTTGGAATGAGAGAAACCAATGATACAAAATAGGTGAGCACCCAATATTTAGTTGAAAAAAGGACAAAGACTAAATCTTTCCATCAGAAATTTTTACGAATCGAAATGACATAATGCTACCAAACAGAAAAAAAATACATAAAGACTTTGAAGAATTCTATATATGAAAAGCATCACTATTTTTGAAATATATGGATTTAAACATGTTTTAAACATATAAACAATATATGGATTTAAAATGTTTTAAACATAATTTTAAGGCTAACTGCTGTCTCACAAGCCCACAATTTTTGCTCTTTTTAGAAATTTAGGATTGGGTAAAACAAGGTTGTTGACCACTCCAGTAACACACCCAAATGAAAGGATGTTGTTTTAGTTTCCACCTGCCAGAATGTCACAGTTACTGCTTGGGCTCCATACAGAGTCAATAAATTCTCATTTTTTCCTTCCTGAATGTACATTTATATACAAGGAAGATCAGGGAATTTCAAAGGTGGTTTACATCTAAGCTTTCTAACATACTTTTCCTCTAGCTCTTTGTTAAATTCACATTAAATGCAAAGGAAACTGCTAGAACAAATAAACCTATTAGTGAAAAATTGTTTGATCATAGCTTCCAAACAAGAGATAACAAAAACCTCCCAGGTATATGATTCACATATGTTGCACTTCAATTTACAGAAAGTCAAAGCTCTAGGACGTTTGCACTGTAAAAAACAGAGCTAATCATAGAGTGCAGCTACAATAACCTGCAAACAAGAGAGTTTTCAGTTCGACTACTGAGATACCATAAGAGAAAGAACAATAAAAAGAGAGATAATGAGTGTATCTAAATTAAACTGTGAACACAGAAAAGAATGAAAAAACAACTGAGGAAATATCTGAAAGAAAATTAAAATATTCTTTTAAGTATAAATTTTAATAAAATAGTGGATATAATAGTGGATAGTGGATATAATATAAATCTAGCATCAGGACAAGACAAAAATTAAAAATCAATGTGTATTTTATAACAAGAATTCAGCAGATTCAGAAGTTTTCTGCTAATACTCTAATATGATTAAAGCAACCCTGTTTCAGAATTATTCATATTTCTACTATTTTTCAAGTTTTGCTTTTTTTTCAGGTGGGTTTTTTTTAATATTAAGCATTTTTTTGAGTATGGAAGTTTTAAGTGTTTATTATTCTGTTACTTCAGAGCTTATACTTGAGAATTTTTATGTGTCTGTTGGCAGGAAAAATACACAACAGCTCTTGGGAAACATATTAAAGTTGCTGCAGTTTTGTAGAGTTTCAGGAAAAAAAAATCTGACCTGGATCTGTTTTTCCTGGATTTTTTTTTTTGTAATCACAGACAGAAAATCAAACAGTGGGATTCTTGGAAAGTAACCCAGGTAAATTAGAGTGTTCAAGATTACAAAATATTTTTTTCCTTGGGAACTAATCTCATTCTTGCAAAAACAGTCTTGAAAATAATTTTTTTTTAATAAAATTCCTTTATCACTACTGCTCTTAAATATTATTTTGCAGGAAGGGGTGGACTATACCATATCATGTCCTATACTGAATTATGGGACAAAAAAAGATTGGGGGAGAAAAAGGAAATTTGTAGTTTAACTTTAAATTTGGTCTTTTCCAATGTTTGTAGTTCACTACCAACTTCTCAAAAAGTACTGAAGTATTTATCTTTAACACCTAATTCTTCCTCTATAAAAGCCACTTTATTATTTCTTTTTGCTTCCAGAACACAAAGTCTGATGGTTTGGATTAAAGATTAATAAAAGAAAATTACAGCTTTTCTATAATTTGACCTTTATTCTAAAAATAAATATTTTCCTACATGTTAAACCAAGCAGTTCCATTTTCATTTGAACTCACTGTCATTCATTCACACTTGCAGCTGGTTCTGAAGTTCGTATACTAGTGAACCCCAGAATTAACTTAGTTCTTCATCCAGAATTTAACCACTCTGACATCAGGAAAAAGACCTTATATGGAAAGATATTCAAGCTACTCTTCCTGTTCCTGACTTGAACAAATTTAGTTCAAGTTCCTGTTACTGGAATTTTTATCATGTCATTAATTTTTTAGGAAATCATACATCACACAGAGAGACTGTCTCTACAATAGCTTGATAATGAGCTGTTAATGCAAGAAAACTTATTCAAGATAAAATCAACACAACTTTGAAGCTTCCATAGCAAATATCACTAGTGCTAACCTAAAGCCAAAGAAATCAACAGTTAACTGCCATCAAAGATAAAAATATTACTCATGTTTTTAAGTACTGTATATAATTGAAAATGGGACAGAGAAATTTAACATTAAAAAGAGTCTTACATCCTCCCTCTTTAATGTATATTTGTATTTGCTGTTCAAACTGGCAAACTGACTTTCAGACCATGCAAACACCAAATGCATCATAACATACAATTTTTTATAAAACCAGGGCTCAAGGAAAGGCAGTGAATAAAAAGGATCCATCTTTTTTTCTCAGGCAAAACAACCTTCTAATACCCAACTGAAAAGGTTCTTCATAGCATTGAAAATTATAATGACTGGCTTGTGAAATTAATGACAGAATTTAAAATAGATTTCTTCAAGGTTAATGAATTTAAATTCCCATATCCAAAACCTTCCAGGCTGTACAATTCTCCCACTTTGAACCATTATTAGTGTGATATCTTTAAATGTTCACCTCAGCACAAAATGCAGCATTATACATTTCAAAAAAATATATATATTTTTCTGTGGTATGTGATATACAAAGAACAGTCTCTGTAGCATCCTGCAGGCAAAATTTCAAGGTTTAAAAGCATTCTCTAGAGAAGTTTAAAAACATGACAAAGTCAATTAAGTTATAAGGAATCATTTATTTTTATGAAGAGGGAGCATATTAGGAATTTTATTAAAAGTCAGTGCTGTAGTGCATGTTTCTCCTTTGCAATTTAAAAATTCTGATTTCTGTTGCAAATTAACCACTACAGTTCAAACAACTCAGATGCTCCTTAGAGGAACACAATATAGAGCTTTCAGTCTCTGTTGAAAAAGGACATGTATCTGAATTTAGAGGCTGAAGCCTACTCCAAACTGTTTTATTACTTAGACCTTGATAAATATCTTACAAAAAGATTGTATTATTAGCATGAAGCAAGACATTTCAGACAATGCATAAAATTGCCTACTGAACTCAAAGTAGGCTGTATCTCTGAAACAATCAGTTCCAAATGCAGAACGGAATGTACAGTGATAAATGAAGCAGTCAGAGACTGTGACTAGTGCCTCTAACTGAATGACAAAGCACAAGAATCCTTCCACAGATGTTGATATTATGAGGGAGCAAAGCAGGTGCTTAAATTCTATTTACTAAAAATAGAAACAATCATCAAGTTACAAAAGGAGCCTACATTTCATATGTCAAGCTCAACCTGTGCTATGCTGTGCAGCACTGCACTGTTTTATGGTGAGCCTAGTACTTCACATTTTGGTCCATAATGATGCACATGCTCTACATTTTACAAGTACAGGAAAGATTCACACTACATTAAATAAATCTTCCTAAAAGCTTTTTAAAGAAATAAGCATTATATTAAAATATTTTAATATGCTGACAAATATTATGTTTTCAACCCTATTAACATTCCCATTTATTTTTATCTGCTAAACATTAGTAATATCTAGGAATAAAATATTTTGCTAATTCTGACATTTTAAAATAAGATAAAGTCAGTGTTTAAATATTAACCAGGGAGACATTGTAGTCACAGTCATAATTGTCATACTGGTCTATTAGCATTAGAGAGACCATTGCCAGCAGGTTGAGGGAGGTGATCCTGCCCCTCTACTCAGCCCTGGTGAAGCTCATCTGGAGTTCTGTGTCCAGTTCTGGGCTCCTCAGTACAAGAGAGACATGGAGCTCCTGGAACAGGTCCAGAGGAGGGGGACAAAGATGCTGAAGGGACTGGAACATCTCTGTTAGGAGGACAGGCTGAGGGAGCTGGGCCTGTTCAGCCTCGAGAAGACACAAGTGAGAGGGGAGCTCATCAATGTCTGTCAGTATCTGAAGGGAGGGTGGCAGGAGGATGGAGCCAGGCTCTGCTCAGTGGTGCCAAGCAACAGGACAAGAGGCAGCAGGCAGAAACTGATGCTCAGAAGTTCCACCAGAATATAAGGAAGAACTTTACTGTGCAGTGACCACACATGGAACAGATTGCCCAGGTACATTGTAGAGTGTCCATCAGTGGAGATATTTGAGAACCATCTGGACACAATCCTGTGCCATGTGCTCTAGGATGGCCCTGCTTGACCAGGGAGGTTGGACCAGATGACCTACTGTGGTCCTTCCCAATCTTACCCATGATTCTGAGATTCTGTACTTTTGAAGTGATAAACATAAGATATGAAAATTTTGCTGTGATTTAATAATTGAATAAATATATACTTATATCTGGGGTTTTTTAGCTTAAAATTGTATTAATTGTCTTATAAGAAGCAAAGCTACTGAGCCAGAAGTTAATTGGACTTGTCTAAGAAATAAGATAAACTCAGTAAATAATTTCAGCTGACCTCCTTTAAAAATTAGGATAATATTTTGAAAATATCAAAATATTTTACTTTCTTAATAGAGTGACTGCACTTGGAAATGCCAGTATGTTTTGTTTTCACATCTTGACAATGAATCTTTTTATGTTTTTACTTTATTCTCTATAGAAATAAAACAAACAAAAACACAGGAAGAAAAATAAAGGGCTAAATAACTTCTGTAATATTTTGTTATATAAAAAATAGATTATAGAATACACAATTATTGTTAAAAATAAATTCATTCATGCAGAATGTGATTTGTGTCTGAAGCATCTAAGATATTATTTAGAAATACATTTTTGGTAATGGGTTATTAGAATTATTCTGACCTGGACTCTGATCAATAACCCCTTACATTTTACACTACAGATGATCATAGGATTGGAATGGTTTACCATGGTTATCAAAGCAATTATCACTGATGGAAACAGAAAAAAGATCTTTGCTTATTATTGTTTTATCAATAAAGGTAAAAAAAAAATAGAGGCAATATACGTAATCAAACCATAAAAAGTTTAGCAGATATTCTTATTTGGTTTTATACACTTCTTTATTATCCCCTCAGCTGCAACATGAAAATACACAATCAAATTCCCACAGGTTAATTGGTGCTTTGACAGCACAAGAGCAATAACCACAGATCTGTAGAAGGCAAACACTAGCTTATTATCAAGCTTCTTCAAGAATTCCCTCCCTACTAGTGAAATAATTCCTCCTTTCTTATGAATACCAACTCCTACTCTTCTATTAGAAATTTTCCACTATACTCTTTCCTATGAAGCAGACCTGTCTTCTATTCTTACACTGGAGACCGGCTTGTTGGTCTTGCCCTTCTTTTCGGAAGGTAATGGCTCAACCAAAGCAACACTCAGGAGAGAAGTGTACAGTTTTGTTAGAATGAAATTACTGGATATCATTCAAAAAGATCTACCAGACTGCTAGCTCAGAAGAAAGAAAAGTTTATATAAAGCTCCTGAAAGTGTCTGTGTCTGTTTGTCCAGATTTGTGTCAGGAACTTCCAGTGATTGGGAACCTAGGCTTCCTGCCCAGTAAATTTAAGGAAGTGGTGACTAAACTAAAAAGATACTAATTTCTTTGTTGGAGCTAGAATATTTATAAAATAAGGCAGTATTTTTTTGTTGTTGTTGTGGACATGCTCTAGGTTCCATTTATTCCATTAAATAATTCAATGAAGTTTCCTTAACATCTGTAAAACTTCTGTTTCTTCTGTTACCTACAACACAATTGTCATTTCCCTTTCCCCACTGAAGGATGAGATTGCCCTCATCGATATAACAAAAGTGCACTTTGCATGTCAAATAACCTTGCATCTGGATAGGTCAAACTGCCACAGAAACACCACCTGCTGTTTTTTTATAGACTTGCTCAGTACAGAAGGTCACAACTACTTTTCAGGTGAATCGAACCCTAAGGACTGAGTAAGAATTTTTACCTTTACTCTGCCTTGAAAGGAGATGAGATGCAAATAATGGGGGAGCAATTTTAATTTGTGCAGGACTCTTTCAGGAAAAAAAAGAGACCCTCAGCAATGATTAATACAGTATTAATTAATCAATTAGAAGCCTATTTTACAATTTCTATCTGTTTTAACATTAAGCACGGTTTCCAAGTTTCTTTGTTTCAAAAACTACTCTGAATTTAATTTGCTTCAGGCATTTATTTTCTATAGTTTAACTGCCCTTCCTGAACTCTAAGTACCTTGTGAACAGATATTTACATATATTTTAGAAGACCTTAATAACTTTCTACTTCACCTACCAGTTTTATGAAGCTGTAAACCGTACATTGCTATGAAATTCAGTATTTTAGAAAGCAAGAGTTGAAACAAACTATTGATAAACTAAAACCTGACAATGGCAAAAAGAACGACCTTGTGACTTCTATAGCTGGCTATAAAATGTCTGAACACACTGTCCCGCACCTTGCTCTAACCCGTTTCTTTGTCTCATCTGTTTATAAAGTGCTACGTGCTAAATGACAATCCCTTTGGGAAGAATTGCTATTTACACCAGGTTTCTTAAAATTCTGAAGTCTTTTCTCACTAAGATATTTTTAAAAGATATTTAATATACTATTGTTGGAAATGATACAATTTTTAAATTCTCTTTTTAACTTCAGTCCTGGCTTAGTTTGCCTTTGCCCAGGGGGCAGGGAATTGAAGTTTCTCTTCAAACGACTCTATTTACTGAGGATTTGAGTTTCCCTGGGTGTGGCTTGATGAGCCTTAATCAACGAAAAGAAGATTCCAATACTCTGAGAGTTTAACATCTACAGGTTTTGCGTATCTATTTCAGAAGATACAGAGGAGATAAACAGAGGATAACAAACCCCCTGGTGCAGTCAGAGACACCTGGTCTGGGAAAAGATCAATAAGAGAACCAAAGAATGAGGACAAAATTAGCATTGAAGGTGAAGGGATCAATAACTGATAGGAGATTGAATACTAAGAATTGTGTAATAGAGAACCAATGAATGAGAATTTCTTTGGGTTTTTTATGTATAAACATGAGAAAAGTTTGGTAAAGAACCATATGTGATGGAATGATTTCCACTGCACAACATGGGCATTCGTGGATGGAATGATTTCCTTTGCACATTCTGGCCAGAACAAAGTAATGCCTAATTCTCTAACACTTAAAAGATGTTGTGGAAGAGTTTCTGTTCGTCCTGCAGTTTCAATGACACTATTTTATTGTATGTTTTGTGACATGAATTAAATCCCAGATTATTCTGTTTCTCCTCTCCGTTCCTTTTCCTCTCAAGAGGAACTTAGAGGTCATAGAATCATAGAATGGTAGAACAATGTCATGGTTAGAAAGAACAAGCTGCAGTTTACCCTGGAGGTCCCTGAATCTGCATGGATTAAAAAAGTACAGTCTGTGAAATGTGTTAGGGAGGAGAGAACTTCATGGAGAAAGCATGTCAGAGTAGATATTTAATATTTACAAGATTAAATTTTGGAGAGAAGTCACTGTGTGACTTGCTCAGATTACATTGAAAAGGCTCTTGTGCTTGCCTGTTTTTGGCATAATGAAAAAATATCAAAAAAAGGGGCCAAGAAGCCTCAAATCTTGAAACTTTTGGTATGCAAAAACATGTCTCCGAAATAGATGTGACATGGAAATTTAAAACTCTCATAAAGGTCCATAAAACTCAGTCATCATACTCACTGGTATATTAGAAAGCCTTAAAAGCATTTGGTACTTCTTTCATAATCAGGCTTTTATATATGAAGAGTAATTTAACTGTCTTCACAGCAGTTCTCCCTCCCAAAACGATGACAGAAAGAATACATTAGATATACTTTTACAATATTCTTTCTTTAGCAAAAATCACTAAGAGCTGCAACTGTTTAATACCTCCAAAGAACAGCCTATTAAAGCATACAGAGCCACAATATTTTAAAACTAATGAAAGTATTGGAAAGTGCCCAAAGATGTGAAAAAATAAAGATACTTCCTAGTTTAAAAAAAAAACAAAAAAACCCCAGAAAAAACCCAAAACAAAACAAAAAAACCACAGAAAAACCAATATGATGCTATAATAAAAAGAAGAAAAAAATTTTTGGTTTTTAAAATAGGAGAATAACATCTAATGCAGTTGAAAAAGAAGACATATGTTTTAGACTGATCCATTTGAAGAAGGACCTAAGGACCTGCTGTAATTTCACATTCAAAGCTCACTGAATGCTCTAAAAGAGAGTGAATTTTCCAAGAACTGAGAAAAAAATTATTTTCCAATGTTCTTCTCACTACTTGAAACCATCCAGTGAAATTTTAGATAAACAAATTTTTGCATTTGTGTTTGATATGGAGACATTTGAAAGTTTTCCTAATTTTTCATATTTCCTTGAGATATTTCTTAAAACATTATTGGAACAGTTGCAACTTCAAAACAGTAACAAGAATAAGAAGGTCCACTGTCCCTTCTGTATCTAATTGCCTCTAAGTTTCCATGGCTCATGAATCACCAAATGACCAGCTTTGCTTAGAGAAATGTTTCGTTTGTCCCCTTGTCCCACCCTCAGACAGACATATATGCACATACTCCATGCACCATTTCAGAAGCTCTGCACTAGCTCTTACATTATTACTAATAATTAACTGCTATGCAGTAAAAAGCAATAACATTCATTTCAGATGTTATTTCCATTCTAATATTATTGCTTAAAAAACTAGTCTTGTTAAGATTATTAAGTGCGTGTAGATTTAAATTACTGTGCTGCATAAATAGGTGTAGCATAAAAGAAGCAGATGATCTATCACCCTTTCTTGGTTTCTTTTTCTTTCTCTGTTTTTTTAATATTTTGACCTCCTAAATTACCCTATTCTCAGCTTTTGAGAAGCCAGATGCTCCAAAAGATCTTTTTTCCTACAATGTGATAAATTAACATCTCATTTGTTTTGCAATTAACTACTGTTAGGGAAAAAAAAAGAAAAAAAAGAAAAAGAAAGGCTTTCTCTAAGTATTTACAGGATTCCTATTTCAGTATTATTTACTAGGAGAAAAATGCAGCCTAAAAACAGTTTCATAATTTTACTAGCATATTGAAAGACCTACTGAGTTTTACATGCACAACAGTCTCATTTCATAATGACTATCCCAATATCTACAAATTATTTTTCTCATACAGACTGGAAATCCAAAAATGAACAGAATTAATCAAAAAGATTTTTACTTATTCTGTGATGCTTCATTGCAATGTTGTCAAAATACAAGCTGTAAAATTTACAAGCATAAACCCTGGAATGCATCAGGAAGGGTATTCTAGAACATTAATATTAAGGCACATACATACATCCTCCAAAATAAAATGTATCATATAGTCACTCATAGTGCTGAAAGATTCCCTTAAATTCAAACTTAAACATACAAGAATGGAGAGGAGATTGACTGGCTTGCCTTTTATCACTAAAAAAAATGGGCTGAAAGAATAACCTTTACATGCAAAGAGGCATAAATAATTAGATAATTTTACATTTTTTCAGGAGATACATAGAAATGCTACATTCAGCTTTTTCTGTTCTCTTTCAATAAATAATGCACTAAAAGAAACACTTTCACAGTTCAAGGGTTTGCATATATATATTGTTTTTTTTTTTAATCAGTTCCATTATTTTTAACAACTTCAAATCGCATTTCCAGTCACACACATAAATGACACAATACAAATGTACACAATGGTAGAAACATAACACTCATACTGGTGATTCTTAATATTAACCAAGCCTGCAACTGTTCTTCAGTCAAGACTTTGTATTTCCTTCATTAGATCTTAGATCAACACCAGAATGACACCAACTGAGGTATTAACATTAATTAAATGTCTTTTGATAAGCTAGTTAAATTTACCACCTCCAAAAGTGTTCTGAAACAGATTGTTTTTATCTTCAGTAATCCTGTGTTAGACACTCACAGACAAATCTTGAGCCACTGTATTTTTAAAGATACAAAATAAACTTTTCTAACTGTCTTATCAGTAGTAGATTATAAAAACAATTAGTTACTAAAATGAATTAAGATCTTAAAATGTGATAAAATTATGTCATTTGATTTTTTTGTTTTTGTCAAATTCTCGTGTGAACAATGCTGGCTTGTCCACATGCTACTGTTATAATACCAAAAAGTTAGTGCTTTACACAATTTATTAGTCTTGTTTCCATAACCAGAACCTTGCTTCTAGGCATACCAGGTTAAGCATACAGAATAAATTCTTTACTGTGAGGGTGGTGAGGCACTGGGACAGGTTGCACTGAGCAGCTGTTGATGCCCTGTCCCTGGAAGCGCTCAAGGCCAGACTGGATGGAGTGTTGAGCAATGTGGTCTAGTGGAAGATGTCCCTGTTCATCATGGGGGCTTGGAACTTGATGAACTTTAATGTCCCTTTCAACCCAAACCATTCCCTGATTTTTTGTTTCCGTATCCAGGCCACTTGAGGAAGGAAAGACAGCATAAGCTGTTAACTGATGTCTGTTTCTTTCACTCCAGCATGAGACCACTTGGATTCCAAATAATAAATTCAGAATTCAGATTTTAAAATAAGAATATACAACATATAGTGATACTACTTCAGCCAAGTATTAAATGGCAAACCTGAAGAATTACAAATATAGTTTATAATAAAATTCAATATAATCAAAGACATTCAGTTTCTTATTGGTAGTAGACATAAGCCTTTTGTTTGTTTGTTTGTTTGTCTTTCACTGGTAAGGGCCACCTCCCAGCACACAAATAAAATTCCAAGGTCTTTTTTTACATGCAGAAGTATGAACTATTTACCTTCCCTGAAATACTTGACTGTATGAATACACAGAAATATTATAATGTTTTTTGGAAAGTTTTTTACCATTTTATCCCTATGGTCACTTTCAATGAAGACTAAATTGCACCCAAAAGAAACATATAATAACAGAGCTCATGAAAGGGTGTCAAAGAAAAAACTGGAGCTGAGATTCCCCTGCAGCCCATGGTGCAGGCCATGATGAGGCAGGTGTGCCCCTGCAGCTCATGGGGGAACACAGGGGTGCTGAGATCCACCTGCAGCCCTTGGAGGAGACACACACTGAAGCAGAGTAGGTGGATGCCTGAGAGGAGGCTGTGAATCTGTGGGGGACCTGTGCTGGAGCAGGGTCCTGCAGAGCCATGGAGAGAGAAGTTCAACAGAAGAAGGTTTCCTGGTGGGACTTTTCTTGTATTTTCTCTCCCCTGACCATATGAAAAGGCTTTGGTGAGTGACTGGCATCCAAGAAGAGTCAACACACTGCATCAATATTTTACACAATCATTCATCATTCTTTAGTGGGAAAATAGAAAATAAAANGAAAAAAAAAAAAAACCCAAAACCAACCAAAACAGGCCAAATTACAATTATTAGTTTCTTTTCTGTCAATTTTCATTGACAGAAATAGTATCAGAAAATCAGAAACGTCTTTTGTAACTCAAGATGAGATTGAGATTGTCAGGTGAAGGCCAGAGTCAGGAAAACAAGCAGAAGCATTATGAGTTATCATAGAGCATATTTCAGCAACCTATTTTGGAAACAGCATTGAATACAGTGTTTCAAAGGGGAGAGATCATCAGATGAATAATGTACTCAATAATTTTAATACACTCTCTACTCCACAAGTGGCTAAGCTGAAATAAAGCTTTAGATTAAATAAATTAATTAGTGCACTTAAAGGTCCTGATAAAAATCATAGATTTTCCACACTATAGAAACTCTACACTCTGCTAAGTTTCCTATACCATAAATGCAGCACAAAGGCTAAAGTCATAATTTCAAATTAATTTCTTCAATGTAATGTACACATAAATCATCTAGAAGCATGTTACCTCTAACATGACATGACACACATTTTATTTTCTCTTTTGAGCTAGATATGTGGTTTATATACTGTTTTTAGTCTTTGATCTTAAAAGTTTGAGGGTTTAGTAAAATTATGAGGATTTCATTTTATCTGATGGTCTAGGAGCATTTGAAACATGCCAATGCCAATACATTTTCTTAAAATAATGTTAAATTCATCTAGCACTAGGAAGGGATCTAAGGGAGCTAATTTTTTTTAGAAAGTATTTATAAGTCTACCTGTAGATTTTTTTGGTTCAGACTTGTCCAATTCAAAAGTTCACCCACTTCTACCTAATGTAAGTACCTCTGCCGTAAAACTAGGAAGCATTTTCTTCCAATATGGAAAGAACTTCAGTTTTGACTTTTATCTTGTCTGAAAAATCTAGACAGTGCTGTAGAATTATTTTGCCTGTTACTTTGAGAGAAATGTGATATCTACACAGTGTTAATCAATTTTTTTTAATAATTCCAGACTATGCTGGCTGTTCTTGATTCTATTTTGTTTTACTTCCTCAAAACATGTTGTTCAAATTGATCCATTCAAACTGGATACCTTTCTCCACCAAAACATGAGATATATGTTAGGAGAGCCGTCAATGGTATCTAGATAGTCTAATGTGTAAAGTACTGGGAAAGTTTAATTAATTGAAAAGGCATTTTATTATGTTGATGGCTTGATTACATACTTATAGTAATTGAACAGTCCCATGTAATTTTCCAAAGAAGTAATAAGAAAAACATAAAAAGCTTGAACTGTTAACCTCTCCTAAAAGCCAAAAAATTGCAAGTTATTATCACAGGCCTGATTAAAGGATAATGCTGGTTAAACGATATTTTAATTGGTAATGCAAAATTTGAGATATATCTATGAAGTAAGATAACCTCAAGAAAGTTACTTAATTGAGTAAATGTTAAGGATACAATGTAAAGTTCAGAGTGGTAGCCTTGACAAAGTCATATTTAGGAAGCTTTCTAAAAGTACATATCTTTTTGGGGCTTTTTTAAAGATATCTTGTAATTTGAATACTTATGAATAAAATTGTGAAATTTTGCAGGAAGGTGTTGATTTTTTTGAATCTTTGTCAGAAACCAGACAGATTTCCCAAGACAAGGTTTCTTGCCAACAAGCCTATCTCTCTGGCAGTCTGAAAATGTCAACTATCTGCCATGAAACTGGATACCTCATCACCTACTAGGTCTATCTTTAGCCAGGATACTCCATGGAGAGAGGGTTTCTTTTTAGGATATGCAGGGAATCTGAATCCTGAAGCTGAGCTGGCAAGAAGCTTTGCATTTCTGATGTTCTGGCAGCATCTGCTTGAGTAAGATTTCTTTGGGCAGAGACTCATTCAGCTTTGTGATGGCAGTCAGGAAGCTGAGACTTCAGATCTGCAGCGGGCATTTTAGTTCCAAGTTAAAACCCCTAAATATCAGTTGTTTAAAACTATTATAAAAAAATTTACTACAATGTGAGAATTTCATGAAGAAATGTGTTTCTGAATCTTCTTTCATAAAATTACTGGAGTTATGAAGTGTTAAAAGGGACAACACAAATAATAAAGAAAAAACCAATTTAAACATCATAATTAAATTGTGTTTTGCCTTAGAAAATTTGAACTTATCTTGCTCCTTTCCCATTGACACACATAACTTTGCCCTTTATACCTACTGTGAGCCCATTTCAAAATATCTCCTCTTTGTGTTAACAAGATAAGAGAGCAGATTTCAACAGGTCAGATGTATATTAATTTGAATAGAATAATTGAACAGTCTCGTTATCTATCAGCTTGGAAAGAACACCAGGTTTAAGTTTTACTCTTTTCTGATAATATATTAATCTATATTTATCTATTTTCATATTTTCTTTAAGAAACTACTGTGTTTCAAGAATAAGAGTTCTTAATGACTAGTTTTTTAAAAAAATATATATTATAATATGAATACTTAGAAATTCTAGTGGTTGAGCCAGAAAAATACATTCATTTTTTAAAAGAATTTTTAAAATAAAAGTCTCAAAAAGCTTTCAAACTACTTTCTTTTCTTTTACCTCAGAAAATACTTAAAATTTTATGTAAGTCAAATCATGGCTTACAGGTTCTGAGTTGTGGGTGGGTTTTTTTTTGTTTTGTTTGTTTGTGTGTTTTGTTTTTCTGGTTAGTAAGTTCAATATTTCTTTAAAATTGGTTATTCTTCCATATGTTTAAAATAAAAAACTTGCAGCAAATTCATATTCCTATAATTTTCGCTTTGGCATTCAAAAACATATATCTCTGTGTAATTCCTGACAGGTTGTGCAAGCATTGTACTGTTTTGGCTTTGGCTGGGGTAGCGTTAATGTCCTTCACAGTAGCTGGTATGGGGCTGGAAACAGTGCTGATAACACAGGGATGTTTTCATTATTTCTGAACAGCACTGACACCAAGTCAAGCCATTTTCTGCTTCTCATGCCATGACACCAGTAAGGAGACAGGAGATGCAAAGAAATTAGGAGGGGACACAGACAGGACAACTAATCTCAAATGCCCCTAGGGATATTCCATACCGTATGATCTGCTCCATACATAATTCTGGATGCAAAAGAATTAAGGCTGACATGCTCAAAATGATGGTGTTTGTCTTTCCAGGTCAGCATTACATGTGGTGGAGCCTTACTTTCCTGGAAATGCCTGAACACCTGTCTGAACGTGGGAAGTGGTGAATGAATTCCTTGTTTTGCTTTCCTAATTCCTTGTTTTGCTTTACCTTTTAAACTGTTTTTATCTCAACCCAAAAGTTTCCTCACTTTTATTCTTCTGATTCTTTCCCCTCTTCTCACCAGAAGGAAGTGACAGAGTGGTTGTGTGGTACTGCGTTGCTGGCTGGGGTAAAACCACGACATGTATTTTCATAAGTCTTACTGAAACTTAAAAGAACTTAAATGATTGTGATGACTGTACTACAAACAAAATATATTTCAATGTAGTTTCAGTGAAAAAGACTTGCCACTGAAATAGCTGTAATAAGATACTGAATATAGTATATTCAGTATGTTCAGTATTCTAGTATACTAGAAAAGGGACACACACACACACCCCCCCACACACACCCCCAAAAACAATATCTCAAAAAGTGGAAATAAATTTGAAAAAGAAGCATACTAGAATGCTAATATTGAATAATTTGTATGATTTTTTTGTTATAAATGCATTGCAAATACATGAGAGTTGTGACTTGAAAATAAAAGAGGCTGTGAATCATCTATGGGATGTATCAGAATTTGTGGGATGGATTTTAGGACTAGATATATGTAGTTCATTATTTTAAAGAAGTTGTTGCCACACTTCAGACATAATTAATCTTGGTGCCCAAGGTTTTTTGCTCTCTATCACATCTTGAACTGAGAATTTGCTATTTTGGCCTACAGTATAAATTCAATCCTAAGGCGACTATAACCTTCAATGAGTGTTTTTGTGCCAATTATGCAATCCATCTATTTCCAAAGTCCCCATATTTGCTACATACCCAAGAAAGCACAAATAGGTAAATCCAGTGAAGAGTTTCTCTTGTCTCTAACAAGAGTTTCTTGTCTCTGACAAGAGTTTCTCTTGTCAGTAACAATATTTGCAGTGAATCCAATAGGGAAGGTAAACACATCCACCTGTAAAAGACAGAAACATAGTTTGATATTGCATAGCCTTTGGTAATCCATTAGTCTACTAGGCTTAAAAATCATTCTTCTTCACAGTTGACTAAAGCAAGAGGAGAAAGGAAAAAAAACCTTCACTTAAAATTTAGAAGAAGAAAATACACCTACGCTACCATTTCTTTTTCTTTTTCCAAGGAGAGCTGCCTTGTCAGGCTTCCTGTCTCACCAATAGGTTTCTGATGTTGTGCCTTTACGGCAGATCAGTACTTGGAGTGGAATAGTCTGTGCTGACCAATACCTGCTTAGTGTGATGGAATTCTTTTATCTCTTTACTCCTCTTATATTTTTAAACACAAATTATTGCACAAAAAAATCCAGAACTCAGAAACAAAAGATATGGTTGAGAAGTTATGGGTTTGCAATTAAGTAGGGAATGAAAAGCTGAAGTACAGCAAAAAATTGTACCTCCTGTGTTCATACTAAGATTGATATGTGTCTTGGCTAGTGTAGTGGAGAAGGGCTCCAGATTTTATCAGTACCTGGAGTGACAACTCATTGCTTTGCCTCTGTTTTGTTATGTATTGGATTTTTGGTTTTTTGTTCAGGTCTTAAAAGTGTGAACTGTGAAGAGACATTTTATGTTTTATTTATAAGGAATTAATTGGGTTTTATGTATTTGCCCTGCTCCAAGACACAGTCAATAAGCCTACGTGTTTCTTCCCTGAAGTAATGGAAGAAATGGAAGAAAGGACTTGCTTAGCAATACTGAGGGGAAACAAAAAAAAATTAGAGTGACCTGGTCAGCTAAAAACTGTTAAGGGTATTCAAAGCTATGTGTTTAAACACGGTGAAAGACTAATGTATTTTGATATATTTTATATGTGTATTAAATGCACATATATTAACATTTTCAATTAGCATAATCTTTTCAATCAAGGAAGCAATTATTATGGGTAAACATGAGTTCCGATAAAAGAAATAATTATTTTACAATGAAGATAGGTATAGGTTAACCTTTTAGGTACAGTTATGAAATGCAGATGTTATAAAGCAAAAAGGGAAAGTAAAAAATATACTTCAAAGTAAGACTATTACACTAAACATATTGTTAAGTTGTTAAACTCCTGTCTCTATATGGAAATTTGCTTCTGAAATCCTCTCCTTTATACAAGACAAGAAATTGCAATCCTTCATTACAATTGTGCCAACATTGATTTCTCTGAAAATTTATAAAATTTCTATTACCTGAAAAATTATTTTGTCATAGGTTTACAATTTTTTTCTCTATGTTCCTACTTAACAGGCCTGTAGAGAAGTACACATTTCAGCATCTGCAACTACTCTTTTCCTTTTTTGCTGAAACTGCCTATCATAAAATAGACTACAATTAGATTAACTATTTAAAGAATATATATATATATATATGATTTTTAAGTTCAGTTGCTAGTTCTAACATTTTTTGCTTATTAAAACTAAGTTTCAAAAGACATATATATTAACTTACTTCAAAGCATTCAGAAATTATCTATAGAATGTATGCTGAAAATGTTAAATAAGTTCTAATTTTATCTCTTCAGATCACATTTGTTCTATAAAATTAGGAATATAATTCCAACATATTTCTCTGATAAATATTTTGTAAGTCCTGAGTAACATGTCAACCTTTTAATGCATTATCTAATATTTTTAAAACCTTAAGAAATGAAAAAATGTATTTTATTGGTAAATCTCAGTACCTATATCTCGTACTATTATACCGGCTATGATGGCAACACAAATTTTTGTTATCTTTTTGGCCATTCAAAAGTAGATGAATAAGGGCATACTTTTGTGTTTCCTTTTCTCCTAGAGCCTTTTGTTGGTGGTGGTCTTTATAATAAGCATTATTCTTCCATTTTAACATATATCAGAATAAGAGGAGAATTCAAATAGCATGATCTCTTATGTTTAGGTTCTTCAAACCTCCATCTTATTATTTCTTTACACTTTTTAAGTCTTTATTAATCTTACTAATTTCTGCCTCTGGAAAGTGTCTTTTAAATTTATTTATTTGGTCTCTGCAAGCTTGCATGTATTCATATCAACTCTCAGCACGGTTTTTGAAACAGCTCTTGCATCTGTCTCTTTCTGATCCAGCAACAGAAGGACTTGGTATCTGATTTCTATCTTCATTATTATTAACCAGAATAAAACCAGGTAGGGTAGGGTATGTTCTAATATAAACAGACTCTCCATATTTCCTTTATTAATAACTCATAGGTTTTCTGACATTCTCGCTTAATCACTTAAAAATTACTTTGGCTTAGATTAAGCAGGGAAAAATCACACAGGTAATATAGCTTAGACATGACATTTATTAAAAGTACAGTACAAAATGTATTGCTCTGAAAACCGAACAAAAATTTAAGTTCTGTTGTACAAAATTTTGTACATAGATATATGGCAACTGTCTCTGTCACAAAAAGTTTAAAAATTATAAAGAGATAAATTGATCTCATAAAAAAATATTATCTAAGACTTGAACTTTCTCAACCTAAATCAGCATGAACATGTCTACTTATAGAACTACATTTAAGCCAGTAACAAGAATAGATTACACAAGATAAGGAGAATTTCTTTTTCTGAGTTCTTCTAATATTCATCAAAGTGAAAAGATTGACATGTTAAAAAAGTCTGTTAAATCTTTTAAACTGCCTACATAGCATCACATCATCTGCCCACTGCCTTCAATATCTGATCACTTATATAAACCAAATCATACACAAATGAATAAAAACAATTGTTTTTTACAGAATGTCAGAAAGCAAAATAAAGCTTAATATTGAAGATGCATGAAGAAAAGCTTGAAGAAGGACCTATAAAAATGTGCTGTCACTTGCATAATATTCCTAGGATCACTAATTGTTTTTAAAATTGAGTTTTTATTTCTCATTACCCTACTCTGATCTTAATTGGTAATAAATTAAATTTAGGTCATGCCAATTTTGCCTGTGATGGTATTTGGTGATTGATCTCACCCTATCATTGTCTCAGCCTTTGAGGCCTCCATTGTATTTTCTCTCACCTTTCCAGTTGAGGAGAAGGAGTGATAGAGTAGCTTTGGTGGGCACCCAGTAATACAGCCAGGATCAACCCACCATGTGCTCATCCTGTTAACTTCCTTTTTTCCTCTTTGAAAATACATATAACACTAAATATAGTGTATATATAAGATTAGAGTAACAATTGACCATGAAAGTCTGGTGAAAAGTTGCGGTTGGTGGGAATTCGAGAAAAACTGATATGTGTTGAAATACACAAGAATCAGAAAAATATGTCCAGCCGTACAGAGTATGAAAAGAGCAGACCCTGATCTAAATGTTCAGAGTGTTCTAGCTGACTCAAATTTTTGCATATTCGTCTTGAAGCATTATCAAAGGAAACAATCTTCATTTGATTTGGCAAATATACCTGAATGTACGAAGTCTGTTAAGAAATCTCAGAGTGAGCTATCACAGTGGCTATTCATCTCGAAACACAGAAGACACAGGTTTTTGACTCTCTGGGATTGCTACACCATGACATGACACATAGTCATGTTCTGTATCAATCAGAATCAATTTATCTTTTCACAGTTAAGAGTTGTTGAACTAAAAATACAGTTTTGGTGTTAGTCATAAGTTAAAATTAAAAAGCTTCAAAAAAGAAAAAAAAAAACCAGAAACAAAACCCAACATTTGAGGTTAGCATATATGATAAAAAGAGACAAATAACATCATTAAACTATCTCTGTATTTCACCAGTTTGCAAAGATTCTGTTTCTGATAATATTATTCAGGTCTCTAAAATCTTATCATCTAAGAGGTTTGACAGAGAAAGCAACAGACATAAGCATATGACTGTCAGGCTTACGCATTTGAAACACAATTTATTCAAAGACTCAGTACTGAACAGTCCTTATTTTAGACCACTTTTTCTTGTCCAGCTCAGTGTATCAGAGTGTGTCTTTGGACTGTGTTGAACCTTGATGTGAGAAGAGCAAAAAAAAACAAAAAAAAGAAGAATCATTTACAACAATCAAAACATATTTTCTCAAGAATGTAATTATTCCGATTCTGAGAAAAAGATTGCCTGTCAGAAAAAAATGGGCTTTGGAAGCCCAGAGATACTGTTTAATGGAGCAGTATTTTTCCCACTGACTGCTCATTGCCCCTTGGCATGGACTAATCAGATGTAAAGACAGGATGCTTGAATTTTAACATGATTCTGAGCCTTTTAGATTCACAATTAGTCTTGAACTGACACCAAGTATATCAATGCAGACAATTTATTTTGATATAAAACAGTCTGGAGACTTTCTTTCTAAAAGAACTATGACTTGTAGCACAGTTAAATGTTCAAGTGGAAAGTATGTATTTCTGAGAAAGGGATAAGGTATGGTATTTACTTTCAGTGATCTGTAAAGCATAAGTTACCATTTTTATACTCTGCGTATGTGCACACTGAACAAACATTACAATAAAATTCCAAGGAAAGAGACTTTGGGACGTCTCCCTTTTTTGGTTTGTTTGGATTTTGGGTTTCTTGTCTGTTTGTCTTTTTTTTGTTGTTGTTGTTGTTTTGTTTGTATATAAAAGAAAGGGCAGAAAATATAACCTGACAGAAACTGTAAAGTAGGAGAAAAAAAATCTATTATTGATTAGACCAATGGTAAATGTTTCAGGAGTCTCTATTCTGTTCTTGCCTTTATCATTCATTTTGTTGGGGTCTTAGAAGTGATTTGTTTCCACTTAGTGCATCTCTGTGCCTACATCTGTAAATTCTAAAGTAGAGAAGATTGTATAGGGTTAGGAAACCTGGACAAAATGTTAATTGAGTCAGTCTGGTTCTAAATAAAGTGGAGTAGGTGCAGGGGACATAATGAACCTTAATTCTGCTGTACTAGTCCTGTATTTTGATAGTGAACTAGTATGAAGTGGAAGATTGAGTTCTATAAATATTCTAAAAATTTAGTTTTATTTGGTTTTCATGCTGTTGGTTTTTTACATTTGCTCCAATTTTTTTCCCATCATTAAATGTGAAAGAAGTCTATAATTGTCAAGTACAAAACTTTATAAAAATTATGATAGATTTTAAAATGTTTGCCTCATGACTTGCAGAAAATGTATTTAATATAAAAAGAAAAGTTGCTTTCCCCAGGAAATTTACATTTATTAGAATAAAAACTATGCTGTGCTAAATAAGAATTACACTTGCTTTTGTGTTTTGATTATATAAATAGTATAGCTTTTGTTTAATTCTGTATAATTTAGATGAAAACCAATTTATGTTCTACTTCTTTAATTAAAGATTTTTTTCTCTTACATTTATGACTTGCAGTATTATATCTATACAGTAACTTATAAATATTTGTTACTGATGTGACTTTATTACTTGGAAAATCTAAAATTATCATCACTTCAATCTGTTAAGACCAAATAAATAAAATGAATAAGGTCATTGATATCTGTTTTACTTGAATAAACAAATTCATTCAAAATTAATGACTATCTATAATTAAAAAAAAAACACACACAACACTGTAAATTCCAAATTGCAGATTATTTATCCACAGACTAAGTCTTGAATTTGTATTAATTCATTTTCATAGATCCTTTTATTTGTTCCAATTTGAACATTCAGTATAAGACAACAATACTGGCTAAAAATATAAGTTCTCATTTTCTGAATTTTATGGAATAAAGTAGAGCATTCAGGCTTGCAACTTCTTTTCCTTTTCCATGAACAACCCCAGCTGACTCAACATTATATATAGCATGCATTTCCATTTGAGTAAATCTGTGTGTTAAAAAGAGCATCACTAAAGGATCCCAAATATACAGCTTCACTGTTGCTTAAGAAAGCTGGTGAAATTGTATTTTCCTGCCTGTGTTTGTGCAACACAACACCTATCACTAAGCTCTAGCCACTTAAATTGTTAGGAAAATATTCTTCAGTGATTTTTGTGTATGCTCCTATAATTTTCAAAGGTACTGTTTCTTAGCTTGCCTCAGGATCTCAGGTGTTTTTCTGACTTTCTATAGAGAAGTGACATCTACTAAGCCTTTTCCTCCAGATGTTTCTCCTTTTCTATGATTATGTGGTCATTCACAGTGATCATCCCAACAAGTGTGAGCACCTGAATCTTGATCATAAAATCATGGAAACAAATTCCAGTAAATCACGTCTCTGCAAAAACTGACAGTTATTTATTTGGAACAAAGATAAACAAGAAACGTTCCTTTTTAATTTACTACCAACCAATGTATTTTTCTGCTTATGAAATTATAACTCATTTTTCACATGAAAAGTATTCTGAAATTTGAAAAAAAATATTGTATTTTATGTTTTAAAGTTGATCATTGGTTCCAAAGTTTCAGTTTTCAGATGATACTTCACTCTGTAAGACGAGAGGGATCATTCTATAAGCTTGAAATATTTTTTTCCCCACAGTTACTAACTAACATGTTAGGAAGAATTGCTGTAATTTTTTTAATACTGTTAATCCCATTAAAGATGGAAATTTCTTATCTATGTTTTTTTTTTGGTTGTTGTTTCATTGTATATATGCCATAAAAACCATCTGACATCACTGTAATGAACACCAGCTTCAGTTCCGGTAGGAGGCAATCTTTATCTTTCCATTTAACTGAGAATGCAATCTTTGGCAAGGCCATAAAGCTGCAAAAACATTTATTAAATTAATACATTGGTCTCTGAATACTGCATGATGCTGCAGCATCTGTCACAGATTCCTTCATGCACCAATAGGTGAAGAATGGAGGGAGTTTTGGCTGCAGTCTCTAATGTGACATCCACCAGAGAGTAGATATAATAGAGGAAGAAGAAAGCTGGCAAAGGGCTTATGGTGATAACTTTCACACAGAGGAAATGAGGCTGTACTTGCTGACTATGTTATACAGTTCTGCACTATTCCCTGCCCCATTTGGGGCTGTTTCTTGATGGGAAATGCTATATTAAATATTGATACCTTACTTCAAAATAACAACGACTTGTTTTTAACTTGCAATAAATTCAAAGCAGATGTGAAATTATTTCTGTTTATGGCTTGAAGAAGACTGGCAATCTGTAATTCACTAACAGCTCTGAAGATATTTAACTTTCCTGTTCCTGCATTACTATTCTCCAAAATAGTCTTAATCCTACCTGATTAATAAGAAAAAAAAGACAAGTGTAAAATGTTGTTTTAATAAAATATAATAAAACACCTTCATTCAGCTTTATTTGAAACACAGAAAAATTAATAAAAATTATTCAAAGGGTTCTTTATATTCCTTAGCTGTGGCACTGTTAAACATTTAAAAAGAAAGACAAACATTTACTTTATGCTGTTGGATGATTATGCTAACAGAAAAAAAACCTTTTTATACTAATTTTGTTACAGAATGCTCTATATTTGGAGGTGTCTGAACTGGCAGCAAATCTGAAAAGCAAATATCTTTTTTTAGTTTTCTGAAGAAATTATTATTTGGCTAATATTGCAAAACAAGGTGCAATCCATGTGCCTTCTTCATACTAATACTCTAGATTTCCTCTGCGGTCACAAAGATTAATAGAATCCTATAAAATTGATCATCTGACTTGTTTTAGATGTCTGTTGCAGAGTTAAATAAAACCTGATACATATTTATTTATCACCACCAACTAAAAAGGAAGCCTAAAACACTTGCTTAGTTTTTTACTTTTCAATTTTAGCTCTATAAAAGCTATAAAGCATGAATCTCACTATATTTAAAGCATCTTCTATCTTTTTTAGGAAGAAAAACCCCAACAGTTTATAGGAACTACAAGATGAAGACTGAATCAGAATTATTTTTATTAGAATGTTAGAAATATTTTAATATATACAAATATTAACAAGTTGTGTCAAGTGTGATATTAACAGAAATTATGCAGTTTCATTGTTCTCCAGCACAGATCTTCAGGTTCTCTCATCTTCAAAAACTGTATTTGTATACAAACAAACCCAATAGTTCATGTGAGACTGATTTCAACTTCCACCTCACTTGCTTTAATTAGCTAATCATGCTCTGGAATGCACATTCCTTGCACGCAATAAAAACATTTTCAAGTATCAAAATACAGCTCCTATATTTAGCATGCAGTCAACACTTAATCAAAAAACAATAAATATCATGGTGACAATATAATAATGTTTTAGACTAACATGCATAAGCAGAGCAGATAGTAAGTTCTATGAGTGGAATAATTATTTTACCTTTCCTTTCTCATACAACTGGAATGAGATGACATTATAGAGTAAAATCTTCTGCCCTTCAGATTTTTTTTCTTCCTGGTATTTTTCCAGTTACTCTGAAGTCTGAAAATAATTTAAACCTTTTGGGGTCATATTTCTATTTCATTTCAATGAGGAAGTGTTATGAGTTTATTAAAAAGAAATGGAATATCTTAGGTATCCAGCCAGAAAATGCTTACATGTGAACTTGTAAATGTCAAGGGACTAAGCATTCCTCCTTCTTATCAGGGAAAACCTGCAAGAGAAGGATTAAAAGACTTGATTTTGACACCTGGTAGAATAAGAAAATACTAAAGTAAGTGTACTGGTTATGCTGGGATAACTTTCTTCACATAGCTGGTATGGGGATGTGCTTTGGATTTGTGCTGAAAACAGTGCTGATAGCACAGGGATGTTTTAACTGTTGCTGAGCACTCTGACAAGAGTCAAGGCCTTTTCTTCTCATCTCACCCCACCAGCAGGCAGGCTAGGGTTACACAAGAAGTTTCTTGGGACACAGCCAGGACACCTGATTCCCATTGATCTAAGAGATGTTCCATACCATATGACCTCGTGTTCAGCATATATATCTGGGGGTAGAAGGAAAGAGACATTCAGAGTGATGGCATTTGCCTTGCCAAGTCAACATTCGTGTGACAGACTCCTGCATTCCTGGGGATGGCTGAACACCTGTCTGCCCATAGGAAATAATGAATAATTCCCTGTTTTGCTTTGCCTGCATGTGGCTTTTGCTTTTACCTTTTAAACTCTCTTCATCTCAATCCACCAATATTCTGACTTTTCTGCTTCTCTCTCCACTCCCATTGTGGGGGGAGTGAGCGAGCGGCTGTGTGGGGCTCAGTTTCTGGCTGGGGTTAAACCACAGCAGTAACTGATATGCATTAATGGGAAAGACATGATAGCTATGTTATGTGTACATTAATTGCTAAGTGTGCATTAGTTTATTTGTGTGGTAGGTACACTGAAAATGAAAATTTACACATATGACCCTTTCATGAGCAAAGCAGCCTTGACTTGAGGAACATCATGCAGTTTAATTCACTGTGAATTAATATGCAATTTTAATTACTGATTCAGGTATTAACAAGGGAAATTAATTAAACCAATACTTAGAAAAACTACTTTTCTACTCGTTCCCCAAGCTCTGCTTCAGTCCAGCACTTCTCTCCTGCTTGCTCAATTTAATTCCCTTTCTTTTCATACACATGATACCCAGTCCCTTCCAGGCCCTTTGGTGATGCTGTNAGAATGCTCTATATTTGGAGGTGTCTGAACTGGCAGCAAATCTGAAAAGCAAATATCTTTTTTTAGTTTTCTGAAGAAATTATTATTTGGCTAATATTGCAAAACAAGGTGCAATCCATGTGCCTTCTTCATACTAATACTCTAGATTTCCTCTGCGGTCACAAAGATTAATAGAATCCTATAAAATTGATCATCTGACTTGTTTTAGATGTCTGTTGCAGAGTTAAATAAAACCTGATACATATTTATTTATCACCACCAACTAAAAAGGAAGCCTAAAACACTTGCTTAGTTTTTTACTTTTCAATTTTAGCTCTATAAAAGCTATAAAGCATGAATCTCACTATATTTAAAGCATCTTCTATCTTTTTTAGGAAGAAAAACCCCAACAGTTTATAGGAACTACAAGATGAAGACTGAATCAGAATTATTTTTATTAGAATGTTAGAAATATTTTAATATATACAAATATTAACAAGTTGTGTCAAGTGTGATATTAACAGAAATTATGCAGTTTCATTGTTCTCCAGCACAGATCTTCAGGTTCTCTCATCTTCAAAAACTGTATTTGTATACAAACAAACCCAATAGTTCATGTGAGACTGATTTCAACTTCCACCTCACTTGCTTTAATTAGCTAATCATGCTCTGGAATGCACATTCCTTGCACGCAATAAAAACATTTTCAAGTATCAAAATACAGCTCCTATATTTAGCATGCAGTCAACACTTAATCAAAAAACAATAAATATCATGGTGACAATATAATAATGTTTTAGACTAACATGCATAAGCAGAGCAGATAGTAAGTTCTATGAGTGGAATAATTATTTTACCTTTCCTTTCTCATACAACTGGAATGAGATGACATTATAGAGTAAAATCTTCTGCCCTTCAGATTTTTTTTCTTCCTGGTATTTTTCCAGTTACTCTGAAGTCTGAAAATAATTTAAACCTTTTGGGGTCATATTTCTATTTCATTTCATTGAGGAAGTGTTATGAGTTTATTAAAAAGAAATGGAATATCTTAGGTATCCAGCCAGAAAATGCTTACATGTGAACTTGTAAATGTCAAGGGACTAAGCATTCCTCCTTCTTATCAGGGAAAACCTGCAAGAGAAGGATTAAAAGACTTGATTTTGACACCTGGTAGAATAAGAAAATACTAAAGTAAGTGTACTGGTTATGCTGGGATAACTTTCTTCACATAGCTGGTATGGGGATGTGCTTTGGATTTGTGCTGAAAACAGTGCTGATAGCACAGGGATGTTTTAACTGTTGCTGAGCACTCTGACAAGAGTCAAGGCCTTTTCTTCTCATCTCACCCCACCAGCAGGCAGGCTAGGGTTACACAAGAAGTTTCTTGGGACACAGCCAGGACACCTGATTCCCATTGATCTAAGAGATGTTCCATACCATATGACCTCGTGTTCAGCATATATATCTGGGGGTAGAAGGAAAGAGACATTCAGAGTGATGGCATTTGCCTTGCCAAGTCAACATTCGTGTGACAGACTCCTGCATTCCTGGGGATGGCTGAACACCTGTCTGCCCATAGGAAATAATGAATAATTCCCTGTTTTGCTTTGCCTGCATGTGGCTTTTGCTTTTACCTTTTAAACTCTCTTCATCTCAATCCACCAATATTCTGACTTTTCTGCTTCTCTCTCCACTCCCATTGTGGGGGGAGTGAGCGAGCGGCTGTGTGGGGCTCAGTTTCTGGCTGGGGTTAAACCACAGCAGTAACTGATATGCATTAATGGGAAAGACATGATAGCTATGTTATGTGTACATTAATTGCTAAGTGTGCATTAGTTTATTTGTGTGGTAGGTACACTGAAAATGAAAATTTACACATATGACCCTTTCATGAGCAAAGCAGCCTTGACTTGAGGAACATCATGCAGTTTAATTCACTGTGAATTAATATGCAATTTTAATTACTGATTCAGGTATTAACAAGGGAAATTAATTAAACCAATACTTAGAAAAACTACTTTTCTACTCGTTCCCCAAGCTCTGCTTCAGTCCAGCACTTCTCTCCTGCTTGCTCAATTTAATTCCCTTTCTTTTCATACACATGATACCCAGTCCCTTCCAGGCCCTTTGGTGATGCTGTAGTCAGTGTACAGTAGTTTATTTATGTTCCTTGCTTCTTACTGTTCTCCTGCTTCAGCATGTATCCTTCACAAGCCACAGTCCTTTTTGGGGTGTCTGATTTCACATGGGTCCTCCATGGGCTGCAGTTTCTCAGAGCATCCTTCTTTCATTCAAAAGTTCTCTTTACTTACCTCCTCATGGGTCCTTTTCTGAGATTCCTCCCAAACCCCCTCTCACCTTTCTTCTTTTCTGTTGTCTCCTACCTCTAGCACCTGCCACCCTTCCTCAAGCACATCTGATCAGAGGCACAGTGTGCTCCTCTAGCTGATTGAAGGTTTGAGGCATGATGGGCTGTCTCCATCCTTTTGAGAGTCATCTAGAACCTGCTGTGACTGGCACCGGGAGGCTCATGGTCTCCTTCCACACAGGCACCGTCAGGCCCTGTTACTAAACCTTGCCTTTTATAGCTAATACAGTGCCACATGTTTCTTTCATGTTACACTTGCTCTGTTTCCACAATCCCACAGAGACGCATATGAATGCACAATTTGTCTACAGTTTATTCAATAAATGAGCACAAATCCATTTTTTCATTTCGTTACTATTTATTCATATTGTGTTTACATTAGTATGCAGCTATAACTCTTTAACAACTTCTCTTACATTCATTGTCACATTATAGACCTATGTATGGATCATCAAATCAATATTTGAGTGTCTTTAAGAATGTGAAATGGAAGCAAGATTCAAACTTATGAGTCACTCCAAAGTGTGAATCAAATATTCCTCTTCTGAAAGACATTAGTAGTGAGAATTGAGGAAAAAGAACAAGGCTTCCAGCCATCTGAAGCCTTTTTCTGAACCATCTCTATTACTGCCTGGTAAATGGTAAATTTAGATCTTGATCTACAAATTACATTCAGGCTTTGATATTTCAGTCAGGGATGTATCTATTCTCCCTGACTTTCTTGAAAATCTTTGCAATACCTTTATGCTCAAGTTTTCCACAATTTATTCAATATTTTGGGAAAAAACCCACATCACTAACAACAAAAAAACCCTACCCTCCTTATATTTATGTTTAGTGTATTATATGGGAATTTATACAGGAACATGCTTGTCCTTGTGAGAGAAAAGCATGGATTAGGCAAACATGAACAAGAGACAGTTCATTTAATTGAAGAGATCCTAATTTCTTTAAACACCCTTCATTCTATTGCCAGAATATAGATGTTAGTAATAATTTCTACTGAGAGCAATGCCTGATACCAGTGAAGAACTAATAGGAAGGAAAAAAAAAAGATTCCTTTAAATCTAGTCTAGCTTTAGTAGGGAGAATGTTCACAGCTGAGCCTAAAACCTGATTATCTACAGTCCTGGTAGACTTCATAAAAGAGAGAGATAAGGTAAAAATATAGCTTTTGGTAAACAGCTGAAAGTATTTTTCAGCTGAAAGTATCATGCGATAATAAAAAAGTTGGCATTTTATGATGCTCTCAGTTTTTTGGGTTTTGTGGTTTTATTCACTGATAGAGAGCCAGAAGATATTTTTTTTTCAATTTACTGCAAGAAAATGGAGAATTTTCACAACTTAGTGGGGTTGAATCTGGTGAAAATTTTTTATCTTAAATTTGCAGTGGGTTTCCAGAACATTGACCTGCACAGGTCATTATTTAGCTGATAAAAAGTCATGATAGAAAATCAGAAATAAGCAAGTAAGTTCATGTACTGTTGAATTCATACCCTGGTGTTGGCTAAAGGACAGTGGGGGAAAAAAACAGCAAAAACCATTACAGAAATGCAGACATTTTAAGATAAACCCAATGCGGTGGGTCATATGCAAATCCCATTGACAGGGCTGGTTTAAGTGCACATGTCTGTGTGGCCAAGAAAGAGAAAACTAGAAGTGTCTTACTGTAGATTTTCAAACAGCTTACTCAGGTTCTGAAGTGATATAAGATGTAACTGAAGTGAAGTTCCTCACTTCAGTGAGATTTTCTTATAAAACACAGACTGATGAAATGGAAATGAGAGGTCTCATTGTATTTTGTTCTTTAACAAGGGAACTTTTATGGCTTTAAAAGAATTCATATCCTGTCTGATCTGGTTATACAGATATGCTTTTTGTGTCAGTCTCCACACCGATTTAGCTTTACAAATTCATTTAATATCAAACTAATTCAGCCTTATATGATTTTAGAAGTAGTATGTATCAATATCATGTAACAACATATCCTAGAAAAATTAATTGTAGCAAGAAGCCTGAAGGTGAACAGCAGACTTCTCTGTATATAGTCAGGGTCATGAAATTAGCTGACCTGAAACTGTACCTGTTGTGTCAATCTGTTTTCCATCTGCATCATGATATTTTTTTCATGGTGGAAAAAATATATTTATTATTGAAATTTACCTATGTCATAAGTATAGAGGAAAGATAATCAAATTTGATAGAATTGAAAAAAGATGACTAGGATTCTGAGAAATGCATCAGAAACAGTCTCCACCACAGTCTTGAAACCAAGTTGTTTTGCCACAGAGAGCTGTTTGGAATTCAAAAGCACAAAGCTCAGTAGTTACATGGTTCTAGTTGCTGGTTTGCTGCAAAAGTCCTCTATGATGTTGGCTAAATCACCGGTCATCTGGTGACACATGGCTTGCTGTCATGCTTTTAATGGGTCTAGGGTCTTCAAAGAGACACGAGCAGTTGTTGGTTGTTATAAGGTTGTTTATTTCATGAATACATCAGTCTCGAAGGCAAAGAGTTCAAGGTGTTAAAGTCCATGCAAAAGCTTTCTGGCATGAAGTCCCAAGCTGGATCAGCAGCTGCAAGGCTGCTTTCTGGTATAGAGTCCCAGGTTCTGTGCAGGAACAGTGGCAGCAGCAACAGTTGTTCTCAGACACAGAGTCCGATGTCCTGGGCAGCAGCAGCTGTAATAGAGTCTGATGTTCCAAGCAGCAGCAGCAGGGACCACAGCCTTTCTTCTTTCTTCCTTCTTCCTTCTTTCTTCTTTCTTCTTTCTTCCTTCTTTCTTCTTTCTTCTTTCTTCTTTCTTCTTTCTTCTTTCTTTCTTCTTTCTTTCTTCTTTCTTCTTCTTCCTTCTTCTTCCTTCTTTCTTCTTTTTTTTCTTCTTCTTCTGTTGTCTTCTTCTCGTGGTTACTGATGTGTTGATGCTGTGATGGTCGATGATGATGATGATCATGAAGCTGATGCTGAAGATGATGATGATGATCCTTGTACCCCACTATGGGGCTTTTCATTTTTAAAACATCCAATTAGCTAAAAACATGATTCTAAAACATTCTTTCCAAACCAATCTGAACTTGATTCTATTGTGCAAAAGTAGTAGGAAAGTAGCGTCAGTTCTTACCTAAAAATCTACGCATATAATATTATCTATTTACGCAAATGTACTATCTGTTTTCTTACTTAAAATTTACATGAATAAGTTTATATATTTATGTTAATAGTTCTGTCTATTTACGTGTGAAATTTTATCTGTTTTACATTAATAATTCTATCTGTTCCAGTGGAAATGTTTTGCTATGTTTTTGTTATGACTAGGGCTAAGCTGCTGAACTTTTAACTAAGCCTCATGGCCTTTGCTAGTTAATACAGTTTCTTAAGGCACTTGAATGTATTTCTACTTAAAACCTAAAACTTAAACTTACATAAAACTATAACTTACACTTCTACTGCATATCTATGTGGCTTAATATATCTTAGTTTGTCCAATGGCTTTAATTCAACCCCTGCATTCATCTCCCTCTCTGAGGAACTCAGAGAGGCTTGCATTCCAACAACTTGCCATCTATCCCTTTCTTTGTCTGTCATAAGTTGATAATAATGTTGATTCACTTAACAGGAATGCAGTGGTGATTAATTAGATACCTTAGAAAGCAAGAACTTATGAAATATGAACTATCATCTGCATACAATACAGATTTTTTTTTTCCTTCACACAGACTGTTAATTATCTGCAAAACTGCTTGGCAAACATTTGACCTGAAATTTTGTAGAAAAGGTTATGTGAGATTTTTACAATTCTTTTTTTCTTTTCTCTTCCCGTTCTTTACAGAAATATTGTAAAGCAAGACAATTTGTAATGCTAACCTTGCATTTTTACATAACTTTAGATTAACTTTTAATTAGATTAGATACTGACCTGGCAGCTGTATTGTGCCTTAATAACCTTTACATGTAATCTGTTAAACATTTATAAATTTCATGTAGGTGATTCAGCAGAGGTTGATTCACAGAATTCTAAGAGTGTGGTAATAAAAGTTCGAATGTTTATAGTATGGTTAATTATGAAATTATGCTGGGTGTTCAGACAAGCATATTGCTGTATGCAAAGGAAAATTGGTATACTGTGAAGTATTGTTAAATGTCTGAATATTTTCCTATCTGACTGGCTTAGTATCTGGAGTACTTTAGGTATATCCTATTTTTTTTTAACCTATATATATAGTAGAACTGCACCTATAATTGAAGCAGGAGACAGCTTCTCAATAGCACAGCTAAAAGCATATAATTAAACTGGAGTACATCTGGTGCCCTGTGCAGGTAGAGAGTTATCAAGTTCCACAGCTTTAGTAATAGGATTGCTAGATGAAGTAACAGAATTTTTAGCAAGTGATTTTTCATTTGTTGAATATCTCTAATCAGGCTAGGACCTGTTTTTTTTCATAAGTTAGAACAGTCAGCCTTTGACAGTAATATACTTGTTATTTAATTAAAGTATTTAGTAATTTCTTCATATTTTCTATTGTGAGTTACCCAAATATTACTCAGTCATATCTCATGTCCCACTAAATAGCAAGTGATTCTAAATGTTCTAAAAATTTCTGAAAGTTAAGGTCCAAGGTGTTCTATTAATAAGAAATTTTACGAAAAAAAACTTTCATGCATGAAACCAAGTTTTAGACATGCTTAATCTATTTTTAATAAGTCTATAACTTTGATAAATCTTGGCTTATACATCAGAAGTAAGTTTCTCTAGGTGACCTTTGAGAATTCTAGGTTGAATATAGGAAATAAACCAGTATATAATTTTTAATAAATTTTGTCTATTATTACATCTCTAAAAGAGTTTTCTATCTTTTTTACAATATTTTTTTCCTGTCTATTACCTTTGGCATTCCCATCCTAAATGGCTTGATTATATTAATTAGCTGCTACTTGAAAAGAAAGACACAGAAAATTCTGTAACATTTCATTTTTCATTATTCTTCAGTAAAAGGAAAAATATAACTCCTTGTTTACTTATGAATGGATATAAATTTAGACAATTTCAGACTGACAGTTGACATTTTCAGAAAGTTATGAATGACTGAAGAATTGGTTTATGTTGGTTCCTGTTGCTTAAGGTCAGCAATTAATAAGCAATGTTTATACAGTATGCATCCAGTTAAAGTTCCCTCATTGTTTTCTGACCTGACTCTGGCATAAGACATATTGATATAACTGGTGTACTTCAGAATAAATGCAAGTTTATCCACTTTGCATTTGGACAATGCCATGTTCACCTGCTTCCTATATACACTGAACAACAGTTTACTCATTCTTCAATTTCCTAAGTCACTGGCTATTCTTAGTTATGTCAGTGACTTGTAGGTATTAAACCAACTGTACCATAGACACCATCCAGAGTTATCCCTTATTTCTACCACACCTTACTGTATGGTAAAAATGGAAGAATCTGGTTCTCTTGAACAAGTTCTTGGAATACACCTCTAGAAGGGTTAGTCTTCATTCTTAGTCAAATCAGATTCAACTCATTATCTACACTGACAAGAGAGAAAGAAGAATTATTATAATTACGTAATGGTTACATGATAAATTACAATGATGGAAAATGTAACCAATAGCTCAAACGCTAACATAGCACTGAATTCAGACATCTAGAGAAACAATCCACATCAGATGTTAAATGCCATCATGTCTCTAAGCACTACGTTGCACATCCAAGATAGGAAAAAAAAAGATCATAATCTTCTTTTAGAAAACTCATTTAAATATGTAAGTAGTAAGTAATTATATCTCTAAAACTAATAATATTATAACTTTTTATTTCTTGAGAGCTTTTTGTTTAAGTTAAAGGAGGTAGTTCTGCCCTTCTACTCCACTCTTGTGAGGAAGGGCAGGAAGGATGTGGGCATGCTGGAGTGAGTCTAGAGGAGGGCCACAAAAATGATAGGAAGAATGGAAGACCTCTCCTGTGAGGAAAGGCTGAGATAGTCAAGGGTTGTTCAGCCTGGAGAAAAGAAGTCTCTTGGAAGGTATTATTGCAGCCTTTCATTACTTAAGGGGGCCTATAGGAAAGATGGGGACAGATTTTCTAGCAGTAACTGTTGTGACAAGATAAAAGGTAATGATTTTAAACTGTAGGAGGTTTGATTAAGATTATGCATAAGGAAGAAGTTTTTCATAATGAGGGTGATGAAACACTATAAAAAGTTGCCCAGAGATGTGGTAGATGCTTCACCCCTGCAAATCTTCAAGGTCAGATTGGATGGAGCTCTAAGCAACCTGATCTATTTGAAGATGTCCCTGCTCATGGCAGGGAGTTGGACTAAATGACCTTTCAAGGTCCCTTTAAAGCCAAACTAATCTATTGATTCTTCAATTCTATAGATTTTCAGTGGATCTAAGTTACAGAGGTCTCTAACAGCACATTAAAATTCTCCTCAGTTTATTGTCACTTGGAATGAACCTAAGAATACTATTCTTATATTTCTTTATATTCCATTCTGAATCAAAGTCAAAAATCCTTCTATTGCTTATCAGCACTAGTATTCCCAAAATTTGTGGTTGCAGCTACACACAAGAATATAAAGGTACTTACAGAAGCAAGTATTGAAAACATTGTCCCTCTGTGATGAATGTACTCAAGGCATTAATCACTCTAGTGTTAATTCTGTACCATCTCCGAAAGAGATAGAGGTCTAAGCCAGTATTGGGTGAAGCAAATATCTAGTTCCAATGTGTTCTCTGAAAACCCATGAAGAAACAGTCACACAGCGAGTTTGGAGCACCAACCATGTGACTGACATATGAATGGTTTTCCAAGGCCCATTTATCAATGAACAAAATTAAGGAGTCTCATGCATATCTTTCTCATTGTATGTAATTTAACTACAAGCTAATTAATTTACTCCATAAATACAACGACCTAAGCAAGATTTCTTTGAGCCCTTGCTGCTCAGGAGCTGGCTGCATCTGAGCTGGGAGATGTCTCCAAGCTGGCTGCTGTCTCCCAAGCTGGGACACCTCTCAAGGTTGCTCATTGTTGGAAACACCTCTTATAAACTGTGGGTCTTTGGTCAGTGACTGACATCACATAGACCCTTATATTATGGTGTGCTAAGATTCTCTATTGATAACTTTGATTTTGTCCTGATATCTTGGATTCTCGCTTAGTAGTTTTGAATTATTTTTACATTATCTGTGAAGTAAGTAATACAGTGAACATTGTAATCAAACTCTGTTGTCACACTTTTATAATATCATATTTCAATATAAGTAGTTTTGCTGATACTTTTGTTGATGTTTGAGTTACCTAAATCACTCATTTGTGAAACCCTCTGCATGACTGTAGAGTTTTTTGTCTTTTAGCCTTTCTAATGAAGCATATTCTTACTCACCATTAAAAACTACAATGATAGATGTTGACTGTTTAACAACACCTTGCTATCACAGATTAAATTCAACAGTAGGAAAACAGACAACTATTTGGATCTGTTTGTTTTGATTTGATTTGGTTGTTCTCCCAGCTTACATTAACTTAAAATTTTGGAGGTGGTTAACAAATATATAAACACTTCTGATATTTATTCTCAATGTATGAGCTGAGGCAGTGGTCAGTGGAGAGATCCTAGGCGATTTCATTCTTTGATAGAAATTCTGGCAAAGCCCAGACTTCCCTCGCAAGCTTGGTGCTAATGCTGTATTTCTCTCTTACATTTAACTCTGCCAAAACTCAGCATCTGCTCCCATATAGGGTGTTGACAGCTGAAGCATTTTTCCATTGTGTTGTAACTCTGCCGAGACCTGGCATCTGCTCACAAATAGAGGTGTTGACAGTTGGAGCTCTAGCACTTTCCCTTTGTGCATCAACTCTGTGGAAATCTGGCATCTGCTCACACACACAAGTTTTGACAGCACAAACTACAGTCTAACACTAAGTTACTCCAATGTAGGGGAACATGTGTAGTCATGATTTTGGAGGGAGACTGCTTTCACATGACAGCAAATCCAAGAGATCAGAAGCTAAAGTAGGTATAGGGCTTGGAGCATCTTTTAGCAAGTGGAAGTGTTCACAGGATCAACATACTATGATCTATATGGAGAATTTTTCCTTCATAACAGGTACCAGGAGAAAGTGAACCAGCACTCCAAAGACTCAGCTTTACGCCTTTTCTCAATGACTTAGGAGGTTTCTCTGTGAGTCCTTGATACTTGAGTAAGATCATTTCTGTTTCTTGCTATGCCAAACGGAAGAACTAATGTGATCTTTTTACTTTCTGTTGGAGCTTGTCTTGTATCCTCAGCCATTTTTAGGGTCTTAGTAACCTTTCCTGTACATTTTAATGGCATTTATCTGCATCAGAAACAGACTGAATTGTAGTTCAGTAACTTTAACATTTATTTTTTATGAACTGTGATGTGAAAGCTGAGTCCCCATACTCTATTTTAGGAAAAACAGATGACTAAGTAAGTTAGTAACTTCTCCTGGAGGTATTTTGCNTTAAAGTTTTTATTGTTTTTACAATTAGAGATTTATTTATATAATAAAGTTTATCATTTATTATAGAAAACAGTCCAAAAGGATTCTTAGATATCTTAGTCTTAAGGTACTAAATATAAACAAAAATACTTAAAGAAACTACATTTTTCTTTAGATTACTTCCTTTCCAACAAATTGGCAAAATGAATGAGAAAATCAAACAGTTCTTATGAAAGCAAACACAATTTTTTGTGTGACATCATTATTTCAACAGTACATAAGTACCATATTGAGAATATGATGCTTTTTAACTATTCTTGTCCTAATTTCAGATTTTAAAAAGGCTCCAATTATATTATGGACACAAAAATAAAATAAATGGAAGTAAATACATAAACCAGAAAAAAGGTAGCAGAGACTACCTTTTTCAGGCTCTCTCTGAAAAATAAAGCTTTGACATATACAAAATTAAACCTAGATATGCTTATATTAAGAGATTTTGACTTGAACCTAGGACTACTCCATTAGTGTATTTCTCTACTTGAGATTCAGTATTAATTTGTACATGAAAACAGAAAACCCAAGATGAATAAGAAGGGTTTAGGGGTATTAAATATGTCATGCTTTGAAAGGTTTATAATAGGTAATTTTTAAATAGTAATATGAATTGATTATCTGCTGGACTAGTTTCACAGACTTTTTGATGTAGCATGTGAAAAATAAATGCCAGAGTTATACATTGGAATCTTGCTGCCATAAGTTATATTCTACTATTTTGACATATTTACCCACAGAACTATATCTGTAGCTATGCATTAATGCATACACATCCATGTATATGTATATCCTATGCAGATGATATACACACACGTGCAGTTCTAAACAGTTTCCATATTTAGAACTTAATAAGTTTTGCATATGAAGTTGTAAACACAATACCATGTAAGACTCCTTCCACCATGTCTTTTATCAGCACATGTTGTCCTGGATAATGTTAACACAGGTCAAGATGGAACCATTTAGTTTCAACCAGAAAATCTATGCTGTGGTGGTGTGTTTTATTA
>VXBC01005313.1:88446-117374 GCA_013399945.1 Ploceus nigricollis | reverse complement strand
TATAATATGCATTTTTCACACCCCTTCTTATTTCCTTCTATGCTGCTCCATACACACTATTCCTTCTTTGAAGTATGCACTGTCCCAGTGAGGGTGCTTACCCTTTTCTGTAATAGCAGTGTTGTGGTGTGTTTTCCTTTATATTATTGTTATAATAAGTAGTTGGTTTTATACCTCCNGTTGGTTTTATACCCCCCCTCCCCTAAGGCATTGGTTTAATCCCAGCCATCAGTCCTCCCTCATCCCTACCCCTTTTTCCAGAGATTTCCCTGTCATTCTTGTATCCCTCGATGCCTCATTGGTTTAGTTAAACTGTTCCCCTCCCCTGTTGGTTTAAACATTGCAATCCCCGCTTTGTGTTCCTCCCCAGTCCCTTTGCTATTGGTTCCCAGCCCTAAACTCCACCCTGGTCCTGTCCCTTAAAAGCCACTGCCCTGCCTTTGTTCGTGGTCCTTGCCTCTGTTCAACATTGGAGTTACGGACGCTTTTGTTTTCGCCCTTGTGGCTCAATAAACGATCCTCAGATAAACAAGCGAGGAAATGCGTTGATCCTTCAGCGACCGCTTAGGAGGTTCAGGGTCCCCGTCTAGCCCATAACATCAAGCACACCGTGACATAGCAGGAAGTTTGGCTTGGTCAAAGTCATACAAACTATTATTTGAAACTAGGAACCCCAAATGTAGTGGTTACCAGGTTCAGTCGTGAGCTCGCAGACTATGCCGTAGGAACAAAGAAGCAGGAACACAATAAGATAGACGCTGCGGCAAAGCATCTCGCTAAAATAATGGGTTTTCTCTTTGGCAAGCTTGGAAAGACTGCCAAAGCTACTGGGGAAGTCAGTAAAGAATCCTTCAGTTTAAAACCAAACTAAAAAAGAAAGTTTATAGAGAAAAAAGGAAGAAAGCTGCTTGCAGAGTGGAAGTTATGAGGTGCAAAAACTGTGCAAAGTTATGAGGTGGCAGAAACGGTATGAATGTTGTTTCAAGACTGTTGGAGGAAATTACCATGAGTGTTAAGGGGCTGATAAAAGCCATGGGCAGGTGACAATAAAGTTGTATATTTTAAGGCAAGAAAGGCTCAGTAGGACTAGCATTATAGTGCTCAAAGCAAAGTGTTCTCAACGCAGAAGGCAGCTACCAATTGATGAGGCCTGCACAGAACACTGGCCATGGCACAGACCAAAAAATCTGTGCAGTGGCAAGGTCAGTGCTCAGGGGTAGAGCTGTCTGTCTTCAGATCCTGACTGCCAGTGCTGCCTAGAGGATCATCTCCTCACACTGGAGCTCCACAAACATTCCAGGCTGGCCTGCACCAGTGCTGTAACTTGGAGAGGTGTTCCCACTCTCCATGATACTGCTTCTGTCCCTACACGCTTGTCATTTCTTGGGACTACACAAGCAGCTGTGAAGGTGAACAGCCAATTGCTTCATATTAAATTCAGTCCCCTGAAAACAGACAGCTGTAACTAATCCAGAGAACTTCACTGAACTTTCACTACAGAAGATCTCCAGGAATGTTTGAACATATACAAGGGCTGATGGGAAAGCAGAGCTCATTAATGTATGGTAATTTTGAGATTAAATATAAAAAAATGCATAAATCCTCAAAGCTCAAACATTTTACAGAGGGCAAAAAAGTTAACAAAGAAGCATAACAAAAGGAGTATAAAGTTGAACCAAAGAATAACTTTGGAGATGGTTAGATCAGTCCAATTAATAGGTAATTGGCCTGGGATTTTTGTTGTGTTCATACTGAGGAAGCCATAATAATTGAACATTTTTCTGGAAAAACAAATCTGAAGTTTGATGAATGAAGTCAGAGGAAGTTCTGTGGAAGAGGTGCAAGCTGAACCTAATATCCAAGTCTCAAAAATGTTTTCTGGGAAAATAAGCAGTAAAACACATATAACATATATGTTATACATATGTACATATATTTATGTATGTATAACATATATTGGGGGAAAAATTGGGAGAAACAAGCAACTACATGAGTCAGCACTATCACAGAAACTGAAAAGGCTTCTGTAAACCACAATGAAAATCACTTAATTGAGACCTGCCTTTTTCTGAGTGACAAGTTTATATCAACTGGATGGCCTGTTACAAATAAACAGAAGAAAAATTTAGAAATAGAAAAAAGAGCCTATGGACAAATCATGCTTAAGAGATGGAACACTAGCAAGCAGCATGGAAAACCAGTGATGCTGTCAGTCAGCAGTTGTAGTCAAAGCCTGAATCATTTCACATCACAAACAGAGCTGTGAAAAAGCTTTATACGATGTAAAACCACTGTAGTTTCAGGCAAAGAGGAAAAGCTCTAAAAAAAACCAGTCACAAAAAGCTGGAATTGGTGAGGTTATCAGTAAAATCACCAACCCTGTGAGGCTGAAAACCCTATGAGACAGGGAAGGTTTCTCATCAAATCTGAAGGTCTCTCATCAGCACTTCATTCAAAATGCCAAGGATGACCTAAGCATATGCACAAACTGTGGAGGCTTTGGGGTCCCTTCAATCTTCTCCAAAGACAGAACTGACTTAAAAAAAATTAATGAACTAAGGCGAAAGTAAAGAAAGATTAAGATATGGTTCTTTCCAGAAAGGCCCCACCAGATTTTTACCCTAAGATTAGTCATCAAAGAGATAATTGAAAAGCAAAAGCCACCAAACTTCACATATTTAAAGAAAGCTTTTGACAGGCTGTAGTATCAATGTCATCTTGAAGTATTATGAAATCCAAGAAAAATAATAGACATGAAAACTCTTCTAGCAAGGCATAGTTTCATATTTTAGGTAAACATAGCTTCAAGGAACAGTTTAACAGAACTGAGTGTCAGATGAAAAAGTCTTGTTTCACCTTTATGTCACTGCCTGCTTCATTATGAGGAGGGATAATGAGAATTATATGAGAAAGTATTTATCATTTTGCTTATATAGCACCAGATAACTTAACAACAGCAAGCATGATTTGGATTTTGCTGATGATACTGTGATTACCCTAACAACAGGATTGTGAAACACCTTCTCTAATATGAACCAAAAAGCAATTACCAAAATCAAGACAGAACTCACCAACTTGCAGTTCAGATTGTCTGCAAGATATCAAGAGTAAAAAAGGTGATACCAGAAGAGGTTTAATTAGGCAACACAACAAGAGCTTTCCCCAGCTTAAACACTTGCAGCTTATCACTGCTTGGACTTACAGGCATATTAAAGGCTGTATCCAGTCAGAGCTCTATCTGCTCATAAATCCTGTTAATCCCTGGGCAACACTTAGGATATGTACATCATGTCCTGAATGATGAACTTGTATTTCATACTCATCACAGTGAAATAATTATTACAGGCTTGAGAAACACATTCCATCTCAAGAGTCATCCCTTGATTAAACAATCTGAGCTAAATGTAACTGAGAAAGGGCTAGAGGAAGACCTGGGCAGCAAGGTTGTTTTGCATCTGATTACCTTAGGAATGTCCTTTAATTTGATGAGCAAATATTATTTACTTGCTTAATAATGCATGCTATACACACTGCCATAGGTAAGTGTGTATTATATATTAAGAACAAGATGTTAGCTGTTCCCTTGATGTTTCCATGAACTTACAAACATAACTGTTGAGACAACAAAAAGAGATTAAACCTCCTGGAGGAGCTAAACACCCTTGGACTCCTCCTTGCAAACAGTGTGGGTAACAGGAGAGTTGGATTAAGTACAGCTTTGGGCCTCACATTTAAGTGTCAGACTCATGGTACTCCCCACTTCTTCTGATTTTAACATATAATGAATGTGGATTAGTATTTTTTCTAGGTCAACATCACTATCTGATGAGTGTAGACTTCAGTTTTGCAGCAGTAGAAAGTAAGCAAAAGACTTGATTTCATCTTTCAATGAAAGTTTACCCCTTGTTTCTCCCTGGAATACAAACTCAGAATGACTTCTTCTAATCCTGCTTGCCATCCAAGACGAAGTCAGACAGTTCATGAAGAGAAGTCACAGAGTTCATGAATCAGTTTTGTGGGATCCATGGAACTGATTAATCACTATCAGTCAGGAAACTGGAAATGCAAAAGTATACATTTTAAAACTTTATCTTCAACACTAATCCAGACTCAGAAAATGGCTGAAGTGGCAGGGACCTCTGAAAATCATCTTTTCCAGTCCCTCTGCTCAAGACGGGTCACCTGGAGCTGGTTACCCAGGATTGTTGAGATCCCCCCAAGCCATCTCTTCTCTAGGATGAACAGTCCCAGCTCTCAGCCTTTCCACACATGTGAGGGGCTCTGGTGTCTTCACCAGCCTTGTGGCCCTTCACTGAGCTCTGTCCATTATGTTCATGTCTCTCTTGTACCAAGGAGCCTGGAACTGGGCACAGTGCTCCAGATGTGGACTCAGCAGCATGGAGAAAGGGGCAGGATCAAGGATCACCTCCCTCTTCCTGCTGGCTCTGTTCTGTCTAATGCAGTCCTGGATGCCACTGGCCTTCTTTGCAGGCAGTGCACAGTGCAAGCACAGGTTCAGCCCGGTGCTCACAGGGCGTCCTTGTCTAGAAGGTGTCCTTCTCCCCCTCAGCTGCTTTGAGCACATAATGTTGCCTGGGTTGTCCCTCCCCAGGAGCAGAACTTTGCGTAAGCATGAAGTGTTTTGTATATTCAACAGGTTGCCCCTCTTAAGGGGTAACTTCTCTTTTAACGGGGTCCTTTTCCTGGCTCATTTTGCCCAGAAAGAGGTACCCAGCCCAGGCTGTAACCCTTTGCTGTTATTGTCTCATTGATTGTCCTAACTCTAATTGTCTAACCTTTAGGACTATACTTGTATTATTATTTTTATAGCCATTTTATTTTTATTAAGCTTTTATAAATTTTTAAGACAAGTGATTGGCGTTTATTACACTAGAGGAACCCCTTTGGAGGTTTTCTCGCAAATTTGCCCTAAACCAGGACAAATGGATTGCTTTTGATAAGCACTAGAAGGCTAAGAACTAATTCCTGAAACTGTGGGGTGTTTTCAGTGAGTGAAATTTATATAAGTGAGAGCTCATGACCACTTAAAACTGCACTCCTCATGGATACCAAACAGCTCTTTCTCTTTAAAATTCGGGTGGCCTTTACACCATTTCATGCTCTCTTTTCAACTGACAATTGAACAGACCTATTATAGATTCATATTTTTAGGATATGACTCACAATTATTTTAAAAAATCGTTGTTCAGGTAATGTAACAATGTATTCTAGAGATTCTGCAATTAGAGAAGACTGCTGTCACTAAAGTGTCATTTGAATAGCTCTGTATTGGTGTCTTTTGCTTCATTTCATTGATCCTTAGGCTGTGTACTTAAAGAGTCTCAGATAGGGATTCTGACTTATAAGCTAATAACAACTTTCAAAAATGCATCATCAATGTCATTCTTACTTTGTGATAAAGGAGGAAAAGCTGTGAAAAACAGGGGGAAATAACCTATTTTTTTTCTTGTGGTCATGGCAAACAAATACTGCAGGTAACAGTATTGCTGATTCAGAGTCAACTGCAAGCTGCATTATGTAAGCTGAGATTTTGTGAAGTGGTTGATTGTCTTTCTCCTAATTCTTTAGGATGGCTTCTGCCCTCTGGCACTTGACAATACCTGATTCACACTGGCATTTCAGTTTTGGAGAAGATAAACCCCCATTCCCCTAACACCCACCCATCTGCAGCACTTGGCTTTGAATATGTACCTCCAGAGAAACTGATAGCATCCCCAATTTTCAGGCTCTGTGGGATTAATTTTAAATGGCAAAAAAACCCTCAAAATTAAAAGAACATGTTTTAGTCAGAGTTACACTTTCATTTAAAATGGAAATAAAAGCAAGAACCATTGACTTGGAGTATGTATAACCTTAGGCTTTGGTAGTGCCCAAGGCTACCTTCCCATCTCTATTTATATCCAAGGCTGCCAATTTTTCTTGAATGTCAAAGAAGCTTCTAAGCTGACCACAAAAATCCCTTATTTTCAGAGGATCTCTCCTATTTTCAGAACATCTCTCCTAAGGTCCTGCCTTATGCATCTCAGAGATCTCTTAAGCTTAACTGAGATTCACTGCCTTGAAGGTTAGAGAGATAACCCATTCAGGAAACCCATTCCTCGTCTCATATTTATATTTTCTTTTAATAAGTCTTTTGAGTGATAGACTTTGTTTTACAAATCACAGGTTAAATGGAGGGGGGGGGGTTTATTGTGTACCTGATTTACTGTCATTTTGGGCAGCACAGCATTTCATTTGCACAGGAAAATGGGATGCAAATTTTAAGAGCCATCCTGTCTCAAGATTTCTCATCCAAGTTTTCAACAATCCATAAATGCCAAGTGCTCTGAAGAGAGGCTTTGCCTTTAGCATAAAAGGAGAAGTCCTAGTTCTTCATAGGTCAAAATGTCTCTAGACAAAAAAACATTCAACAAGTGACATTTCAGTCATATAGAATTCTAATTTGGGCACTCTGTTGGAAATTGGACTTTTGACTATTCTTTGGTTCTTTCACTTCTTTCTGTATTTTTTTTTTTCAAACTTGAAAGAAGTTTGCTGCTTCAAAGTTTGTTTCTTTGTAATTTTCTTTTTGCCAGCAACCCCCAAAACAAACTACCTCAGATGTGGGGCGTGGGGTAATTGGTGGAGGGTAAGAATCCACTTTTAGTTGAGATTTCAGTGCTTGTAGCAAAAGTAAAACATCCAAATTTCAGGTCCAAAAGTAAGATCAAGTAATGAGTTTATTTGCCATAAATTTTTTGTAGTAAAAGGAAACATTTAGCTACATTATAGAATGAGAATGGTTTTAAATTGACTGAGAGTAGGTTTAGAATAGATGTTAGAAAGAAATTCTTCCCTGTGAGAATGACACAGGTGCTGCCCAGTGAAGCTGTGGCTGCCCGAATCCCAGAAGTGTCCAAGGCCAGGTTGGACAGGACTTGGAGCAACCTGGGACAGTGGAAGGTGTCCCTGCCCATGGCAGGGGGGGGAACTGGTTCATCTTTAAGGTCTCTTCCAACCCCAACCATTCTGTGATTTGTGATTTTAATAAAGCAGCTGTTCCCTGCTGGTATCATTCCTAGGAAGGGGTCAGTAGGATTGACTTACTTGGAATCTGAGGGGATCCATTGCTTTATTGCAGTGTTTGCAACACTCCAGCTTGTCTGCAGCACAGAAGGATGTTCCTGCCTGCTAACCCTTGTCAGTCGCTGAAGACTTCCCAGAGCTGTAATTTGTTGAGCTCTGGCTGACTCTGAGCTGATACCATTCAGAGTTTTACTCCCAGCACTTCAGCCTCTGTTTTAACTTGCAGAATCCCCATGGCTTCCTCTGTAAACTGTAATTTTACAGGGACACACTGCACAGCTGCGTTTTGCACCCTGACAGCAGCTGTATTTTACCAGTAAGTCCCGTACTGGGGAACACTGTTCATCTTCCTTTAAGAAATATTTGAGATCTTGTTAATGCTAAAAAAAAGATTTTTGGAAAGATTTTGTTTAAAGACATTTTTCACATGTGAAGTATTTTTTATTTGTAATTATTATTTGAGTAACTTTTAATTGCTCTGCTTATTTCTCTGCTATGTGAAATCCCATCACTTAGGGAGGGATTGGAAAGCTTCTGAACTCTGTGAGGGATGAGAAATGAGGAACCTAAGGGAAAAGAGGCCTTGTGCAAAAGTGGTCCACAGCTTCTCTCCGAATAAAACCATAACATCAGCATCTCCTGATCACAGTACAAAATAATTTCTTTTGAAATCACTCTTCCATGCCAGGTTTCTCTTCTGATGTAATACATAAACTGTGATGCCCCTAATGAGAAGTGCTGCACCTGGCAGCAAGAACTGAGCCTGAGCTTAAAGGCAGGAGAAAATTAATTTTGATATAGAGCAACCTTTCCAATCATAATGCTGGCTGAGATAATTGAGGTGCCTAAACTGCATCGATTAGAATCAGTCTGAAAGATTCATGTTTAAAAAAAAAAAAAAAAAAAAAAAAAAACAAGAAAAAACCAAACCAACAAAACCAAAGAAAAAAAAAGAAGACTGTCCCTGCTCCCTGCCATGACAGGGGTTTGAAACTAGATGATCTTTAATGTTCCTTCCAACCCAAACAATTCTGTAATACCATTCTATAAGACACTGGAAGGATTTTGAAACCTTTCTTTCTTGTTAGGACACCTATTGTGTTCAGTAACTTGTCATCTGTTACAGCTTATTTTAAAACTACTGGATGAAGTTGAGGAGTTTCTTAAGGAGAAATGCAATAGAAGGGATTGAAATGTAACTACAAGACTGGATTGCATTTTGAGGTGTGTGCTGTCAGTGGCAGGCAGGAACAAAGCAGTGGTAAGATAGAAAGAGCTGAATATTTAGCTGTAAAATGCTGTAAGTACAGCACTGTTGACCATTTCTGCATTCCAGTCCACCTCCTCTTAGGCTTTGGCTTAATGAGAAGCCTTTGTGGAATACACAAAGACCAATACATCAAATGCAACATTCTGCACAAATTTTTTTCTCAACACAGTATGTGTCCCTTCTACAGTTTTAAAGAAATGTCTTTGGGATTAGACCAGGTTTACTAAATGACTGTGCAGAAAACCACTGTTGTGTCATGACAATGCAAGCAGGCAGCTAAGGTGAAGCAGATTATAACTAGTCTGCCTGGTTGCATACACGTAGACAAAACAAAAGAACCTCAGGGCAAATGCTTTGGGTTTAATTCTGAAATCCTCAGATTAAATTTAGCAACAAGAAGTTTCTGGAGCCTAAATAGTAGGCTAGTATATAGTAATAGTATACTAAATAGTATTTAGTATAGTAATACCAAATAACTTTTAGTATTTGGCCCCAAATGAATACCTTGACCTGAAGCATTTCTTGCAGATTTAAATACGTGCTTTTGAAAATCACATCCTAGTGGGCATGCCAAAATGTAACTTCAGGGTTCAAACTCTACTTTGCTAATGGCAAATATGCTGATAAATGCCTGTAACAGAGCATTTCTCCCTTCTGTGGGGCTACCAGGTCTCTCACAGTCTAACAGGGAATGCATGGGGTGGGCTCTCCCCATCTCTTTTCCTAGAGCTGAGCCTGCACACACTGTCTGCCCCCAGGAACTGCCACACACGAGTGATTCCCGAGCTCAGAGGGAATGCAGCATCCCTGCTGCACCACACATGCCCTGCATGGATCTCAATTCCCAGCTGCTCTCCGTGCCAGGGCACAAGCCTGGACGGGCTGGAGTTGAAGGGGTTAACTCTAATGCCTTTGTCAGTCAGGTCAATCCTTTAAGAGCCACTTTAGGCTTCATAAATTCAAATTCCCCTTTGTGCTGGGCCAAGGGGAAAAGACAGGGTGATGCATCTTTAAGTAGTGAAGATGAGATCACCTCCTTTTTATAGAAACTGAAATCATCCAAAAGCTGCACAGCAGTAGGCTGAGCACGTTTCTCAAGCTGCATAAAAACAGCACTATCTGGGAATTTCTTTCCAAATAAAAAGGGAGCACATACCCAGCCAGCTCTTATCTCGAAATATGACTCAGACACTGCTTTTATTTCTTGGAGAGAACTGGGGGATTTGACTGGTTTTATGTTATTACTTCTCCAGTCATTTAACTCCATCTTTACGGTTGTGAAAGTGAAAACCAGATCCTTCATTTTCCACTGGATACGATGAGAAATCATTATAGCACTTTGAATCTCACCTAGACAGGAACAAGCTGATGCAGTGATAGAGCAATCAATATTTTTAAAGATAGAGCAATAAATCCCACATAAAAAAATCATCCTAATCATGTGCAGTATCATACAGGCACTTAAGAGAAAGAGTGTGTATGTTCATAAAATAGACCTTGCCCCCACGCAAGCACACATAGAAACTCCTGCACACACTGACAGACATGCAGTCTGAATTATTAGTGGGTTAAACACGGCCAGGCAGAGGCCAGAACCAGGATTCCTGCAGGAGTGATGACAACATCACAGGACATGTTTGCAGCCATGGCTTGCCCCCTATAAAAACCCCAAGAGCACACTCTAAATTTAGACTCCAGCAGGTACATCCATAAATCAGTGCAGTGCCTACATTTAAGCACACATTGTGCAAGCTGGGTGACATCACTTTGTTCTGACTGTTCTGTACCTTGCACTGCTTACATAAGTCACACTACAATCAGCTCTTCTTGTGTTTTCTAGTTTTAGAAGAGGCTTAGTAGTTTCATGCAAGGACTGGATATGTTTTGAAGTTTGACTGGTTTCACACACTGTAGCTTTATCTAGCAGAGGAGAAACTCACGGAGGGTGAAATTGTTTGACCATGTTCCTTCAGTGCTGGCCAGAGTTCAGGTCAGCAGTCTGTTCATTGGAGCCTTGTGCTCCTCATGCCAGTTCAAAGGATGGGGTTCAAAGAGGATTTTAACACTTGGTGTAAGCAGGACTGAAGAGGGGTGAGGAGTGAGGTGTTTTGAAGGTCTGAGAGTTGTTACTCATGGAGTAGAGGGGTGAGAAGATGAAGCACTGCTGTGGTGTGAAGTGCCATCTCTTTCAGTCACAGATTCCCTGAGCCACAAAGAGCCATGTAGGGTGACAACTATAAGGAGGCATTTTGCTTGGTCATTAATGAACCAGGGCTGTAACACCTAGAAAGCACAGCACAAGGATGTGTGCTCCCTACTCACCAGTCATTTCAGGCCCAAACTTCTCCCTGCTTGTATATAGGCCCCATTCCTGTGTCCATTCAGCTGTGTCCTGTGAATGAATNGGGTCCTTTTCCTGGCTCATTTTGCCTAGAAAGAGGTACCCAGCCCGGGCTGTAACCCTTTGCTGTTATTGTCTCATTGATTGTCCTAACTCTAATTGTCTAACCTTTATTACTATACTTGTATTATTATTTTTATAACCATTTTGTTTTTATTAAACTTTCATAAATTTTTAAAACAAGTGATTGGCATTTATTACAAATAACCACTGGGACAAGCTGTCCTGGAGACCTGGCTGTCCTGGGCCCTCTGCAGCATGGCTGGCTCTATGCCAGCATGGAGCAGAGAGCTTCCCACACAGGATGCAGCAGCCTGTGGGAAGGCAGAATTATACAGGCCACTTTGCTAACTGGAAAGGGCCAAGTCCTGCATCATCTTTTAGGGAAAATGTAAAGCAAGGAAGTAGCTGAGAGAAATGAGCTCACCTGTTTTTTGAAACCTCTGTGTGTGTGTACAGATGTGGACTCCACAGCTGAGGTTATTTTGATTTATTAGTGTATTTGCTGAGATTTACTGTGCTACAGACAGACCTCTTCTGTCTGTGTTACAGTGGAGTGGGTCCTGCTAGGATTGACATGAATCAGAGAACCACAAAATGAAAGATGTGATTACAATAGAATGCGAATTTCATTTCAGAAATAATGTGCTGTTCTATAGCTGTCCTTGCAGGTTTCACTTTCATAAGCCTCTTAGAAATTCAGCTGTGAAATTTCACTCCACCTCCATTAACAGCCAAAACCCAAGTACACTGCATGCTGTGAAAAGCAGATAGTGTATGACTACCTAATATAACCATACAAGGTAGTTTATATTAAAGATTTATGATGTTTACTAACACATGGCCATATCCTTAGCACTTTAAGCTTGCACAGCTCCATTGGTACATAGCCAATACACCCCTGCTGGGAATGCAGCCTTCAAAACCTTTACTCATTTGATTGTTGTAAGGCTGAAGCACAGAAAGTCTCACAAAAAATTTACACTCATCTGGAATATCTGTGTAATAAAGCAAGAATATATATTTTTCACATCTATTGTATTTTTTGTCATTTGTCCAGGCACAAAAAGTCAAGACTTGTTTCAGCTGAGTTTTTCTCCTGGAAGATGTTTCTAAACCAGGGATATCTAGTTTCTAAACTAGAGATATTCTTTGAATTTAGTTCTCTACACAATCCTAAATCAACTGAATAATAAAAAGGGATGAGTGTGCATGCATATGTCTGAATGTTTAGAAGATTTTTATATCTTTTCACTGACTTTTCCTAAAAACCAGTCATTCTACAAGTGCATTATAACTTTGAAGAAATAATTTCAAAGACATGGTAGCATTGCATTTTTTACTGTCCAGCTAAGTTGTTGACTTAAACCAAATGTCAATAACAAGAAGGTCTCCCCACTGAAAAAGTGTAATACCTCTAAAATTAAAAGCTCTGGCTTTTTTGTTAAGGCTCATTTTGTTGCACACACAGAAATTAAAAGGAGCAACACAAAACCAAAGGCCAGCATGACTGGTTTCCTGCCTTAATTGTGGCAGGCCAGTGGTAGCTGAGCTGCTGCAGAGCCATGTGCTGGAATTCCTTTCCAGCCATGCCTGGAGTGCACTGTGCCTGTCAGTAGGCACACTGCTGCTGCCCTGGCTGCTTATCATAAGAGGAATACCAGAGCAGGAAAAAGCGTTTCCTGTGCTGCCCACACCACAGGCTGGGCTTGGAATACCCTGCAAAGATGTGAGGCAAGTGCTGAGCCATCCCTGTGAGGCAGCCACACCTAAAAGCTGGATAGCAAGGAAGAGCAGGCATTCCCATTTCAGCATTAATACCCAGACAGCACGTTAACTTCAGCTTGCTTTGATTTTTACAGCATAGAAAAAGATTTAAATTCTCCTTTTTTAAATGTACTTACCCACAGAATAACTTTGGCCAAGTCCTGATCTCAGTTCTTGGTGATGTTGTAAATTCTGGATTTATAAGCGGCTAATATGACAAAATATGCAGAGCCATTATTCTCTTCAGCAAAATAAATACTGTCCAAGCCTGAGCAGTTCCCAGTTGCACAAGCTGAGCTACATTTTCCAGTGAAACACGTGTAGAGCAGCTTCCAGCCAAGAAGAAGTTCAGCTGAACTTGCACAGGTGGAGTTTCCTGTAGTGCCATCAAATCTGAACCAGCTTATTTCGAGGTACTTGTGGTATTTCTACATCTCTGTAGGCACAGGGAATTCTTGGAGCTAGAATTATTAAGCCAGGTCCAGGTTACTTGACCAGGGCAGAATAAATATTGCAGCCATTTTTGTTTGTTGCTATTTTCTGTCAGCCTTCCTTATCAAAAAACGTGCACAGAGATGAAAAATTGTGCTGTAATGTATTTCACTGGTTTGGAAACCACAAAGTAGTATACATTTGTCTCTCAACATACAGGAAATGATTGTCTCCCAGATAGCCAAAATTCAGAGTTGTGGGTTTATTTCTGTTTGACTCAAATACTGATGTCATAAGGAATGTACATACCTTTTAAGGAATTTTGTTTATTCATAAAAATACATCTAAAGGTCTGAAAGGAACAATAGTTGACTATTTCTGTGATCAAGAAGAACATCAAATGTGCCTCTCCATGTATTCTCATGCTCTTATCAATACTTCCCCAAGCTTCCTGCTGACTTTGATAGGCTATTTTCTATAGACTCTGCTATAAAGCATCTTAACATTTTCTACAATCCACCCAACCTGTCTTCAGCAGAGCTTTCACTTCATGCAGCTGTCTGCCATGCAGAAGGAAACATTTTTCTTTCATTTTGCCTCATATTATATCCATTTTATTTTATTAGATTTACTATAATCTTCACATAAGATTCACCTAATGGCAGCCTTTAGCAATTCTCTGATTTATTTCATAATTCTAATGAAATACTTGGTTATATTACAGCATAGAGACTAAGAAAAAACATAGCTACTATACCATCCCACTGAAGAACTGAAAATAAGTCACTTCATATTTTTGTACACAGGTTATTTACTTTTGTGTGGAAAGGATCTTATGTCAATGAATCAATAGAAGTCTCAGTCAGCCAAAAATTTAACCAGATTTTCAACAATGCTGAAGACCATTAAGCAATAATCAACATTTTTCAGAGTTCAGCAACCACAGCTAACACAATACTTAGCATAATTTTTTCAAAAGAAATAATTTGAAAAGAAATATTTTTGAACCCAGACCTATCTGTGGGCATTGAATTATTCAAAACATCCTGGCCAAACAATGCCACAGGGTTCTGCAGTGGAGTGAACTTCATGTACAAGCTACAATAAGTCAGAGACTTGATTTTTATCTAAATTTAGGAAGTTGATTGTCCTACCTAATTCTTACTTCTCCTTCTTCACTTCATATTTCAGGAACATACTGAACAGGCACAGAAATCCCATAAGTCTTTGTATACAGAGAAATTAAGGGCAGAATAAGCTCTAAACTGTCATAGCCCAGATTCAGAATTTTGGATGTTTCTCCAGGGTGTTGAACCATCTTGACCAATCAAGTTTGCTTTCCTCCTTAAGTAGTTTTGGGTAACCTTTTATGATCCTACTTAGAATCAGAAAAATAAAACAAGGAACCAGAGTCAAAATTCAAGACCCTCAGAGTTTAAGACAAGTATTTCACTGTAAGTTTCTTTTTCTTGCTACAAATCAAACATCTGAATTCAGAAGCACAGGAGGATTTCTACTCACCTTCAGGAGGCATGTTGTGCTATTGCATGTGTCCTCTGGCCCTTTTCATGGGGAAATCAAGAAACCAGCGTCCTTAAAAAGCTCTGAAGTGTGTTTGCACGTAAGGGTTGTGCATAAGAGGCTCTGTCACCATCACTAACACAGGACTTTGGGTAGGAACTATGAAGGACACAAAAGGGACTGTTTTTCTTTGATTAGAACCAGGTGAACTCTAGTCGCTGCCATTTTTTCCTGCATGAGGTAAAAACAAGTGACTGCTCTTCAAAGAGATTTCTGCCACTATTTTCCCCAATTACTTGTCATCCTGTTGACAGGTTCAAATCACTTGAATTCTCTGGTTCCATATTTGCAAAGTCAACAAGATCTATCCCCTAAACTTTCAGGATTTTCAGCATGTTCAGTCCTGCATTTAAAACACTGAAGTATGTAACTGAAGACACTGCAAAATCTGTTAAAGGTCCATCATTCTACTTTGGTCAAGTTGATTTGATGACTCTTTCTATCTACAGAACTTCAGGTCCTCAGGAGCCACATGAAATTCTCTGTTATTTAATCTTGCCTTCAAAAGTAGTTCTATGACTGGTTTGATTTCTTGACTATAGTAGGTACTATAGATGGCACAAAGGAATTAATTCCATTAATTCCATTATCACGCTGCTTCTTGAATATAACCACACTCTTCTCTTCTCTTCTCTTCTCTTCTCTTCTCTTCTCTTCTCTTCTCTTCTCTTCTCTTCTCTTCTCTTTTCTCTTCTCTCAAATATTAAGTGCTTAATATTAATATTAAGGAGTGGGCCAACACAGGAAGTCTGACCAGTCATGTATCATGGATTGCTCCTGAGTACCTAAGACCCTTCAATGCCATTACCATCACGAGTGCTGTACTCATTTCTTCCACTTCTGAAGTCTTCCTCATCACAGCCATGGATAGTAATGAACGATAAACAGCTCACAGCGCTTCTATCAACTGCTTTGGAAACATCATTAATGTGATCCATTCTTGGCTCTAGAAATGGAGTGAAGCATTTGGATGGAGTTGCCAAATATCATTAGCTTCACTTGTCCTTTTGACCAGATCATAAAGACCTAATGTAAGGTAAAGCTATTTTTTATCTCCTTTAAACCCTGCGGTTCCATTTCACATTCTTATTGGCAATGGAAGGAGCCAAGTTCTACTCTACTGCCTTCTGTCCCTGGATTTGTCCTTTTAAATTAAGATACAGATATATTAGAAGTATGGAAAAGCTGCAGGGCTCAGTATTAGGGCCAGATTAATTTAATATTTTATTGATGACCTGGATGCCTGGATCAAGTGCATCCTTAATAAATTTGTGGACGATACCAAGTTAGGTGGGAGTGTGGATCTGCTGGAAGGCAGGAAGGCTCTGCAGAGGGACCTGGACAGGCTGGATCCATGGACTGAGGCAAATGGACTGAGGGTCAACAGGGCCAAGTGCCAGATCCTGCCCTTGGGTCAAAACAACCCCAGGCAATGCCACAGTTCAGGGCCAGTCTCAGGTGTACTTGGTTTGCTTGCAAAGATGTGGTAAAAACATTTCAAAGGTCAGCAGCCTGAGCTGTAAGCAGGGTTCCTTTTCCTCGTGGTTTACAGGATTCATCTAGGTTTGAAGAAAGGTTGGAGGATGGGAAAAAAAGGGAAAAAAGAAACAAAATAAGGAATGAGACTTGCAATCAGTTATAGAGAAAGCAGATTTTTATGATGATGAAATGTCAGGTGACATCCAAGTTAAAGAAAAGACCTGACAGTTCAGGGTGCTTTTGTTATAATAATTTCTTTATCTGACTGCTGCCATATGTGATTTTTAAAGACTTCTGACATCAAATTTCTCACTCTTTGTACATAAGCAATAACTAGTGTGTTTAATCTCTTAGAGGACTCTCTTCTTTTGTCCATGCACAGTAATTAGACCTAGCATAATTTAGAGCCTCTAGATATTGCATGTGTAGGATACTGTAGCATTCAAAGCTAAATGCATGGCATTTTTCCTTCCGTTTCATTTGAAAACATTAACCTTATTTTTTTCATACTGCCCAACAAAAGAATATGGTCTTCACAAGTGGAATTGTCCCTTCCCACCCTCTGCAAAGCCTTACAGGTGTATTTCCCCTGAACATGCAGCACATGCAAGCCTTTGAAACAAAGCATGGCATCAAACCAGCTCATCAAGAGAAACTGGCAGCTGTCCATGACACTGCTGAAGAAAAGCACTTGTCAGGGCTAACACACAGCCAAGCATCCATGGACAGACAGGGATGCACTCACCCATTACTTCCCAAGTCTTCCCATCTTCTTGATTGTGCCTGGCTCAGAGATACAGCATGTGAAACCCCTGCTCTGCAGGGACTTGGTGCCTGCATGTAGAGACTTCAGATCTTCCTGACAGGAGAGTGCTTTTCTCCCTTAATGTTTCCACAAAGAATTGGTAAGATGCAAGAAATAATTATGAGAATTGGGCATCTGATGTGCATAAAGCCTCAATCAATCCTGTGAGCAGGCAGGATTAGGTGTGTGTGTTGGTGTGCACTTCAGCTCAGAGCAGGCAAGGCTGCACCCCTTGGCACTCCTGGCACGCAACACTGACTAGAGAAAGGATTTTCCTGACAACCACACTTTGGGTGTACTGACAGAGACAGGTGTGAAGAGGGAAGAGATGTTTGCAATACAGCATTTCTTTTGGCTTTAGCAACCAAATTCATGTTTCAAGAGTGAAAAGTTTCTTCTTAAATTCATGGAATCAAGTAATTCTCTGTGTTGTACAAGCCATTAGAACTGTGAAATTCAAATGTATGTTCTTCAGCTTATTTATCTTAAATATGCTAATAAGCCTTTCTTCAGTGGAAAGACACATCCCTACTCCTTTGCTGCCTCTTCTTCATGGAATTGCTTGTGGAAAGGAAATCTCCTAGCCTTCTGCCTGAAACAAGCACATCATAGGCTCTCTAACAGATGTTTATACTTTTTAAGCACATCTTAAAGCACTTTTTAAGCACATCTGGAGCACTTTTTATAATCTATAATATCTGGCTAAGGAAGAACAGCACTACATGAAGGAGTGCTGTGCCTGGGGACACCCAGAAACTGACTGAACTGACTGGCTTGACTCCATCTCCTCCTGCTCTGCCTGCACCAGTGTGGTCAACATTCCCCAGGACAGTGTGGGAACAACTGGCCAGGGAGCTACCTGCCCCTAACAGGAAGAGCACTGAACCCCTCAAGCCTTCAAATGTCTTACTTTTTCCTCCTGGTGAGACACAAATGGTATGAGCACCAAAATATTTTGCAAAGGTGAAAAAGTATTTTCATTATATGAGAGAGCATGTCAGAGCAGAGTTCAGCCAGGTGATCTGTAGAGAAAAATCTTAGAGGTAAATTGTTGAAGATCACAGAATCACAGACTGGTTTGGCTTGGAAGGACCTTAAAACTCATCTTGTTTCAATCCCATGCCATGGGCAGGGACACCTTCCACTAGACCAGGTTGCTCAGAGCTCCAAGGATTACCTGAATTGTCTTGAGAGTAGCTGACCTGCTGAATGTTTGCTTAAGTAAATATGAATCTAAAAAAACCTGCCACACTGAGTTCTTTATCTGGAGCTGCTGCTTGAGTCATTTATTAGAGCAACCCAGTTTGTAAAAGCAGATCTTCTGGAAAGTGCAATTTCTTTTGCTCTCTGCTCACAGATTCTTTCTTATCCTGCCTGTTATTAAAAATATTAACAGATGTTCATTAATACTGAAATACTAACACAACTATACTGTATAGTGTAATCAATATAGCATTAAAACCAGTAAAATAAATCACACTATTACCAAAATTGTAAACTTTTCAAACACCCTTTTGGTTAGATATTTCTAAAATATCCAGGTATTTCTATTATTTAGACATTTCTAAGAAGAAAAAGAAAAAAAAGACTACATCATTAGTAGTTGCATTTATAGAATTGTTACTCATACTCAGATTTGATTTTTCCCCTATACTCCTAGAGGTGTACACACTAATTCAGGAGTTAAAAAAAAAACTTATTTCCAAATTACAAGTTAATTATTTAGAAATTACTTCTGAAAAGTCAGTTTATTTTTAGAAAGTAACGACATATCTTTTCCCCAAAAGAATTAAAGACTTAATCACTGCATTCTTTATAAACTTCGCATGAAATGATCACTCCTCTGGAGAAGTGGGGTTTTTTAATATCGTCTGTTGCTGCCTGTTGGGATTTAATTTTCTCTTCAAAGCAGGCTGAAACCTGTTCTTTGTGGTTACAAACAGGTCTTGCACAAGCCTCGAGCACCACCTGAAGTGGATGGCAAACATGCACTTTCCTGGCAGCTGCAGCTCCGTGTGACACAAGGTCAGCTCCCAGCCCTGGCTCGCCTCACTGAGCCCCTGTGGCCTCACCACCCAGTTGTTTTCCACCAGATTTGTCCTCTCAAAGGACACAGGCAATACTTGGGCAGACTTACACATGCACAGCTCTGAAATCCTGTGTCCAGGGGGTGCTGAACATTTCTTTAGCAACGGCTGCCTGTGAACTCAAAGCCTATAACACACAGAGGCTCCAGAGCGCAGGGGTGTAAAGGTGAGACACAGGTAAGGTAACATGTCAAGGAGTTTAGCAATACACTGGCATCAAGTAAGATTCCCGTGGAAAGAAGTGCTGTGTCACTCCCCAGGACAGACTTGTCAGCAGATACTTGGCCTGTGCTAAGTCCTGATTACCTCTGCTCTCTGAGGTGGCTTCCAGCCAGTTCAGTTTTTTTAGCAGAATCCCATGCCCTGGCTGAAAAGCCCTACCTAGCCTGGCAAGGGCTTCTTTCCTGAAAGGAACTTGACTTTGTCAAGGGACTTCCCCACCTCCTCTTATCCAAGAGCTTAGGGATGTGAAAAAATAGTTCCTACATGGATTTCAGACTTGCTGAGCTGGTGAAGAGCTTGGGGTGGGTTCATAAGTGATGAAGGGTTTCTGGGTACAAGTACAGCTCAAGAAAAAGAATGAGATGGATTCCGTGTAAGTGGATTATTAATCTCAGGAGTCTGTTATCACAAAGACTATGGTTCATATGTCACTCCTATTGAGATAATTATCCTTTCAGGAACAGCACAGGAACAACCTGGGATAAAAGGCTCAGATGCAGAAGGCTCAGTGGTTTTGGCTGAAGAGAAGAGGGATCAGTCTGGGATGAAAGCTCTACATACAAGTTCAGATGTGTTTCTACTCCTATAGTGCAAGGCTGAGCGTTTCTGGCTTCCCTTCAATATAATCCATGGCAATTAACAGATGAAAGTAGGAGCAGGGTTAACAGGACTGGTACAAAGAAAGGGGGAAGAGCAAAAGAAAACTAAACACATAGGACCCCTCTAACTTCAAAATTGCATGCCCTTAAGTTCTCTGCTGTGCATTCAGAGATCGAACTTCAAAGAATTATTTTAGCTGAAAAAAGATCTTGTAACATTCTGTGCATAAAACTTTCAGTAACTTGTATGTTTAATCTTGGAGGCAAAATCAGGCCTGTGCTGAACACGAGGAAGTTCTAAAAGCAACTTTGAGTTATCTTTCAAGCTGGCCAACTTAACACAGTTTATAAGGGGAGGCCCCAAACTGCCACGTCCTAAGTCAGAATGCTTTGATGCAGTTAGGGATGCAATTAAGTAAAGATTGCAGAATTGTTCTTTGCATATAAACTGCCTGGATGGCCACTGACCCATAGGCAAGCCCTCAGCAGAGCAGCAGACTGCCAAAGATGGCAATATCCCAATTTGAGACTAAAATAGGATTAGAATTTTTAAATTGCTTAATCTCTTCCTCAAAAAACTGCATTTCACACCCCGTGTCTTCAAGCTAGATGTAACGTTCATTTGCTACATACAGCTGCTATTAATCTTAGTTTCTTATTATCAGTAAAGAGCATATGAGAAAAATAGGGGTACTTTGCATGTTTATAATTGGTTGAATAGAACTTCCAAAGCTTCAGAGCTCCGAAGTCTGTTCCTGCAATAGTTCAGGCACATAGAGAGCTAGAAGTGCCCAAGTAATGCTGGTCTCTGACAGGCTGCAAGTAGCCACACAGGTTTGCCAGGGTCAGGACTGTCAGGTATGTGTAATCTAGGACTCAGCCATCAGACAGACACTCAAATGCATTCAATGAGCTCATATTTTCTGACTTGCAAAGTCATTTTCACCACTAGATATTCACACCCCATGTGGTCTTACTAGCACACAGTTCAGGCTATGGCTATTAGCTACTACTAAAATAAATATAGAAATAAAAATATAGCCTCATACAAATAACTTGCATGACTTTCACATACCAAAGGTGACTGTTACTGACTGGTGCAAAAGGCACACCACACAACATTAAGCCAGCTAGATATTTTTAATAATCCTAAGGCCTTTGTATTTTCCTTTCTGCTGTATAGAACACACATCCTAAGGTACAAAGAAGAACTCAGCCCAGCCTCTGCCCCAAAGCCTATCCACCTTGTCGATCAATATGCATATTTTACATCAGGACATGAAATGCATTATTACATAAGAAAGCAGAGGAATCTAGTGTCAGGGCACTGTGCAGCTTAAAATCTCCCTGGAGAGACACTCCCAGGTTGGCAGGGCCTTTGTGGTCCACAGCTCAGCATAACAGAACCTCAGTGAGGGAACAGGGTAAACCAGAGTCCAGGTCCAAAGGTGTCTCCAGGGTCTGGAGGCAGGTCTGGGGCTAAGATAAGTCAGCAGCCTGCAGCTCAAAGGTCAGAGGACCAGCAGCCTCAGCTGAGGAACACCCAAAGACCCCCATTCCTTCCAAGGGGGCCTCAGGGCTGAGCTTAAATAGAGATCCCAGCTGGGGAGGGAGGGAAGGAGGCCCCAGGCGGGGTGATCAGGGCCATTAAGGCTTTTTAGGGCGCTCAGGACCATAACATCCATCACCTCTTTGTAAGACAGAGAATTTTGTGTGCAACTGAGTTGAGTGAGAGCGTGTATGGTCAGACAGTGCTCCTGGTGCCCATTATAGTGATAACATTGTGTTAAGTGTTGATGAAGAAGACCTTTAGGACCAATATATAAAGATTAGACACAAAGCCCCCCCTCTGTAAGGACTTCGGCTAGACAGAGTGGTTTCTTGTTTTACAATGTACCATGAGCTCTTTAAAAACCAAAATCAATTAGCATTCTAGGATTCTAACTGACCTTAAGGGTACTTAATCAATAGTCCCTTTAAGAAAACAAACTTTATTCCTGTGTTTTCTGATCAAGTGCTGTGATCTACTAGGAGGTATATTTGGCTACGGAAGCCTGCAAGAAGGAAAACAGCTGCATTTTTTGTCCATGGGTGTGTTTTGGTGGAAGCCAGAGAAAGCAAAAGGTAGGGTGGGGAGCTAAGAAGGGGCAGGAATACCTTTTCATTTTATAAAAGGCCTGGACAGGGCAGGAGCAGGTTTCCTTGGTTGTTTTTTTTAAACCAGGGTGGCTGGAACTTTACAGATAGTGTTCAGGGCACAGCAGAGAGGCTGAACTCCTGGAGGCTCTAGTGAAACTGCTGTAAGGCTGGCTGCTGGCTGGTGACACAAGTGTTCCTGTGTGCCCCCAACATGACAGTGCTGTTGGGATCCAGAAGCAATCTGCAGGGGAAAGACATCCAATCCTTAGCAGTGGGGGAAGTGAGACTGTCACTCCTCTGACAGCAGAGACTCGTTCCTCCTGACAATGACAGTACAGGACAGTCTTCTGCTGCTCTTCCCCATGGGATAAATAACTCTAATGATTGCATTTGCAGGGCTAACATGTGACTGCAAACTTCATTCTCTCCAAGAAAAAGAACTATCAGATTTAACAAGGGAAGAGGTGCTTAAGTCCTGAGATTGTATGTCCCTGTTTTCTGTTGCTTTATGAAAGAACTAGATATTTTACTAGCAAAATGCTACATCAACTTCAAATTTCTCTCCTCTATCCAATTCAGCAGAAGGGCCTTCCACAGAAAATATTCATTTATATTGGTGTCATGGGAAACGAGTGCATGACTGTAAATTGCATTGTCTTAGGCTGGAAATGCAAGATGTGGCTGGGGGTGTGTAATCTATTGGCATCTGTTAGAGGTGGGGCAGTTATCTTCTGTTAATTAGATTACCTGTTAAAACCAGGTAGAGCAGTTTTCTTTATCTCTTCCACAACCAATCCTCCCTCTGGGGAGATCTCTTCTGTTAATGGGCCAGTGAGTGTCCCTGCATGGCTGATAACAATTACATCATCCCATTGTGAGATGCTCCACCTCGGGAGAGAAGCCAAGCATTCCTACCTGGATATAATCCGAGATTTGGAACATCAGAGACAGCCTTTTCCACTGGATTCACAGAGGAGCAGCCCTTTCCCACTGGATTCCCATAGGAAGACCAGGCCCATCTAAACCACCACAGGACCTTCAGAAGAAAACTCCACCCTTCTACAGGATCACTGCTCCAGCGAACCACACCTGTCACTGCAGGAGGGCTGCAGCCACCATTTAATGGGACTGCTACCAACAGGGTGTCAGGTCATATTCTGACTCTGTCAATGTTTTTTTCTATTACTGCATTTTTATTTTATTTTTATTTTTTCCCTAATAAAGAACTGTTATTCCTACTCCCATATCTTTGTCTGAGAGCACCTTAATTTCAAAATAATAATAATTCTGAAGGAGGGGGTTTACATTTTCCATTTCAGGGGAGGCTCCTGCCTTCCTTAGCAGACACCTGTCTTTCCAAACCTAGACATGCATTCAGCAGGGGTCTGATTGTTAACTTACTGGTGTCAAAATCTCACCTACAAGTGAAATTGGCAACATGGGCTAAATGTATGCCATTGCAGAGAATGGACGTGCAGTATTTGAGAACTTTTCTTTCTTATTATGCTGTAGCAAAAAGCCCAACTCTCAAATGCTGTCAACTCACATTTGAAGTCCTCTGACCCTTTTGCTTCTCCCCACCACCACTTGCAAGGCCTGCCAACTTTCAAATGGGGCTTCAGAGAGAAGAACAGTCTGCCTAAGCCTTTACAGTATTTTTAGGAACTAAGGAGAGGCTAAAGGAATATTATAAACAAAAAATGTTGAGCGACTTGTTTGCAGGAGAACTGAGAAGGGGGTGGTATTGCTCTCCAATGGTGGCTTAGAAAATCATAAATTTCTGAGGAAGTTTTGGCCATTGTTGGAATCTGCTGTGGACAACCACCACCAGCTGCAGGAGGACATGGGATCCAATCTCTGCAGCACAAGCTGGGTTATTCCCAATTCCTGATTTTCACAAGAGGTGCTAATGCTCAGGAAGAGGTGACAGATCTTGGTAGAGACTTCAGCAGACACCTTAGGTTGGGCTTTTTAGGTTGGGCTTTGTCCCCACAGAGGACACATGGGAACAGGAGAGCAAGAAGGAAGCAGCAGCTCGTCCATGACATCAGTGGGGTGGCCAGGAGAGATCTGCCTGCAGCGACAGTAGACAGATCTGTGGCACACAGTGAGAAGGAAGGATTGCAAAGAAGGTGTCCAGAAAGCCTGACCAGAAACAGTCATTAGACGCCAGGGATGCAGGACTATGTGAGTTGCCCGGGATGCTGGCTGATGTCGAAGATGCAGGATGGGTTTCCCAGGATGCTGGCTGATGTCAGGGATGCAGGATGGATTGTCAGGGATGCAGGATGGGTTGCCCGGGATGCAGGATGGGTTTCCCAGAATGCTGGCTGATGTCAGGGATGCAGGATGGATTGTCANNNTGTAGTGTCAGGGATGCAGGACGCGTTTCCCAGGATGCAGGATGGATTGTCAGGGATGCAGGACGCGTTTCCCAGGATGCTGGCTGATGTCAGGGATGCAGGATGGGTTTCCCGGGATGCAGGATGGATTGTCAGGGATGCAGGACGGATTGTCGGGGATGCAGGACGGGTTTCCCAGGATGCTGGCTGATGTCAGGGATGCAGGATGGGTTGCCCGGGATGACGGTCGGTGGCAGATCCGCCCCGTGGGCGTGTCCGGGCTGGTGCCGGCCCTGCCGGTCCCGCCCGGCGGCCGCAGCAGCAGGAAGCGGCGGAGCGCGGCCGGGCAGCGTCGGTGGGNGCGGCAGCCCCGGCCCGGCGCCGCGCCCGGTTCGCTGTCAGCAGCGGCACCTGTTGTGTTCCGCCGGCACGGGCACGGGCACGGCCCCGCCTGCCTTCCCCGGCCCCCGGGCGCCTCTGGGCTCGTCNCGGGCGCCTCTGGCTCGTCCCCTGCTCCATTGTCTGAAATGCCCTTGGAGAAAAATGGTCGGACGGCACCGCGCGCGTCAGCCCGTGTTGTGTTTTTTAAGTGTGAGCTACGTGTCGTGTGTTTTGGGATGGAAACAGCGGGTTTTTAGTGCCTCTTGCCCAGGCTCGCTCTTGTGCGGCTCTCAGACGCTCTCTAGAGATTGTGAGCCTGACACCTCCCTTCTCTGTTTAAATGACTTCACTCTGCTTGCCATGGTTTAGTAAGCACAGGGTGTTGTGGCTCTTGCAGGTCAGTTAATTTCTTAAACCGTGGAGGATTTCTTAAGCTTTCTCGCTTGTTTGTTTTCATCTCGGTTGATGCCAATTTCACACAGCAAGTCTTTATTTAGCTTTTGGCAAAGCTTATGCAGTGCAAAACAGAAGTTTCAGGTTGAAATTCGGTCCACTTTAGGCAACAGAATGGTATGGCAGCTCATTAACCAAAACTGTTCACATCAGGAAACTCTTCTGGCCAGGCTAATGAATAGAAATTACTCATTTTTATATGCAGCAGTAGAGACCATGGAAATTGTTCTTCACATCCAAAATTTCTGTCTACCTTATTCAAAGCTTTTGTATAGCCAGGACTGGGCCTGTGTTCTAAGGGGGTGAATATCCAGAAGTTCTTGCAGGGGCAGTGCTTCAAAAGATGAAGACTGATATACAACACTTGCTTCTTTCGTGGTGCCTTTATTAATGACTCCTCCCTCCTCAGCTTGTTTATGAGGCCCCAAAAGTCTCATCCATTTTGAGTCTTTGTTAAAAGCTCAGAGTAAGTTCTTATTCAGGTTTTACAGGCTGTGAGGTTTGGATGAACATGGGGAATCTCTGGTTCTCTGCCTCTGTGTATCAGTTTGTCTGCCAGTGCTTGCTGTGGTGTCCCTGGGAAGGAGTGAAATCTTGTATGAACAAAGAGAAATGATTCTTGGTTCTTTATGCCTTTTTCTGATAGAATTGGCTCTCTGGGGTGTAATGTAGTGTTGAAATGTTACAGGGCCTAGTAAAGTAAGTAAAATGTTGTGGCAAAGAAATTGTAAACGAAACAGGGAAAAGCCCACAGAATTTAAATGCCTATGAGATTGCATTCATTGGAAAGCTTCTGTCAGGTCCTGTTTGGCCACCTCATGTTTGAATGTGTGATAAAGACTGCCAGGAAGAGAAATATCACCATCACTTCCTTTTGCTGAAATTAGGAAAGGGGAAAACTGTGGTAGCTGGTAAGACTATGCAGATACTTCTTCTCTGCTTGTGTTTGAGCACACATCCACAATAGCCCATCATGGGAAGTCCTGCTGAGTGGCTTTGGGATAGCCACACAAGGAATAGGACAGTGTGTACCTCTTTTCTACCAGGTGAAGAATTGAAAGGTAAACCTCAGGAGGGCTGCTTAGCTATTGGCACTGAGCTCGTGGCTGTGGAGACTTGCCCCTGTGTGTCTGTCCCAGTGTGTCTGTCCCTGTGTGTCTGTCCCTGTGTGGAGATGTGCATTTTGCAGCATGTTCCCTGATCTTTAACATTGTCATTCCCAGCTCATGAGAGCTCTTCCCTCTATGCTGTGATTTGTTGCCAGGTTGGTAAATTGTTTAAATACCTCCTTTAGGAAAAACACTGAGCTTTTGGAGTGGTGCTCCTGGAAGCAGTAGATGAACCCAAGGTGTGATTCTGTGGCCTAAACTTATGCATGTCTGCTCTGTACTAATGAATGCTGTTGCAAGGCATGCCACACAGCTGGAACAGCCTGGGCTGTTCTGGACTGTGCTGGGCTCTGGCAGCACAGCAGGTGTAAAGGATTCTCCTCAAGTTCAGAAGCCATGAAAGTAGTCACAGTCCTGTCTGGGTCCAGGTGGTTAACACAGAGATTTTGTCTGCTTTTTGTGCCTGGGTAGCACATCACCTGTGGGGCTTTGGGACCTGCACACCCACAGCTGGTTTTATATTCCTGGTGGGGTTTTTTGTAGTGGCCATATCCTTCTGAGCTGTATCAGCAGGTGAAACCTGTTGTTTTTCAGTTCCCTTCAAATCAGCTGGCAAAGACTCCAACAGTGGCTTTTCCCTGGGTGCTGCTAGTCCCTTAACTATCAAATGGGACTCAGTGGGTCACACCTTGGCCCTCCTTTTGTGTATTTCCTAGAAGTGACCCCAAGGAGGAGGAAATTGCTGTTTTTGCTGACGCTGAGGTTTGGTGAGAGGAATTGCTTTGTTTCAAGAATGTCACATAAGCATTCGGACAGGCTTTGCTCAAAAATGTAAATCCCCTTGTGTGGTGGGATTTTCTGTAATGTCCTGTTTGTGTAATGTACGAAATGCAGCGCTTCAAAATAATGACTCATGCCATTATTTACCAAGCTGGGCAGGGTGATGTCTCTCCAAGAATTCTTGGTTGTGTCACCCAGTTGGACAGCTCTGGTGTTGTGTACTAAGGCCCCTCTGAAATGCTGTTGATTGCAACACTTGTGTGGCAAAATATTTCTCCTCCTGAGGGGATGACAGATGTGCTGTGTGTCTCCTCAGCCAGGCTGCCTGTAAGGCTCTGAAGTTACGTTTTGGCCAAATCCCTGAACTGGGGAGTGTTTTATTTTTGGTGGTTCATGATACTTAATTTCCTTGTCCCTCTGTCATTCAGTGACAATTTGCCCTGCTTTTAGAGTAGCATGGGTGGAGCCTGACTTTATTTGTGCTGGAATTTAGAATGAGTAAGAAAAAATAAGCAGGTAGATCCAAACAATCTCTTCAACTGTGGCTAATCTGTAATGGAGGCATGTAGTGGGTGAGAAATGGAGCAGTGATAGAGATCCTGAAAAAAGGTGGCTGCCCTGTGGAGTGCAGCACATGGGGCTTTAACAAGCAGCTGAAAACTGAGGTGTGCAACAGGAACCTGTTCCAGGTGCCAGCAGAGAGGCCCAAGGGTCTTACCTGCCACGGAGAGTTTCTTGTGCTCGCTTTCCTGGTGGTGCTGGGTGTGTTCTGGGACTTGAGCAGCTGCTGAGGAGAGGAGGGTGTACTTGGCACAGGGGCAACAGGAGCAGGAGTGTTCCTCCTCAGAGCCAAAGGGTTGCCTGGACTTGTTTGTGCAGCAGGGCACAAACCTCAGGGCTCATCATGTGAGAGAAGGCTGCGGCGTGATTCACGGGCCACGCTGCCTTGGCCAGTGAGACCTGGCAGGAATTCTCAGCCTTCCTGAGAGAAGGGAAGTGGCACACAGAAAATGCTGGTCCCTGTGATGGAAACACAGTGGGGGTAAAGGGATGAAGAAGAAGGGAAGAAATTTTTTGGGAAACGAAAGGGGTTGAAATGAAAAATTAAAAGGAGAATTAATTTGGATTTGAAAGTACGAGATTCAGTGTAGTAAAAAGTTACTACACTTTTTCACAGTGTAGTAACTTTTAATTAAATTATAATATTCAAGAAGGATATAATTGTGTCTGTAACTTTGAAGAAAGTATATGCACAGAGTAGGTGGAAGTGTTTGCAGAGAATTTTCTGCAGCACAGAACTGGTTTGACAGGAGTCACTTTCCAGCAGACACAAAACATTCTTCATTCATGGTTCTTGGAGTTAGCTCAGGGAGTTGTGGAGTCAAAGGTGAGAAACTACAAAAGCTGTAAAGCTTTTTCTTCTTTTGATCTGTCAATAACAAGAAGGTTTGAAAATCACACCTGTCCTAACAAAACTTGAGGCGTGTATACAACGAAATTCACCGATGAGTTTGTTTTATTTAGAATAATTTGATTTCAGCTTAAAAAGACATTTTTTATTACTTTTACCTTATTGTTTACACAATTTCTTTTGCCCTATTTATAAATTGTTTTGCAGCTAATGAATATGAAATGTTCACTTAAAAATGTATAGTCAAATACTGAGGAGAAAAAAAAAAGATACTAATGTAAGAAACTTACAAAATAGTAAAATAAAAAAGTGTTTATGTAGTAGCTTCCTAATGAGTCAAAACCAAAAATATCCCCCCACAACATTCCAACTAGGAGGAATCTGTATTTCTTTTCAGGAAGAGTTCTAGAAATACAATGCAAATACAATGCAAGATCAGAACAGGTTATTTAAATCAGAGTTAAAGTAGGTACTTTGAAATCAAAAGTGATTTAACCAGTTTACCCTTAGGTAAACACCCTGAGGTACTGAACCTCAGATTTGTATTTGGATAAAGATGAGCAACTAGCAAAAAAATTCCAGTG
>VXBC01005313.1:24493-88382 GCA_013399945.1 Ploceus nigricollis | reverse complement strand
TTTTTTTTTTTTTTTGTGCCTGGCATTGAAAAATGTCTGGAAGACATTTCTGCAATCAGATACATGTAGGCATTAGATGTGTATGTGTGCTTGGATGGGGTGGTGTGGGAGAAACCACAGGAGGAGCAAACTCTTAGATCCAGTGGCTTTGTCCAGGGGATGGGAATGCATTTCTGCTTGTCCGAGGGTTTTGTGTCCTGGCCGTGTCTGTCCAGGTTTTTTTTTTTGGTTTTTTTTGGTTGGTTTTGTCTTTTAAAGGTGATTCATTTAAAATTCTGTTTTGATTGTTCCTTGGAACCTTGTTCATGCTGATGTCACTAATGGCCTGTGAGGCTTTCCATCACTCACTGGTGTACTCAGGGATTTGACACGTGGCTGTTGAAGGCTGGCTTCTGTCTGGAGTGTGACAGACATTCCATGCCACATGGACAATGTAACAGACTCTCTTCTATTACAGCTTTCACATCTTTTTTAACAGCTGGGTTATTAGTTTGTTCTTTCATTTTAATAGAGGTGAAACCTTATGGGATTTTTCGTGTCCTGCTTGGGAGTGTACATGCTCAAATTATCAAAATCAGACTGGAGATGAAGTAAAGAGGCAAGATTTTTTAAAAACTAGGAAAAAATCCAACACCACCACCCCAAAAAAAAAAAACAAAAAAAGCCCACAAAATACCTTCGAGTATTTTGTTACCAAAATGAGCAGTTAAGTTTCTAAGACATGGCATGCTGCCATTCATTTTTGGATGCTAGCAGAAGTTGCTGGATCCCCCTTTTTTAAAAATTTTTTTAAATTTATTTTTTATTTTTGTATTTTTTTTATTAGTGTCCTTCTGGGCAAAATTGTGAATCCATAAGACTGATAATGGGAACAGTCAGGGTATTTGAGAACACTTGGGATGTAATGTAGTGTTGAAATGTTACAGGGCCTCATAACCCATCTCTTATTTATGTAATACTGTAGCTCCAGTAACCTGAGCTGCTTATTTTTGTTGTCCTAGTAGTGTGCTCTAAATCTTTAGCAAGTTGTAAATCCATCTGAAAGTCTGAGTTCTGTTTTGAAATTTAAGATGGATAGGAGGTTTGTCTTAGGGATTAGGACACATCTTACCTATAAGGTTCAGGATGGATCTTTTAAAGATTTAACGTTTTATCTGTTTGGATTCTTTCCAAGGAATGAAAACTGGAATTTCCTGAAGAATGAAGTGTGTTGGTCTCCCCTCTAACTGTCAGTGTTCAGGGTGCTGATCAACAGAAAAAGCTCAGAGGATGCAGGCTGAAATACACAGTGTCTTGTGTCTAGCTGCATTTCTGGAAAACCAAAACCCTGCAGTTAAATAGTTAGTGATGATTGTTGCATCTACTTATCCTTGTAAACTCACTTGACAGGACCAGGTAGGAGCTCACTGATGTTTTAAGTATTACCTGGAAGTGAACAATAAGGTAGAAAGAGAAAGTCTGCACAAAATCAATTCATGGTGTCAGGAGCCCACTGAATAGTGAAGCTGCTTTTTACAGAGAGCTTTCTAAAGTATGTGAGACAAGCTGGTTTTGGTCTGTCTGCAGTCCCTTGGGTTAGGCAGGGTGAATTTCAGGGAACCAAGGCTGCTCTTTTTTTTGGGGTGTGTGGTCGTGAAGAGGGTTTTGATTACCTTTCTCTGTGCAGGAAATAAAATGCAGTCAGGATACAGGAACAGCAGATCCAGCATCATGCTGCTGCTGCTGCTGTGGAGTTGTGGTCACCCGGGCACACTGCAGCAGTAGTTCTGTTGGCTGAAGTTAATCAGATGCACCAACATTCCTAAGTAATTTCTTTCCTCTCAATTCTTACTGTTTAAGACACAAATTATATGTGTGAAGATTGATAGGATTTTCTGCAATTTCAAGGCTTTAGAACTGAAGTTTTTGTCATTTTGGTTTGGCTGGTCTCTAGTATAGACAGTGTGCAAGTAGTATGCAGAAATTGAACCCTGAAAACAGTAATATTCTTTATCTTCCTACTCTGGTGGTTCCCTAGACATATTTCCTTAGGGGCCACAAGTTAAGTCCCTTTAGGTGAATGTAGTATTTTGCAGGCAGGTAATGTGTTGTGATGTGAAGAGCAGTTTGTTTTGGAGCCGTATCTGTCCTGCCACAGCAGTGAGGAAGCAGCTGCTGGTGCTGGTATTGAGGCTGCTTTTGGTGTTTCAGAGTATTTTTTGCATAATTTTCTTTCTTATCTCAGAAGGCAGAGCAGATGTCAGGCAATCATCAGTCCTTCACATTTGAAGAATTCTGGGTTGTTTCCAGGTCCAACAATGTGCTGGATGTGCAGAAGTGCATTTGGGGTGGCCTGATCTCTTTAACTTTGTCATGTTTCCCTCTGGAAAATGACATCATTCGGCTTTCTGTTCCTCCTTTTTAGGCAAGATGTGTTCAGTGAGTCAGGCTGAGACTGCCCCTGGTTTTGCTGTTTGTGTTGAAAATCTTTATGGCTCAATAGTGACCCAGCTTTTCATAAGCTCCCATGCAAAGGCCCCATGGCAGGAATTGCCCTGTCACCACACCCAGAGTGATTTCAAGTGTCAGGAATATTGTGTTAGGTGTCGCTCCCATTTTATCAATCTGTTGGGACTGCAGATTGTCAGGTCTTCTGTAGGAATATGGGTGAGCACTTAGGTGGGGTTTCCTTTGAGCACATGGAGGTGGAAGATAGATTACTTCTCATGGTCTGTGTCTGGAAGTAACAGGGGTAGTTTTAGCTCCAAACTCTGTTTGTGTGTCTTTGCTGCCACAGGCCCCCAGCTGGGTAATAACTAGCATTGACTCCATGGTTTAGAAGGTTAGATCAATTGCTTTATTATATCATCTTGTGGTATATTATATTATACTTATATTACATTATATTACAGAGCAAGAGCTCTCAGTAACTCACCAGAAAATTCGTGACTCTCTGCCGAGCATCCTGACACAGCTGTGGATTTAATTGGTCAATGAATCCAAACACCATCACCAGAATTTAATCAAGCAATCACCTTGGGTAAACACTCTCCAAACACATTCCACATGGGCACAACAACGAGCAGAGATAAGAATTGTTTTGACTCTCTTCTCTGCTTCTCCCAGGAAAAGTCCTGAGAAAGTCTGTGCCTGCTCTCTGTGCCCAGAGAGTTCCTGCCATAGTCTGAGCTGCCAAGCTTGGATAAAAGGCAGAAGTGTTTTGGGAGTTCTTGGTCCTACCTTGCAGGACTTTGTGTGATCAGCAGGAGCTTGAGAAATGGATTTAAATGCCAGTGAAGCTTTAGCTGTCTTTGCACTATGAAGAGCTTGATTTAATTGCCTGGAGATGCCGAAACACCATCAAGATGAGGGAGGTGTTTTGAAATGGATTTATAACATTCTGCTAAGAGCTGTGAAGGATTTCACTGGAGATTTATTCCTCTGCGTTGCTGGAGAGCAGATACAGGAGATGTTGAATGTCTAGCAGTGTTACATTTCCAATAAGGGATATGTTTACTTACCTGCCTTAAAGGACCCTGAGAGGTGGGTTTCAAATTTCCATAAAACTCAGTGCTCTGTAATATATAGTAATGAAATAATAATACACAGGGTGTTCAGGATGGGTGAAATAATCAGCCTTGAGGAGATGAGTTTATTGCCTCAGGGGGGTCACTCCTGCTTAGTGATTGCCTGATCTCATCCTTTCAGAAGGAAAGCAGCAAGTTCATTGCAGTACAGCTTGGAGATAAAGCTCTGTAAACCCAGGTGTCTTTCTGAATAATGATGATCCAGCTTTTTATATACTTTGTGGGAATGTTGAAGTGCCTATTTTCATTTGTTTGTTTCTAATAAGTAGTTTAATTCTGCCTAAATAATGAAGGTCTGAACAGATGATCCTTGTTTTTATAACAAGGGTGACTAAACTCCACTCAAAGCATCATTTGAATTGTTAGTAGCCCATGTTTTACATGATTATAGGGGAACTGATTTCATCCTCTTTGATCTTTGAAATTAAAAGCATAGATTACATTATGCTGAGTTCTTTGCTCTGACTCTTCAGATTCATTCTGGATTGTTCTTCATCACTGGCTTTTCTTTTCTTTCAGTTAACAAAGGAACAAGGATTTAAATGTTTGCATTAGGTGCTTTGAAAATGACCAGACTTTTCACTTTCTTCTGTTCAACAGTTGTCAGTCTAACTCATTTGGTGATAGATATCTAAGTAGTTATATGTCTGTGTATATTTAATATGATGCATTAATCCTGTGACACAACAGAAGTATTTTTGAATGGAAGAATGATCCTTTTGCACTTGTTCTACGCTTGAGCAGCATCCAGTTGCTCCTAGAAGCCAACAGGGAAAATGTGGTTGTGAGTCTCAAATGGAAAAGTGGAAAGGCAGGCAAAATGTGAGATCCCAAGTACGCTGTTTGCCACTTTTACAATCTTGCTGTCTTGAATTAATTTCTAAAGTAACATTTCTAGGTAGCTTCAAAATAAAGAGACTAAAAATTTAGACTCGCTGTGTTGAAGCTCACTCTGATGTTTTGCTCTGGTGCCAGCAGAGTTGCACTCAGAGCAGGCTGGTGTCCTGTTCCTGGAAACTGTGCTGTCTTCTGTTCCGTCCTGTGACATGGCCAGGAGCACCACCTGGCCTGTAAATAACATAAATTCTGCTTTATTAACAAAAAACATAAACACAGAGTTGTCTTTGATTTTTTTGCAGCAAAACTTGAATTCTGAGTTCCTTTCCAATTTGAATTATTTTCTACAACTGCCAGAAATGAAGAAAACTCCAGGTTTGAATTTTTTAGCCTACATTGTTCTGAATGGGTCAAAAGGGGAAAATCAAGTGTAGACACATCCTTCCTCTTTCTCCTTTTCTGGTGAGAAACTTTGAAGGGAATCACAAATGTTTCTTCAGCAAAATGCTGTGAGGAATGCAGCAAGTAAAAATGTAATGCTTACCTTGTACTTGCTTGTCACTGTCTATGAAACCTGAGGTTGAGGGCACTTCCTAAAATTTACAGAAAACAAAAGAATAGGGAGAAATTGGAGTTACTGTGGCTGTATCTGAAGCCTTGGTGTGTCTCTTGAAATGCAGGATCTATGCTCCAGTGCTGTAATGATTGAATAGAAGAATATTAAGATTTATATTCTTGACTTCTAAACTAGTAGTTGCAACATCAAAAGGCAGTAAACCGTGTCATCAGAATCTCAGGGGAGGATGTTTGTAAGCCCACTGGTGGGCAGAGGCAGTGAAAGACATTGCCTTGTGGTGCTTATGCTGAGGGATTTTCTAAGGAAGACTTTTCTTTTCCAGCTCACATGTTCTGGCTTGAGACCTTGTAGCTGTCATGAGACAGAAGAAGTGATTTCTCAGTAGATAAAGGTTGTGACTTTCTCTGGTTGTTTTTAAACCATTTTTGTAACTCTTTTTAGCCTGGAGACAGTGCCTGTTGAGGGTGATGTGGTGGGTGGGAGAGACCCAGGGAGGGGAAGGAGGGCAGAAGAAGCAGAGCTGAAGTGCTGAACAAGACATGTTGGAGGCAAAAAGCTTCAAAGTCCCTTAACTCTTTAGCCCGGGATTCTGTTCCCCTGGCCAGGCTGCTGTAGTACACCCATGTACAAAGCCTTCCAGGTCTGTGGGGATTTGCAGCTGTGCAAGTCTCCCCTTTGGATGAGAAAGTGGAGCAGGGATGCTGGTTACCAGTGGAAAGGGATGGCATGTTTTCAGTAGCTAGAATATTGATGGAAGACTGAGCCTCTGTTTATGAGGTGGAACAGCAGCTTTGCAGGAGTTGCTCTCCCTTAAGGAGTAGGGTGCTGGCTTTAGGGCAGATTTTTGAATTCTGTCTGACTGAAGGTAGTATGTCACATCTGTTAATAAAATTCCCTCTCCTCTCCCAATAATGACCATTTCCACAGAGAGCCAGTTTCTTTTCTTGTTTCCATTTGTTTGGTTGTGGACTAAATGAAATTCTTGTGCCTTACTTGGCACTGTCAAGAACTATCCCTTTCCTCACATGTACGAGGTGCCTGCAGCATGAAAACCTGGGGTGCTGATGAGGGGGATCAGTGGTCTCCAACCCTGCAGTGCCTGCAGGACAGCCTGGGCATGCTCCCTTGCCAATTTGATGGTTTCACAGGAAAGTGATCAGCTGTTAGAGGAAACATTTTTCTTCCATGCGTGACTGTGATTTGTTTAAAGAGAGCGGCCTGCATTTGCCGTAAGAGGAGATTTCACTGGCATGTAGGTGAGTGGGCAGGCAGTTCACTTTTATTTCTACCTAAACAGCTGTATTTGTTGTCTTAGAAACCTGCATTAACAGTAACATCAGTGCTGAAGGGAGTGCTGCCTAATTAGCTGAAATATCCAGGCACTGGCAAAGACACTCAGTTTGTTGGACAACCCAACCCTGAGCAGCCCTAAGTGGGATTTTTAAAGGGCTTTTTTTTTTTTTTTAAGAAATACATCCTTCTTTAGACTGGTTGTCTTATGTATGCATATCAGGCTGGGCACCCAGCTAAGAGATGGCAGTGTCAAACAAGTATTTTTTTTTTAAATCTTGGCTGCAAGATAGGTGAAAGTGTTGGTTGTCAGCTTCTAGAAGTGAGTGGGTTTGTGGTGTAGAAGGTAAGTGAGAATTATGGCTTCCACTATAAAGTTGCCAAGTGCTCACTCAGAAAGATGCTGCTGATGTTTCTAACCAGAAGAGGAACTGAATTTGGAGAATACCAGTCTGTGATAGTAAGTATGGATAGGAAATAACTCTGCTTCCCTGCCAGCTGCTGTTGTGATAGCTGCTCCTTCCTTCTGCCTTGACAGCAAGTTGCTAACTAGCAGCAAAGATAAAGTACTGGGGGAGGTACATGCATGAAATTATCAGTAATAACCACAGTCTTGGTAGTTTTGTAAGGCTGGAATACTTCTAAAATACAATTTGCTGGTTTTACCTGATCTACCACAGTAGTCTCTTAGAGAGGGCTTTGACAGTGGTATTTATTAAGTGTGAATATAGGGACCCTGGATGTCACAAATTTACAGAAGCAGCAGTCTTTGATCAGAGGGATTGCTTTGGCAAAGAACAAAAACAGCATTTATTTTAGCAGTGAAAACACATATTTGTGCTGCTATAGACAAGTTTCTGCACTCCAGCAGGGCCAGCATGCTTTGTAAGTTGCCAAGTAACCTTTCCAGGTTGGATCTAGGTCTTGGAAAGTTTGAGACTGTTGCTGGGTAATCCTGAAAGCAGCAGTAGGAGACGTGTAACCATTTGTGCCTCTGTCACTGGATTTGAAGTGTCTGCATGGGGTGGGGCTGCCTCTGTTGAAGGAGAATGTGTGCACCTGCACTAAATCCCCAGTTAGGCCAGCTCTGAAACACAGCAGCTTTTCTGCAGTAGTTCCTTATGAAAGGCATAACAAAGTGATTCCTCTGGTGCTTCCCTAATGAGTAAATAAAATCTGTGGAAGTGATGCTGCAGTGCTTTGGGAATTGCAGATAGTTTGAGAGTTGGAGTGCTGTTTCCAGGGAACTGAGCTACCACTTTGAGAGGCTGAAGTACAGCAAAGCAGCTGACAAGTGCTGGATGAAAATGATTTATTATCTCTGTGCACTGCAGTTCAGTAGCAGGTAACCATATCCTTTCAATTGTGTTGACCCTTGCTAGGATTAGTACTCAAAGTAAATTGTCAGATGTCTGTAAAGTGCTGTCTTTGTTTGGTGTTTCATACTGACCTGTCATGTTTGATGATTTTTCTCTAAATTTATCTTCTAGGAAGATATTTCTCATGTTATTAGGGTTCTGTTTGAATTCTGCTTTTTCAAAGTGGAAATCTGTAGATGGTGCACAGTAGTTTATGCTTTTAAATTATGCAGGCTTGGATTCAATGTTGAGTGTTAACTGAAATGATGGTTTCCTCAGCAAATGATGTAATAGTAAAGAAGAGACCTGCAGGAAGAGGTATGAACTTTAGGAATACATTTTACAAATCATTTTTCTAGAGGAGAAAAAAGATTGTGTTTGTCTTCTCAGCAATGATGCTATGAAGCAGTTTTCTGCTGTGGAAGAACTGCAGGTAAAAATGGAAATGGAGAGTTGAAACAAATGTGGATGAAAGAAAGTAATCTCTCTCCCACCTTCCACTTCTGAGTAACACAGAAACCATCCCAAGGAGAATAAAGCAGAAAACTGCAGTGCCCAGAGTCCAAACAGTGGGACTTCTTGATGCTTTTGTGCAAGTGAGCACTTCTTTTCCTTCAATATTCTCACTACTTGCATGAAATGAAGTGACAAATAAGCAATACTGGTTTTTTCCCAGGATGTGAGGAATCAAAGGGTCCAAATTTGAGGAAGCTCTGAAACCCCGGCCAAACTTTGTGGCCAGTGTTTAACCTCAGTCATGTTCAGTTATACTTTTTCTCTGTCACTTTTAGTGGACTTTTTTAAAATACTGCACAAAAATTTGTGTGTCCTTTGCATTTTGGTGGCCAGCATCAAGTGCATTCCAGTACTGTAATTTATGACACAGCATGGCTCTTGTGTAAACCTTAGCATGAGTTGCAGGATCAGCTGAGTTGTTCTCTTCATGTGTCTTCAACTTAAATAATACATGAACTTGTGCTGGACTTCCACAAGGTCATTCTGTGCTCCTCTGCATGAGAGAAAACAAGCATAGTAAACTTAATCAAAGTGGCAGATTATATGTGAAGTTCAGAAAGTGGAATTAAAAGTGTTCCAGAAACTGAAGTTTTCTGAAGAGACCACAAGTACTTTAGAAAGCAGTTGAGGATGTAGATAAGATATGTTACTGATACCTAGAATGGTGAGATGAGTACTGGGCAGAAAATCTTAGTTTGGTAAGAAAATAGAAAGAGAAAAACCCCCAAACCAAAATAAAACCCCAAAGCTGAAAGAGGATTCTTGTTAACTCTGGTAGTTGAACCATGGTGTAGCTTCTCTCATAAGGTAACAGCTCTCTGTGGGAGTTGTTCTACTGGCCTTTAGCTGTTTTCTATATAAGGGGGTGCTCATTTCAGCATAGAAAAATCAATTTGGTCGTTAACAGAACCCGTGTGTGTTGTGCATTGTTCTCTTTTCGTTGTGCATTGCAGATGTGCCTAAAGCCACGTTCAGGTTTACTTCTGTGAATCCCTTCTCTCTTGGGTGAGATTCAGTAAAACAGAAAATAGCAGAAAAGAATTGTTTGGATTCAGAAACAGCTGTACAAGATCTTAGGGGCAAGGGAGGCAACTGAGAAACTTGTTGTGTTGGTTGATTGCTCTTCAGTGTCAAGGTTTTTCCTCAGGTGGGTGGAATTGTTTCCGTTGCTGATGCAGTGGGTCTTTATAAATTTGATCTTGGAAAATTAAAGCACATTAAATATTGAGCTTTCCTGTGTAAGGTATTGTTGATAAAGATGTATTAAAAGTGCAGAGCTCTGGGATGAATTTTCCTAATGCAAAGCTGTGCAGTTTGACACGTGGTTGTGTTTGAATTGTTGCCTGCAGAAGCTCTCGTGTACCCTGCTCTAGGCCTGGTGATGTGTCCACTTGTGCACAGGCACATTTGAAACCTGCACTGTTGTTCTGCCTGTGCATAAGGGTTCTTCCTTTTAGTTGTGCTACAGCTCTGCAATGAGGTATGAAGAGCAGGGAAAAACAGGAAATAGTTCTGTAGAAAGGCATGTTTGTACCCCAAAGCTTGTTGCATTAGGAACTCTGCCCCTGGGTTTAGCTGGTTAGCAAACCTCATCTTCACACAGCAAGTTGGTATTACCTGGTTTGGGAGCCTTAGTTGTTCCTGTGTTCAGTGCAGTCAAAAGTGCAGAAAGTTTCTGTGGCATTTGCTCATTTTTAATGTTGTAGACTTGAAAAGGTTCAGAGATGGGCAGTAGAGGTGCTATGGGGATGACTTCTGTACAGGGGATACTTATCTGGTAGGGTAGGATTGTCAGCCTGGCAATGGGGATGCTTCAGGTCCTGTGTGCCACAAGATACTTGTGAAGTAGATGGTGTGAGTACAGTGTGCAGGCAGCAATTGCTCACTGTGCCTTTCTGTGAATTAAACCATTGCTTAAAGTTGGAAATTGGTAGGAAAGAAAACCCCTGTTGGCGATGAAGAGAGATGGGGAAGACTGAATCCGAATTTATGTGGACTACCAGTGCTTATACACTGCTTTAGGAAGACTGGTAATGTTTACTACAATGATTAGGTTAAAGTCACATACACAAGCTTATGCATATTACAACATCTCTTGCTTGCAGCGTTTAATGAAATTTTCTTTTTCCGGTAAACCAGTCTGATTGAATCTTCTTTTAATCCTCAAAGTTCTGTTTGCTCTTGCCAAGGCATCCTGTTATCAAATCTCTTGTGCTAACCAGGTCCACAGTCCATCATCTGTCTTGTGTCCCAATATCTCAACAAACCCCCAAGCCCCTAAAAAACTCCCAAACCAAACCAGCTCCTGTATGATAAAAGCTGTGGGTTTCACAAACAATTGTAGGTTGTGAAAGTCTAGGTGTGTCCAAGGAGGTGATGAACAGGTGACCAGAGTGGCCATCCAGCAGGAGCTGCCATGTTCACTGGTCTCTGGCACAGAGACACTGTGAGGGTACTGAGGAGAAGGGCAATGCACTCCTGCATCATCCTCTGCTCCTTCCTGTCCATCTCCAGGGCTGGCTGTTCAAGGACAATACTGGGGGAAACAACCTTTGGGCTTGACTCACTGTTCTTACACGATGCTTTTGTATTCCTTGGAATTAAAAGGAAAGTGTTCTTCAAGGGATTTCCTCATCAGGAATGCCCAGTAGTAGTGTTTCTCTATGAGGTGTAATACAGAAATATTTTCTTCTTTAATTTCGTACTGTGCAGTTTTTGATTACCTGAATTTAGCTACTTTGTGGTATTTGTAGGCTGATCTTTAATACAGAGAGAATTTGAAATATTTCTTCTTTAATTTCGTACTGTGCAGTTTTTGATTACCTGAATTTAGCTACTTTGTGGTATTTGTATGCTGATCTTTTAGTAACTCTGTGAAGTTACTGGGTCTATAACTTTGATCACTAAACCTGATGTAAGACGTTGTGCTGCAGAAAAATACTCCAGTGTTAATCCCAAGAAACTCCTAAGAGACAGGAAAAATGAGCTCTTTGTGTCACTGTTTAATTAGCCAAGGCAGATCAAAGTGCTGGCAGGGAGATGGTTTAGGAAGAGGTTAAACTGCAGTTCTGTGGTTTCCTGTCAGAAGTTCCAGACACTTGATGATACTTACATTGATAATTGGTGTCTAAATAGGTCCTTGGTATCTTTCCTGTGTTTCCATGGATGCTCTTAGGCTCATCTCTGCTTACACTCGAGTCATAATCTACGTATCTGGGAGCATTTTTGACAAAGAAGAGCTTAAGCATGTTTCTCATTAAGTACAAGTAGAATATTTGAAAGGTATTTATTTATTTAACTGATCTGTCTCTGTGACAGGATGACAGTATTGCCTTATCCTGACAGATGGAATAGTCAGGCAGGGCTGCTAAGTGACTTGCTCAAACCAAAAGAGTTGGTGATGGGGGCAGACAACCCTCTTCTGGTGGTTTTTTGACTTGAATTTTCGTGCCTTCTGTACAACCTGGATCATTTGTGAATGCTTCTTTTTGAATTCTGTGTCTAAATGTGTGAAAGAGTTCCTTCAAAATGGGCAGGTACTATGGTTGGAGGTGTCTGACTCTGCTCTCAGTGTTTTATCTCCTTCTGATTAGACTCTCTCTGATGATTTAGGTGTGCAGAAGTGTTGTGCCTTATGCCCCTTGTGGTCCCCCCAACTCCCCTTTGTTGCTGAGGAAGTAATTAAACTTTTGGGCCCTAAAATAAATGTTGGAAAAAACCCTTCAGGTGATGAGATGTTAAGCCCTACTATCTGTGCTTTGTGTTCTCTAGCTGGGGAGGTTTGCAAGGCCAGAACCTCTTCTGGCTGCTTTTTTCTTCCTTAGGACCTTTCCTAGGTGAGCTAGAGCCATCTCTTACACCTTTTCTTATCTCAAAGTACTGTATTTTTGTTTGAAAACCAGCTGAGGCCTTCCTTTTCCTAAACTTTTACTGCAAATTGTAGGATTAATAGTTGTGTTTGAGGATTCTCTTCCCCCTGAGCCCTCCTCTCCCCATTCCAAAAGTCTATAAATACCACTGGGGCCAAGTTAAGTCCTTAAATACATGAGACATGCATTAAGTGTTTGTAACTTTGACTGGCAGGGCTGTCTGTGCAGTGATGACCAGTACCAAAAAGGACTGCATGGTATTACATTCATTAATCTAGCTGTGGTCTGGCTTTAATTCTGGGTAGATACATAGAGAAGAGGCAGTTTCTTTCAGGAGGGGCAGTGGTTAAAACAGAGCTGCAGGAAAAGGTAGGGAAACTGTAGGTTTCAGAGATTGGTGTAGCAAGAGCAATTTTGTTAAGTTTGGTAAAAGCATGATTTAAATGGAAAAAGCAAAGTAACTCCAAAGACACCACCAGATGGGTGAGATATAGGAAATACTTCTCTAGTGATAAATTTTTATATAGGATAATTATGGTAACCTCTTAAAAAACATGCTTTAGAAGTCAGGATAATATGTAGTTACACCTAGTAAGAGTTATGTATATTGAGATGCCTGGACTATATGGACTTTTACACAAAATAATAAATGTACCACCACTTTTTTGTACAAAGTTCAGACTTTTTGCAAAAGTCTGCAAGGAGATCAGTCCTTTGTCTCTATTGGAAAGGTCATTACAGATACTGTTAATAACCAGAAATAACTGGCAGATAACAATCTGAAGGTCTGCTCTGTTCTGCTGTGCTCAGCCAAATGACAGCAGCTTCATGGAGGGCCTTGCTCTGTGTCTGCACTCTTCCTCTTGCTTGCCAGAACCTAATTAGAAGGTAGAAAACCCCAAAAAGGCATTTTAGAAATGCCATAACTACGTTTATTAGGAAGTCTGTGCAATATGTTAGATTGGCACCAGCTATCCTTGCCTTTAATTATTTGATTTTGGTAGTTCTGCAGCCAAACTCCTTGCTGATCAGGGCAGATTTACACAAACCCTGGGTGCAGTGCTTGAGTACAGGAAGGCAACCAGGGGCAGGGACTCTGGTGTTCCTGCATCCTTCCTGTGGCTGCTTTGGGAAGGGGATTGGAGGCAAGAAGTTTGTGTGGCTGTTGGGCTGCTGGAGAGCAGTGCCTTGGCAGTTCTCCTGCAGGAGCTGCAGTGGAGTCACTTGGCACACTTGGGTGGCCAGGCTGGTTGTTGCCATGCCCCAGACACTTCCAAGGGCTTTTCCAAAGGCTTATAGCAAGAGCCAGCAATGTCTTTGTAGCAGACAGGATTTGCTGGGGGATGGCAGCTTAGGGAAATGTGTGTGGTAAAATCCTGTGTGACCCTGCATGAAGGGGGAAAGTAATGCTGCTTGACCAAATCTCTCTCAGCTTTATTTTCTGCACCTGTGGGACAGTGCCAGTGGCATGGAGGTGGAGGTGGGCATCACCAGTGTCTGACACAGGGAAAGGGATGACACCTGCCAGGTCCTTGCCTTTGGCTTACGGCTGGCAAGGAAGAACAAGATGATGGGCATTTGGGCTCCTGGGTTCTTTTGGGTTTGTTTTATCCCATGGATTCTGTGTTTTGTAAAGTGGAGCTCAGGTTTCCCCTGTGCCAGAGGTGCTGAGCAGAGTTCCTTGGTTGTGCCTCTGTTTCCTGCCACTCATGGGGATTTGTTGTCCACGAGGCTTCCCTTCCCCAGGTGGGCATGGCTGGAGGTGACCCAGGGGTTCAGAAGGCATTGGGGTTGTTCTGGTGAGAGATGTGTGTGCTTGGGAGCCTTTGCAGGGGCCTGGGGCACAGAGACTTGTGCAAGAAGAGGCCATGAGGAAGGGGCCAGCTAGTGACCTCGGGGTTCTGTGCCTGGAAGCTGAGGCCATGGCAGTAGCCAGTGTCACTTGCATGGGAAGCCCATGTGGAAGCAGCATTTTCCAAAAGCCTTTGCTCCACAGCACATTGTCCTTGGGTCTGGTGAAGATGAAGAGAGCTCTCCTGAGGTACAGACCCCTCCTGGGGTATTCACCCCCTTGGGATGAAACAGCCCCATGGGTGGAGGAAATGCCTTATGCAGAGCCTTATCAGTGTTGCTTTGGTCCAGATTTATTGTATCTGGGAATTTAATGGATTTAAGTTTACCTTCCCTTTGCTGTGTAGCTGATAAAATATAAAATTTATCTGGCCCAAAGTCCGGCCTGTTCAGCTCCTGGCCACTGGAGCTTTGGGAGGCTGGAGGGATCTGGCAGGGCTTCATACCTCAGGAAGGAGGAGATGGGGGGAGGTGGAGGTTGTGTCTGTGCTGAAAAATCACTTGAAGGCTGAAGAAAAGACAATCAATACCTGTTTTTGTTGACAGGGTTTCTTCTTTTTCCGTCAGTTCGCGGTTTTTTTTCTGCTCCTGGGTGGAGCAGCATCAGAAACTCTTTAGGTTATTCACTGTCTGCTTCTCTGTAGTGGTGCTTTCTGCTGCTCTCCTTTCTGCTCACCTTGATGGGCTTCTTCAGTCTCTGAAGCTGGAGAGGAAAGAGGGAAGCAGCTCATTTTCCCAGACTCGAGTGGAGGAAGGGAGGCTGAGTGCTTCCTCAGTTTAGCTAGGAGAAGGGGAGAACTTCTTCCATTCTAGTTATCTCAAGACCATTTGCTTGCATCCCACCAAAAATTTGGTGAGATGGCACAGGCACTATGAGACTTCCTGAATTTTGTTGTATTTTGTTAAGGCCTTTGTTGTATTTTTGTTAAGGTTTAATAAACCTTTGAGATTTTAGAAGTGAGCGTCGTTTCTCACAAGGGTAAGGAGGAGGGTTGTATCTGTGACATCTGTCTTGCCCCTGTTGCTGCTGTTACCATGATGCCTTCCTTTTTTAGCCAAAGTTCTGCCAGTAAAATTTCTTCCTTCTCTATCACCTGCCTTCCAACTATTGCTTGCTGCTGAACTTCAGGAAGTTCACTGGAGTCCTGTTTTTGTAAGGTCAAGCTGAGGGGATTGAGTGGTGTCCCTGTACATAGTCTTGGGAAGAAGCCTGAACTTCAGATTTCTGATGATCTGGTTAGCTGGCAACTATCTCTAGAGAGGGAACATCCACTCTGATTTTATGCAGTCATAATTACAACCTTATAACATCAAAGGTAGCTTTAATATATGTGAAGCACTTCTTATATTGTCCTTGCAGAATACTTGGCTAAACTCAGAACAAAAATTAAGTACAGTGTGAATTGCTTAGAACTCTCATTTCGTCACCATGCTGGGGTTGTAAAGATCTTCATTAGTGTTCAATTAACTCCTAAACATCTAAGGATAGTTATTTTACAGATGATCACTGTGGCAGTGTTGGATGAAATGAGTTTTATAACATTTCACAGTGAGGAATATCTCCTGGTGTACTAAAGGAAAAAAAAGCCTAGCAAGAAACCTTGTCTAGCTGAAATTATTGCTCTTCTAAGCTCTGAGTGGTACATGCTGAAAAAAATGATTATCCACTGAATGAGAAGTCTTTTATTCTATTCTTTTGAAGCCAGATAATAACCTGACACTTGCTTTTATCCAATGATTTTTTGGAAAGCATTAAAAAAATAAATTCACGGTTTCCTATGTGGGTATGAAGTCAGTTCCCTGAAATGAATGTTCAGTATAAAAACCTAATAGGTAAGAAGAAAGACATTTATTGCAAAGCAGTTGGCATAAATTTTACTTCTAATGAGGATAAAATACATGTAAATGAATAATTACAGTAATTGTTATAGTTAGGATTTGTTCATGACAAAGGTCTCATAATTATATAACCAGCTTTGGGTTTATTAAGATTTATAGTCTGAATGCTTAATTCCATTTTATTCCTTTAGAAGTGGAATTTGCTAGAGGAGGAGCATTTTCAGGAAGCTGACTTGCTACATGCTCTCAACTATAGATGTTTCCAATTTTCTTCTTGGCAAGGCTGGAAGGCTTCCCATGAGAAGCTGTAAATGACCAAAATTACTGTAATGTGGGGATCTAATAGTTGAAGGCATTCCTGAGTGGGCATACTGGGTCTGACAGTTTCTGGCTTTAAACTGGAATAGATTTTCTCTCTCTCAAGTTTTAAGAAGTTCTGGTTGCAAATAAAAATGTTTTGTCTCCTTTGCAAGTTAATGCAATTTAATTGTAGATTTTAAAGGCTATTTCTTCTTGTGTGCTGTTGCACATCCTCTCTGCTTCTACTAGAATTGAATAAAAGCAGCTCTTTTGCTGTGGTTTGGCTCTTTTTGGCTTCGGGACGAGTCCTTTAGCCACTGCAGTCACAACAGTCACAGCATCCTTAGGCTGGTTTTAATTACAGCAGAATCTGCAAGCATCTCTGAAGCATGGAGAAGAGTTTTACATCTCATCAGCTGTAGGTGGGGTTGAAATTGACAGTGATCCAGTGTGGCTCTGAGGGTTTCCAGGGCTTTTCCCCTGCATTGTGCTGCAGTGCTGAAATAGGTTCAGTGCTGCAGCGCTTTTGTCTCCAGGTTTTCTGTTTGGACTAAGGTTGAATTCGTGGAATCGCTTTGTTCTGTGGTCCCCAGCAGGGGTAAAAGCACATACAAAGTCCTGGTATTCTACCTAGTTCTGTTCTCCTGCAGGTATAACCACCCAGAAATGTATATGCTAAATATATATGCTATAACCACCCCTAAATACTTAGGTGAGCATAGTAAACTCCTGTTGTTTATAGCCTAAAACACACCTGATGGGGCCAGCAGCTCATGGACAGTTTCTCAGAGTTTTGCATATACTGTAAGAATCTAGAAGTGATTAATAAACCCTTTTTTATAAAGCTGGATTTAGATAACTTGATTTTGCATTATAAATCTAGGAGTGCCTTGCCTAGACTAATTTTGTTTCCTTGTCTATGGAGCAAACCAAAGCAATGTATTTCTGAACACCAGAGCACTTTCAGAGACGGCTCTTACAGAATGTACATTCACTTTTTAGTTTTTCCTTTGTCTTTCTTAGAACTTCAGAGGAACTCAGGGCAATCCTCTTTCCTCCTCCCTCCCCATCTAATTGAGGTTGAGAATTCAGGTGCTCTAACCCCATGAGATTTAAAAAGTTTCTTTGAGACTATTAGTTAATCACGATGAATGCGTGCCGCTTTCTGCTCTTCGCTAAATATAGAGGCGGGACTGGGTCACGGTGTCCTCGGCTGTCACAGGCACCACAGGAACTTTCTTAACCAAGCTTTGTCTTAGCTGCAGGGATTTTTGCCTTCACTGTTCCAGCTGAGGGTGCTGCTCCTGAACTTCGTGGCTTGAATGCTCAGGAATCAGCTTTGAATTTCCAGCCTGCGTACGTGTCACTGGCTGGTTCAGAGCCATTTGGCCTCATGTCAACGAGGTTTATCCTTAAACCTGAAGAGTTCTTTTTCTCTTCTTGATATTCCTGTGTGAATATACAGACCAGTGATAATCCTGTCCTTTTTCAGACTGGTTTTGTGAGTCTGAACACGCTGGAATCCAGTCTTGCATGCTCTCAGGTGTAACTGTTTGCTGTACACAGTCCTGTTCATCTGTGCCCTAAGGAGACATTCCCATGATGAAGATGCCCAGGATCCTGTCTCTGATCTCTCCAGCACTTGATTCCATTTGTCCACTGGAAAAAAAATGGATAGTCCTTAAGTACTCAAGTATTTAGTGCAGATTTGATTCAGGATTGCACATTATGTTCCATGCTGCCTTAATAAGTAATTGAAACTACTTCACTGCAGTCATGCAAATAAAGTAATTGCAGTGTGGCCTGGAATTAACCTGCACTGGGAACTAACTACCTTGACCTTTTTCTGTTCTCCCTCAGCCTTTCCTTTTCTTTTTTTTTTTTTTTAAATTCAACTATATACGTATTTTCAAATACAGTCCTGCTTGATGTTGATTAACATATTCTGTGCATGGTCCATCAGTGGATTTTTATTGTGGTTTCAATAGTTGGTAGACATTTAATCTTTTTCTTTCAGTCACACATCTATCTCCTAAAATTTTTTTTTTTTAAATTTTGAAAGTCTAATCTCCTTCCCACCCCAGTAATTAAAGATTGGAAGAAAGATTTGTCTGGCAAATACTGCACATGGGGTGAAGTAGGAAAATGTGCTGAGGCTGTCCTGTAAAGGGTAGATGTTCTGGAGGAGGGGTTGCCAGTTGCATGTGTGTACACACACCTCCACCTGTCTTGCTGTCTTGTACATAATAACCATCCATTATCCCCACTATCTATTTTAGGTTTTTGTTGTTTGTCAGCAGTATAATTATTTGTATTTTTTTAGTGTTTCTCTCCTCACATGTTTAAAATATAACAGCCAGTTTTATATGTTTAATATAAATTTGATTATAACAGCCAGTTATCTCTCAGTAGGGCTTTGGGGAGGGGATGCAGTCACTCCATGGAGTAGTAATCAGCTCCCCTATCACCAGGCACAGGACTGCATTCTCTTCTTATCTTTAGCAATACAAAAGGTGCAGCTCCCTTTGCTGTTTTATTACAGCTAAGAGCTTTGAAGAGTCTCACAAAATGAGATGTCACCTCTACTGTGCCTCCTTTTCTTGGGGAGAGGCCAACTGCAGTGCTATTGCTGATGCTGATGTCATTTGTCTCCTTGAGTGAGACTTTGTGGCATCTTCCTCTTCCCATTTTTGTCCTTCGCCACTTTTTGTTGTGCAATTGGGATTCGAGGCTTGTGAACTCATCGTTTCCTTGAGTTGGATTTTGTTCCTTTGTCAGAGAGAGGGTGAATTACAGTCACAGGTGCGTTCTTGTTTCTGTGTATTGGTTTGAGGAAGGCATCAGCTGTTAGTTGATAAACCCCATAAGAAACCTGTGGGCACGTTGTGGCCTCGGGTCATTAACTGGAGCGTGCGCTGTCACCACACGTCTATGACAGTGCTCGAGTGTGGCTTTGATGTGTTCTCCCTCAGTGGGCTGGCCCTGCACTTCTCCATAGCACAGGCAGAGCCAGGGTCTGCCCCTGGGGCAGAGGGGCAGAGTGGGTGCTGGAATGTGCTTGGCAATGTCCCACAGTAGCCTGTGGGCTCAGGCCAAGTGGCAGCACCAGGTCTGTGCACCGCAGGAGAACTCAGAACTGCAGTGCTGGTGTTGTGTTAAGCACGAGCAAAAGTGACATCCTCATTCACAGCTCTTCCATCTCCTTTCCTCTGTGCCTCTTAGGGTGTTTCAAAGATGACCGGATTGTGTTCTGGACCTGGATGTTTTCAACGTATTTCATGGAGAAGTGGGCCCCCCGGCAGGACGACATGCTCTTCTACGTCCGTCGGAAACTGTCCTACGTCAGCGGCGAGAGCACCGAGGGCAAAAAGGTCAGTAAGGATGTATTTTAGCTTGGGAAGCTTAAGGTAGCGTGGGGTTTGGTGTTGTGGGGCACCTGGCACATCTGAAGAATTGCAAAGCGAGGATGAGGAATTTCCAGCTCTGCTCACCACGAGATGTCACACAAAATTGATCCGTAAGGAAATACCACGGTTGAGGTTGTGAATCTGCCTTGGCAGGGGGGTTGGACTGGATGACTCCAGTGGTGTCTTCCAACCCCAATGATTCTGTGATTCTGTAACATCAGCAGCAGCATAAATGAGGTGTGCTGTTACAGACTTGAGAAAATCAGAAAACTTGCCTGCCTTTTTGGAAAGCTGATTTTTGTTTTGTTTTTCGGCGATGATACTTTATAAACTCAAAGCACAGGTCTGTAGGAAGAGAGGAAAAAAGGAGAGGGATGGTCATGCTGGTATTTCTAGAAGAAAACTGGCTGAGATTACCAGAGTATCAGGAATGAACATCTGTTGGGTGTGTACTCAGTAGCAGAATACAAGCAGCATCCTGGAGCTGGGATGCAGCAATGACAAGCAGCAGAGAAACTACTGTATTCTCATAGTCTACATTTAGGATAGCGTGCCCCTCATAAAGAACTATTGTTTGTTCCTTGCAAACACAGTCAGGTATCCTCGTGCTGCTGCTCAGGTATTTTCCCATGAGACATCTGAGAAACTTCTTAGCATTCCATGGCAGTTTTCATCTTAGGTGGAGGAAACAGAAACAAGAGGTAGAATGGTTTTATTGGGAATTAAGGTTGGTGGCTGTAGGAAGATAAATGGAGGACGAAAAGACAGGGATTGATTTCCTGGCACATGGAAATAATTGGCACTGTTGTTGAATCACAGGTATTTGTGCATGGTGTCTGTGAAAGTGTTGGTAACCAGCTGTGCAAGAGTTCTCTGGGTTCATATGTGGTGGTGTAAAGAGCCACTCAGCTCCCTTGAGGAAAAGATTCCAAAAGGCTTTCCCACACTTTTGATGGAGATACAGAAAATGGACAGAATTATCTTCTCTCTTCACCCTGGCCCTCCAACTTCCATCATGACAACCACTAAGGAGAAGATGGAAAAATGTGGTTCTTTCTCTATCAGATGAGTGTTTAGTCTTCAGCTAGTGTATTTGGAGCTTTACGACTTGTGGGGGAAACTTCCATCCTGATTGTTGTTTCAGTGGCTATGAAAGCATCCCTGTTTCACATCAAATGATATCATGGCTTTATTCAGCCTGGTAAAAGCATGGGTTGTTTAACCTCTTTCCTTCTCAACAAGGAAGGTGAATCTCAGAGACAGCCTATTTGCTTAAATCCATTCACAGACCACTGATCAATCTAACTGATTCATTAGCTTAAAGTGTCTGAACCTCTTGTGGATAGGTGACAGTGACATAAACCCTTGTATTTGCTCTCAGAGCGTTATTTAAGCTTTTTAAAAGCACCATAAATAATTGTTATTTGTGAGGAGGTTGCATAAGTGGCGGTTACCACAAAATCAGCATTAGTGAATCGTGTGTGGTAACAGCTGGGATGGGGAGTGGGCCTTTATGGCGCACAAAGCATTTTGTAACTCTCCTGTGGCTGGCTGTATGTTGCATGGCTTCTGAGAATTGAACCTTTCCTGTGACTTTGAAGCGCTTCAATTGCTTTGTGAAACTTCATAGTTGGTGATTCATTGGTACTCGTTCAGCTGTCCTCCTGTTTGGTTTCACTTGACTGCTTTGTAGTTCCAACTCCTCCTTTATCTGATTTTTGAGCCTGCCCAGTGCAGTGAGACACCAAACAACTACTCCTACACATCAAATTATGACTACATGGGTTTTTAATTTACTTTGTAGTTTTGGACATTCTTCCTTGAAAAAATGATGCCAAAATGCCAAAGTCATACTGTTAAAGGGGAGGGAGATGGAGACTGGTATCTGTAGGAGCTGGAGAGAAGTGCAAGCCTCCCTGCCACCCACCAAGCTGTGCTCTCATTTAGGTTTCCAGGGCTAGACTGAAAAGGCAAATGAAGGGGAGAGTTCAGAGTTGTTTGGGGATATTTAGGACTAGAACTGGAGCTGTGCTGTTGGCTCCTGCTTTATGCCAGGCTGAGCCAAATGGTCTGGTGATGATTCCTTCATGGACCACTTTGAGGGTGACTTTGTAGTGTGGGTGTACAGTGAGGCAAGTTCATTGTAGTTCTTCCACAAACAGCACTCCATTTGTGCTCTGTGCTTAGCTGGCTGCTGCAGGTTTTGGCTGAAGAATGCTGGCAGAGGTGACTCGATGCCATGTCAGCTCAGAACATTAGTTTATGTTCATGAAAATAAGATCTGTGCAGCTTTGAGGATAGCAATCATCATGCTGATGACAACGACCGAAGGGGCTGAGTGGGGAGATGCTGTTTGTCTGAATGCTGGCAGTGGTGGTGTTTGTTTGTGTCATTTCCATGCCCTGCTGTGTCACTGGGAAACAAGTGTCCATGAATCCAGTGGCTCCCAGGCTTTGGTGCCTGAACTGTCTGATTAAAAGTAGCTCCTGCTTGTGGGTATGGGTTTTTCTGTGCTTACTGGAGCTGGAAGAGTGTTGGCAATAACATTTGATTTTAAATTGAAGTGTAACAGAGGATAAGCAGAAAAAAACCAGATAGGATCGAGATTAGATGTTCTGCTCAGCTTTAAGACTGAATGAGATGGGCTTTGGATGCAGCCTAGTCATGACAGCTTGAAGTAATAAATTGTGCCATTTGGTATGTCCAGTAGGTGCTGGTGGTAAACTTGTCTACCATCTTAAATTTTATTTTAAAAGGCCTTTTAAATTATCTGCTTTGCACTCTGCCTGGTCTAAGTGACTTTCCATTTGTTTCTCTTTTCCTTCCCACCAATTTCTAAACTGAGCACAGATGGGTGAAACAGCAATTAAGCTCCTAATAGGTGAATGCCTGGGCAGAGCTGCCATACTGAATTCTGGGCTATATCCACTACACAGACTCTTGGATCCCAGAGAAGTACATTTAATTCTCTCTTTCCTTGGCATGTTACAATAACACTCTTGTAGTTTTTCTTGCCAAGTTTTGAAGATACATCTTCTCTTGGTGTCTTTAAGCAAAACCACAGACCTCTTTGTGTCAGGTTCTTTGCAGACCAAGGCATTGTGTAGTGTAGCTTTTCACAAGGTTAAGGAATTTAGCAGGGTTTTGTAAAGTGGAATCCCTTTGACTTGTCACTCTTTATTAAGTTGAGACTCAAAACCAGCTTTGCTGCTGCCTCTCATGCCAGCTGATGTGACCTGCTGCAAAATGTAAGCCTTGATCCTCACTTCCAAAGGGTCTTGGACATTGCAGGTTTGAAAGGTTAACATGGCTGGACTTAGGATTATGATTTTAAAATGCTGTTAGGTCAAGACTGAGTATCTCTGATCTTTCTGTAGAGAGCAGCTTTGCTTTCTCCTGGGAATCCAAAAGGTGCAAGTATACAGTGTCACACAGCTGGGAAAGAAAGGTAAAACTTCAGTGATAGACCAGCAAGTTGTATTCTGCCTTTCATTGTGCCTGGTCACCTGAAAAGGTGCCATATCTATAGGGCAAAGCAATAAAAAAGATAAATGTAAGATACCCTGGGCATATGTTCTGAGCTTGCCTGGATATTGGAGTAGTTCCTATTTTCTTCAGCATCCTGTGAATGTGGAGGAGTAGAGTTGCTGCCAAATGCACAGGACGGTCATTAGGCCTGTTAAGTCTCCAAAAAGCTTAAGCTGTTGGTGTTGAGACTGCAGCTTCAGAGACAGAACTGAACAGAGCCATGGTTTATGTGTTATGTGCATCTGGACCTGTGACTCAACAAATGCTGCTTGTGGAGTGCCCAGTCAGCTTCCAAACCTAAATTACTCCAGGCACATGACTCACACAGAAAATCACAGGATTTTCCTAACTGAATCCATAAGTCTCTGTCACTTGCTGCCTGGAAGATTCAGCAACCTGAACTCAGCATCTAATAAAAATACAAGTTTTAAGAATCTTTCATTGCTGGCTCTGTTCCAGTGTTAGGGTTTTTTCCAGCAGGATGTCTCCAGAAGAGCTCTATGCTATACTTCATGACAGTCCCATGCCACCACCCAAATGCTGAAGAGAAAACAAATGGCCAAAAATTGAATCTTTTTTGCTGAATAAATTTTCTCCTTGTTCACGGGTAGTGTGAGGGAACAATTATTCCAGCACACCCAAGTTGATACAGAATCAGCTGTTGTGCCTCAGCCCTTCCATTGTGCTGAACTTGCAGAGGTGTTGCAGTGAGCAGGAACACTGGCTCCTGCAGAGTTCAACATCCACACAATGCTTTCATTTTGAAACATGAAAAAGGAGCCCTGGCATTAGCAGATTGATACTCTGATTTTTTTTGTAAGGAGCTCAACATCTTCAGTGTAAAGACCTTTCTTTTGCAGTTCCCCTTGCCAGAAATCCCTGTGCTTTCTTGTGCTGCTTTGATTGTCTAAATGTGTGAGCAAGTGTACAGCAGAAATACTTTCACAGTATCACAGTCACAAAATTCCACACTCAGGAAGAGGTGTGGGCTGCAAGGGCATTTTTAATGAATTGCTTTATATTGCTTCCAGTCTCTGAAGAACTCTTCTTAAGCAGTCAAATACGGTGACGAGAAAGCCAGAATCAGATGTGATTTTAATATGAATGGCACTGAAATGTGGCAGCCAAGAAGGTGCTCTGTTCTCTGCTACAGAGAGCAACTTCACTGGGAAGGGAAGAAGCCCAGACCCAGTCTTCCTATCTGATGAATTGTGCTGAATTATTCAGTATCAGAAATGCATCATATCTGTCTGAGTCACTGGGGATTTGAGGGACAGAAGGGCACTGCTAGGCTGGGCTTGCATCCTGGAAAAGCTAAAAGTGTCTGCTTGGAGCTCCCCAAAAGCCTCATGAAGCCACTGGTTCATCAGAGCACTTAGTGGATTTGATCCACTGGGGTTACAGGCTGGTCAACTTGTTTATTAGAGGTCTGTGAAGGTCTGGGTTCAGTGTTGAAATTAATATGCAATTGAATTGGAGCTCTGGAATATCGTCATCACGTTTGGAGTAACATTGGTAATTAGAACTTAAATGATTTGATGTCTGCACCAGGGTTTCACCCACCCTGTCTTCTGGTCACTAATCCAATTTATGCATTTCTGTATTCAGCAGAGATGGTTTGAAACACACTGATTTGTTACCATGCTGTAATGTTCTTTCTCCCATGGCTGTGTCTGCTGCCCATGGATGTAACTTATCTTTCTGAAGCCTGCTGACTAGATACTGCAGAAGGCACACTGTGTGCTGCTGCAGGTACTTGTGCTTCTCTAGGAGCTTCAGAAAGGCTGGAAAATAACAATACAGGAATAAGGTAGCAGTGAGCAACTTCTTTCAGCACCTGAAAATGCAGGTTCCTCTGTGGTCTGGGACCACGTTTGATAATGCTTAAATGGTCACACATGTATCTCTTAGTTTCATTTTGGAAAGCTGATTTAGCAGATCCATGGGCCATTTGGAGAATGAAAGTTGGTGTGATGCACATAGTACAAGTGTGAGGCAGCAGCAAAGATGACTTTGTCAGGATGCCAAAACCAAGTCATTCTTGCCTCGCTGGTACTGCTCAGCATATTTGAACTCCCAGCCCTGTCTTACATAGCCACTGTTAACCACTGTCCTGGTGCCACAGCCAGGCTGGGGATAAACACACCCATGTTTCCACACCCATGTTTCCACACCCATGTGTCTTATGGTTTACACCTTTTTGCTTTCCCCTCGTTTGTTTGATGAGCATCTTCAAGCATTCAGACCCCTCCAGTAATTTGAACAACTTGCACTTCTATTTTTCATCTTTTACACCTCTTCTGCTGTTTCTGGAGTTACAAAGGCAGAACTCGATTTTTGGGGTCCTTTTCACTGAAGTAATTTCAATTATGGTTGGTTGAAATCAACTTTGAATTCTATGAGTCCTGTTAGCGTTTCTCAGTTGTATAATTTACTCATTCTTATAATTTCAGAAACTTTTTCATGTACAATGTGCAGGTACTGAAAGCAGATGTGTAGGCTTGTTAAATCTTTTATTTTCTATGGTTGTGACTTGCCAATCAGAAGGAATGTCTTGTGCTTGTTGAAAAGAAGAAAACACAGTACATTCAGTACATCATTCCTTGTGATGAAGTACTTTTGCAAGAGCTATAATTAACTTTAAGGTGATTTCTTTAATATTGAGATATAAATGTATGTAAAAGAGTGGGAAGAAAGTGAAAATTCAGTGAGAAAACACAATCTCAAGGCAATTGCAGGATCTAAAAAAGTTGGTTGGTGTGTGCCCTCAGATGAGGAGGGCAAGCAGCTTTTTGTTCTAGAGTGATGAAGGACAAAGGTTACAGGAGAGTTCTCTGTCTTTGAAGATGGAGGAAGTTGCTGTTTCTAGCTGCTTTGCCCTGCATGCCTTTTACTCTTGTTCTTTTAAGAGCTAAGTGGGATGTGACTTTTGAACTTCACCCTTCAAAGCTACTCATAGACCAGTGTCTGTTCTTCCCCCAAAAGGACACTTGGCTGGGAGGAGAGGGTGCCAGCAAATCAAATTTGGGACATGTTTGCAGTGATACTTCATCTTCTCTAAAAGAGTTAGGATAATGAGCAGTGTAATTAACCCTAAATTTCAGGGGCTGGACTTGACAAATCAGAGCACTTCTCATTCTAAGGTAAACTAAATTGTTAACTCCAGGGTAGTCTTAGGTCATTAAGCTACAACCAGATCCATAAAGACAGGAGAAAGATTATGTTGTAAGGAATTAGAGGAATTGCAGGAGCACTAAAACCCATGTGAATAGTGGGAATAGCTTTGCAGGATTGACTATCAAGAGGAATAAAGGCTACATGTGAGTTGATTTTGTTGTTTCAAGCTAAGACTGCAACTGCAGTTGTTCAGTGGAGACAGTAAAGGATCTGCTGTGTGGGTGCAGCTCCCTTGGAGAGCCCCAGGCTGAGTCCCATCAGTACCTAGAAGGTACCAGGGTGGGATAATAAAGGGCTGAAAGATCTAGCCTATCTTACTCAGAGTTTTGTTCAAGGAAAAAAGCTCAGCTTTGCTCTCCTTCACAGCTGTGTGATGCTTTCTCCCTAAGAGCTTTTGGCTAGTTGCCTTGAGGTGGTTTTCTGTTCCCTGATTGTCTGCTCTGTGCCCAGTAAAGGTTGCTGTAGCTGTAAGGTGGGGACGGGGAACCTTGGGGCTCTTGCACGGGCTTTTTTCAAAGCCTCACTCCCAGGCAGTGGCGTTACTTTGTTCCTTAGCTAGCTTGGGTTTTTGTTAGCCTAGGCAAGAAGGTTTTTTCCCCTTTCCCTGGCCTTGGAGACAGCGACAGCAGTCCTTCCACGGCTTTTGTTTCTTTCCTGAACTGTTCAGTTTGGTTTTGGTCCAAGATGGGAGAATTGATGGGGACGGATCAGCCGGGGACGGGCAGGAAGCCAAGGGGCCGCTCAGAGCAGCGACCCAGCGAAAGCAAGCGTAGGGAAAATCACCTATGGAAAGCCATCAAGGACACAGGAGAGTCCTGCAACTTCATTCACTAAAGGGAGAGAGAGAGTGTCCACTGGGGCACCCTGTGGGGTTTTCCCCTCTCGAGGTTTTGGAGGGTGCAGCCTGCTTCTGTCCTAAACTCCCGGCCGCATGTTGCCCTCTTCCCTTCCCCACTGGCTGAGGTACTCTGGAGGTGCAGCCTTCCCAAACCTCCTGTCTGTTTCAGGAGTCAGACTGTCTGGGTTCTGCAACAAACCTGCTGCTTGAAGTTAATAGACACATTAAGACCCATTTCAAAGACAGTAATACCCATACCTTCACCCATGGCATTGTTTGTAAAGACATCTTCCCTGTCAAAAGGACCCTAAATCCACCAGCTTCATCTGCTGTGACGAGGAGACCAACATCAGAGATTGACCAGGTTCCAATTTGTTTTTGTCCGAGCTGCTGTGTGAACCCTTTTTTTTCCCTCCTTCTCTGAGACAAAAGCCAACATAATTTTTTTTCCTCCTCCCCACCGTGTTGTGGCCGTTGTGGATTTTATTTTTCTCTGTCCCTGGCATTTTAGGGTTTTTTGTTCCAGTGGGGCAGGGGGGGCAAGGTCTGACAGTTCAGTATCTAGCATTTATTCACCGTTTTTTCCCATCCCATATTGGCACTCTGTTTGTCAATAACCAGTTGTTTTTTTCCACTTTCATCCATTAGTGTTAACCTCGCATTGGCAGAAAGGGATTGTTGGAACCCTTTTTTGTTAGCAGAAGCACTCATTCCAGAGCCTTCTTCTCCTAAACTTTTCTCTAAACTGAGACACTAGCACAGTTCCCAAAGTTTGTGATCACTTGGTTGTACAGAGGGGCTGTGGGCACAGAATTCAAGTAATTGACACAGAAACAAATTTTTCAAAATGGGCGGTTTTTCTGCAGCTGAACTTTGCTTCTTGCACTGTTTGCAGTTGCTTTGTTGCAGTGGGCTTTGTTTCAGCTTTATAGCTATGGTGGGTGTCGAGTTGCCATAGCTACTGGGCATTATGCTGCCTTTATGTGGGCTCCAGAGTGTGTTCCAGGAGGATCAGGTGCAACTTCTGAATAATTGATAGTATCCAGAAAAAGGGAATAGGAATTTTGTCTTGGAGGGCATTCTTTACGCTGTGCTCTGCTGTTACCACCAGTGAAAATTTCAGTAGCTATAATCCTAAGAATATAACATGGATTACATTCTCCATGTAACATCTGAAACAATCTTTCTTTTTCATTTTAGGACATTGTTGCATTGTTGAATGCAGTTGTCCCCTCTGAAATATTATCTTGGGTATAAATATTCCAGTGGAGGCTTGTAACATCAGCTTGCCTGAGTGACAGGACTGGGAGTGCACCCTTCCCACAGGGCTTCTCTGCATGCTCCAGAAAATAGCAGGCTCCTTTGATTTCCTGTTTAGCAGAGACAGGGATGTCACTGGAGAACAGATGCATGAGCAGATGGATTTTGATGGCCAACTGGCCAGCCCAGCCTGTGTCCTGTTGAGTATCTGTTCTCCAGCACTGCTGGGTACCAAATGTGGCTCTGCACGGCTGGGGCTTCCCAGCTTGTTAAAACACGGGAAGCACAAGTCCTGGGATATTTGACATGCTCTTTGTTGTGGTTTCTTGGTGTGAGAAAATGCCCTTTTCCTGTGCCAAAGGGTCCAGGCACTCCTGAAACAGTCTTTTTTTTCCTGAATTGCATCATGCTGTTGATGTGTATAGAGAGGGAAGACAGGAGTGACCAGTGTCTCCTTATCTGGAGGTAGGGGGTTTTGCCAAAAGAGCTTTGTGCTGCAGGGAAAGTCTGGACATGTTTTGGTGACTTTTGGCAGGTCACTGTCTGTATAACCAACCTTGCTGAAGCTGGAGGAGGTGCTACAGCTGGAGAGAGACGTTGCAAAGATTGCAGTGTTTGTCACACGGACCTGCATTGCTGCTGGTTTCAGGCACTCTTATGTGCAGTGTTTCCTTTTTTAAATTAATTACCTGCACCTTCTCCTCAAGAGCCAGATAAGCAGCAATCACTGAACACAAACCCAGCCAAAGCTGGGTAGCTTTTGCTCAGACTCAATCTACCTTCTGCTGATCTCAAACTAGGCATCTGCTGGTAAAAACACCATGAAATGGTCAACCTAGAAAGAGTGCTCTGCATTAAATCACGGTCACATGGCTTACTAATTTTTTTTTAAAATTTTTTAATTGGAGGAATCAATATAACCCATCCTTTCCCCATTACTAATGTATTAAATTAGCTTAGAACATTTGCGAGGCTGATTCAAACCTTAGGGTCTCCACATCTTTATCTGAAATAATATTTTGAAAGTTATAAGGGTGTGTGTAAATGTATTTTATTCTTTTAGTTCACTTCGTTAGGAGCAAGCCTACTTGGATTTGAAGTGTTCAGGATCTGTGGTCAAAGTAAAGAAACTGAAGGCCCTTTGTCATTTGCATTCCAATGGAGGTACACTGCTATCTGAGGTTGTCAGACCCTTTTTTAGGACTCTTCTAAGCATTCCAGTAACATATTACAGCTTGAAGCACCTCCAAAGCACATTCTATCAGTGACAGCCTTGGTGACATTAGTCATGGAGATGCTGCAGAAATCCATATGTTTTGAGAATCCATTGGAGATACTACATTACAAGGGTACTGGAGAGCTGAGGTTTGGGGTGAGAATTGATGTCTGTCTACAGTGGGGAAAAATAAATTCAGTTTTGTTGCAGGAGGAGCCAAAGATGACTGCTTATGCCCCCAAGTTTGTTCTTGCTAAAAGGTGATTTGAATAAAAGGCTGCTTTAGTCACAAATTCTCTCTCCTTCACATCCACAGACTGCCTTACTACAGCAGTACCTCTGGTGCTGTATAAAATGGTTCAAGTTACTTGAAATGTGTGTGTTGAAAGGATACACACAGAAAAGAGGGTTTAATGTTCTGCCCAGCTTAGGAATGTGTAATTAGAAGTTAACTGTAACTGCAGTTTTAATACAGGGTTTTTTTGTCCTGCTGTGGCTTGATGGCTGGTGTTTAGCATTTAACACCACTTTTTTTGTTGTACCTTGCATATTTTTCATTATTTTTTTCTTGTAAGATATCTTCCATTCTCCTAAGAGGAAAAAAAAAATTGCCAGAGTGTTTATGCTGGTAAAAATGTGATAAGTTCAAATTTATAACTAAATAGCTTGTGCTGTGTGAAGCGTGGTCTGTATTAGTTATATAGGAGGGTGGTATGGAAGCAACTGAGTATCCAGCTGTCCAGGGAGGCTTTTCTGATGCCTTGGAAACTGGAGAACCAATACTGCTGCTCAGAGAGGGGATGGATGGGGATGTGTGTCTGAAACATGATGTCTGAAACAACTTCACACTGTGGTGGTGCTGCTGCTTTATGGGAAACTACTTAGATGGAACAGGAAAGCCACACAGCTCCAGCTGCTGTCTTCTGCCAGGCTCGTGCTGTNGAATGCTTGGCTCCTCCCCCTGGGTGGAGCATCTCCCAATGGGATGATGTAGTTTTTATCAGCCATGCAGGGACATTCAATGGCCCATTAACAGCAGATGTGTCCCTGGAGGGAGGATTGGTTTGTGGAAGAGATAAAGAAAACTGCCCAATTAACAGAAGATAACTGCTACACCTAACAGATGGCAAACAGAATACACACTTATCTTGCAGTCTAGGGCACAGTACCAAAGGGATCTGGTTTCCTGCTGCTGTAAGTTGAGCTGCTGGAGTGAGGGGATGAGATAGCACACAGAAATCCCAGCTACGTGATGAGGTGCTTAAATAAATGTCTGTGGAGCTACAAAGTATTGGCTACCCAAGAGAAGAGTTGTCTGGAAATGGAGATTATTCTCTGCAGTGGTAATACCAGTTTGCTCTGTTAATTTCCACCCAGGTTACACCATTTAAATTACTTAGTATGAAAGGAGGTTTTTAAAGTGTGAGCTGTTTTCTATTTGTCTCAGCTGCCTCAGTTTGTTAGGATAGGTAGAGCTGTTTCTATGCTCTGAGGTGATTTGTGGTTTTTCATTTGCTTGTTTTTTAGTACAGCTGAAAATCTTGCACGTAGTTGTGTCCAGTCAGCAGTTCCAGTGTGGAACCTTCAGAAGAAGTTGCAGGATGTTGGTGCTGGCAGGTGCCCACCGACGCCGCTCCATCGTGTCTTGGAGCAGGGAAAATACAACAAAAGCCTCGTGGGTCAGGATGGGGCAGGGAGAGATTCCTCACCAGTTACTGTCACAGGAAAAACAGACTTAACTTAGGGAATTTAGTTTAATTTATTACCAGTGAAAAATAAAACTAAATCTTAAAATCACCTTCTCCCCACCCCTCCCTTCTTCCTGGCCTTCTTTCCTGGTTTTCTCTACCTCCGGCAACACAGGGTCATGGGGGGTGGAGGTTATGTAAGTTCCTCACACATTGCCTCCACCTTTTTGTCCTTAGTGTGAGGGCTCATCACACTCTTTCTCTGACCTAGAGTGGGGTCCCTCCCATGGGAGAGTCCTTCAGGAGCTGCTCCAGTGTGGATCCCTTCCACAGGGTGGGTCCTTCAGGCACAGGCTGTGCCAGTGTGGGTGCCAGCAAACCTGCTGCAGCCTGGGCTCTTCTCTCTCAGATACTGCCAGGAGCCTGCTCCATTGTGGATACTCCACAGGGTCACAGCCTCTCTCAGGCTTCTACCTGCCCCTTCTTAAACCTGTTCTTCCTGAGGTGCTGCCACTCTCATGGGCAGGCTCAGCCTTGGTCAGAAGTGCATCCATCCTGGAGCTGCCTGGCATGTAAGAGAAACTTCTGGCAGCTGCTCACAGGAGCTGCCTCTGTAGCTCCCTTGCTACCAAAACCTGGCCATGCGAGCCCAGTACAAAGGGGTTTCCAAAATATCCTCTGTGGAGCGCACAGGACCATCCCCAAGGGACACAGGATGTGACTTTTGAGTATGGTCCTGTACAGGGCCATGAGTTGGACTGGATGATCTTTGTGGTTCTTTTCTAAGTTGGCATGTTCTGTGATTTAATTACTGGATTTTGTCTTCCCAGAGACTCCCATGCCAATGGAAATAAGCAGTAGCTATGGTCTGGACTGTGTGGAGCATTAGTGTAGTGACATGCTTGATTCTGAGGGATTTTGTTAAGGGAAATACGGATGTGTGTGCATCCCTGATTTTATTAATTTCATTTTTGCTGAAACATACCTGTTACAATAAATAAATTAAGCTCCTGTCCAAAATGAAGATGTTCCTGCACAGAGAGATTCTCTTGCCTTTCTTCCCTGTTTGCCTACACGTCCCATGTTTCCCCAGTACATTTCCACACAGAGCCTTGCATCGTCAGCAAATTCTGATCCTGACAGAAAACCAGGAAGCTACGTGACGTACAGCTTCTGATCCCGGTTTTATCTTTGGAAATAGGTACCTCTAAGTGATAGTTTTCAAAGAGATGTGGTATTTTCTTAGCAGGTTGAAGTTGAAGTTTACCGGAGAGATTCTAAGAAGCTTCCTGGCCTGGGAGACCCTGACATTGACTGGGAGGAGAGTGTCTACCTGAACCTCATCCTGCAGAAGGTAACAGTGATGCTTATCTAATTTTCACTCTTTATGCAGTTTGGCCTTTCAGAATCTAAATGGACCTAAACTGAGATGTTTATTGTTTTTCAACAGAGTTCTAATAGCTTTCTACAAAAAACTTTAACTGTAACAAAGTTTTGCAAAAGGAAGGCTTCATCCAGTTTAATGTTTTTTGAGAATGAATGAGACTTAGATAAGCAGCATTTCCATTAGAGTTCACTGGTACAGCTAAGAGAGAAGAGTATAAATGCAGTGTCATAAATTATGCTGAGGGGTTATTGCTCTTCACAACAGAGCTTTGATAAAATATTTGTGAGTAGGAACATGAAGCTAGAACTAATTATTTCTTTAATTGACTTACAGGTTGTTTGGTTATTGTGTGTGTTATATTATGGCTTAGGAAAACTGACTATTACTGTAATCATGTGAGATCCCTTAAAGGTTTTGCTCATTATGATCTCAGAATGGGGAACTGTTGGCTCAGGCACACATCCTGGAAAATAAATTGTTTTCATTCTCTCTCCTTCCTCCCAGAAGTCTCTTTGCAGAACTTCTCTGCAGAGAGCAGTTTTTGCCTTTATTGGACGCTCAATAAAACCAGGATACATTTGCCACAGTCAGAATTCAGAGATGTTATTACAGCTGGGTACTGCTGTCCAGAGATATTGCACTTGCTCCTTATAAGTTTTTTCAGGTTGTTTGGAAGGCTGTGCTAGTGTTTTCCAACCTCTCTAACATGTCACTGGTGTTCATTAGTGTCTCTTTTTCCTGTTCAAAGGGAGGAGATATTTTCCATTTCTATCCTAAAATGTGCTTAGGAGTTTGTGGGGTGGGTGTGTGCTGCTTATTCCCCCAGCTGAAATCAAGCTCATGTTGAACAGTATTGGCAGGACTTTCCTTACCCAGCAGTTGTGCATTTCAACAAGCAGCTGTACAAGAGATTTTGGTGTCACTGAGTTAATGAACAAACACAGGCTTAAAAATTGTAGGTGGTTCAGTATAGTAAAGAGAGTAAAGAAAATGGCAACATCAAAATACCTTACTTTTTAGACAGCTAAAAAAAACCGAGAGAATGTGTTCTGCTTCATGCACATGACTGTTTTGTTTTCCCAACCTAAATGATAATTTCTCTGTCTGGTGCCCTGTTCCAGCTGGATTACGTGGTGACCTGTGCTGTGTGCACGCGCTCCGATGGAGGAGATATTCATATTCACAAAAAGAAATCTCAGGTGAGCTTCCCCTTCTCTTGCCTTGGATCAGAGGTTGGTATCCAGTATTATCTAATCCTAAAAACTGCTCCAAAACTGGGGCAGTGGTTCTCAGGCTGTGGTCTGACAGATTCATCCTCCTGAAGCATCCCAAGTCTCTGTATAGTGATATTTCTTGTCAGTTATCTAGATTTGAGATCTAAATGTCCTTTATAGCCCCTCTCAAAGAGTTGTGAAGACCCCTGCATGTATATCTTTGCCTGCTGGATTTAGGGGAGAGAGGGAAGGTGCCAGGGGGAGGAAGGAATATGATGCCTCAGTCTGAGACTAAACCTGAAATTGTATGAGATCTGGAATATGAGGAGCCTTCAGGGTAAGTTTCTGATGCAGACCTGCTAAATGGCAGACAATTTACTGATTACCAATTTGAGTTTTTATTATTTTACAAGATTTTTAGTCTCTTAAACTGCTCATCCCTTCCATAGGCTTTTATCTTTTGTGTGCAGTTAATCCAGGGTTCAGCTTAGTGGAAGAGACTGAATAACAAGCATAAAGGGGATAGGAACAAGAAACCTGAGGCTTCCCCACTCAATTTCAATTTGCAATGTAGATCTTGCAACAACTTTTGCTAGCTAGCAGAAATTCTTCTTTTAAAAGGCTCCTGTTGCATTAAAATGGCTGTTTCTCCCAGGTGTTTCCATTCCCTTAGTTCATGTAGGTGCTTGCATGGCTTTACTTAAATAAACCAATGCTCTTTAGTTTTCAATTAAGTATAACCACTTTAAAAGAACTTTTGCTTTGCCTACAAACAGAACTAGCAATGCTGATGATTGTCTCTGTGATTTACGTTAATTATACGTAATTTTTTCTTTAGGGGCTGTTGAGATGCCACTTTGCACTGCTGATTTAAGCCTGTTGTTTCTCATTGTTTTTTTGAAATTTGCTAGTCCAAATTTCACAACAAGTTAACTTCTGCAAATGTTTTTTGAGAAAAATCTGTAAATATTATTCTCAGATTTGAAAACTAGGAAGGAGAAGATGAGGGTTATGCCCTTACTGCATGTGAGCAGTATTTAGAATGAAGAGGAAGTTTTTTGTTCCTTCTTTCTAGCTCCTACTGTGGGACTGCTTATAAATTGTTGTCTTCCCTTTTCCACATTAAACTTGCCAGTACATACCAGAAACATTTCGGCATCACCGTGTTGATCTATAGAGGGACAAAGGCAATTCCACGTGCTGTGAAAGCGTGTTTGCAGTTGGGCATTTCATTGTCACATCCACTATTGAGGCTGTTGGTTTTGAATTAAGAAAATCCAGCTGGTTTGGATCTGCATTTCTGCTCTGATGGTTCTTGCTTTAGAAAATGTGTCTTCTCCTGCCCATGTGCAGCCAGATGTTGATAGCCTGATATACTGTCCTACTCGAGACCTATGACAAATCTCCTCTGCTCACACAAGTGAGTGCCTATGGCATGAAGCCAGTGTGAAAAAGGCTGACTTTATTTTGCAAACTGCTGGCTTGACAATAAGATCTGCACAAACTGTATTTTCCTCAGGCGTGCCTGACTGGAGATGAATTTGGGAGAGTGTTCTGTGGAATTTGCCCCCAGACAGCCCAGTACTGCTAACTGCAGTCTCCCCTAGACAAGGAAAAAAACCAAACCAAAGTGAGGACAGAACGAAAAACAGGAAGGAAAATCTTTGCCTGAACAAAGACCAAGTAGCCTGGGAAGTGAATACTACACAGCCAAGAACCTGCCTCCACACTGATCTCAAAAATGCCTGTGGTAGCACCCATACACACAAGATCTGCAGCTGTGGGGTTGTAAAGATACAGTAATAACAGGTTTTGGGTGCAGATAGATGTGGAATAGAATAACATTATGATTCACCCCAGGACAGCCACACTACCCTTACTGAGGGAGGTTGATCTTCATGTGGTATTAAGTAAGCAACAACAAATTTAAGTAAAGGTGTTGGGTCAGCTGCTTCATGGTGACTTTCTTGCACTGTGGCATTTTAAAGGTATCTGAAACAACTTAAAGGCATCTGAAAGTGGTGATGAAAAAGTATGATGGTGTGCTGTAGTATGGTTAGAGGTCAGGTACACACAGGGACATTTACTGTGAAGCAATGAGTTTTTGATTACTTGCACGTGAAAACCAAGGATTTCTCAAGTGCCATTATTGCAAATCTGGCTTTAGTCAGAATCCAGCTCAGCTGTGCTTGCAGAATGTCCAGCATCTCTAGTGTAAGTGAGCAGTGCCAGCCTGAGGTGTTTTGTAATTACTTGCCTTGTGTTTGGTGTGTCTGTTCCCAAGCACATTTAACTGAGAAGTGTTATTTAGTTTAACTGGGAATCTTCTTCTGCATCTTTCTCAGCAAGTGTTTGCGTCTCCAAGCAAACACCCGATGGACAGTAAAGGAGAGGAGTCAAAGATCAGCTACCCCAATATTTTCTTCATGATTGACAGTTTTGAGGAGGTGAGTTCCTTGTTGCAGCAGCAAAGTTTTATCCTATTCTAGTCTTATGTCCTGATTAGCTGTTTTCTTGTACCTTTTGAACAAATGTTTTTGGCCAGTTGAGGGTTATTTTCTGCTAGATCTTATTTTATTTTTATTTAACCTTCCTCTCTCTTTAGTGTTTGAAATCTGATCTTAAAGCTGGATTTTGGCATCGGTGTTGTTGATGGGCTAAAGCATGACAGGCTGATGTGAGAGCTGCTCATCTCAACAAGTGATTTGCTGTGTGCACTGCTGGAGTCTCTTTTTTTGAAAGGCTGGGGTGGAACATTCTGCTCCCTTTTAATTTATATTGAAACTTCTTTGGGGGTAAGGACAGCCGTGGGAATCTGAGTGTATTTTGATTTGAACAACTTTGCATCAGTGTTCCATCTTGCATCTTTGGCAGGTTTTCAGTGACATGACTGTGGGGGAAGGAGAAATGGTCTGTGTGGAGCTGGTGGCCAGTGATAAAAGCAACACCTTCCAAGGGGTGATTTTCCAGGGCTCCATCCGCTATGAAGCACTCAAGAAGGTCTATGACAACAGGGTAAGGAGCTTCTGAGAGACAATGTCCTTTGCAGCAGTGGTGCTCTGACTAGATTTCCTTTGTGGCTGAGGCTGTCAGCTTTTTGTCCTGTTAGATCAGCTAGCTACATCATAGTCTGTGTTTTTTGGCTCTGAAAGTTAGCTGAAAGCTGCTGGTTTTGGCTCAGATGACTGGGGTATGTTCCTCTGCTGTTTGCCAGGGGGAGGGAAGGTAGGGATACGTAAACAAGAGTGTGACACAGGAATGGACCTGAACAACAGTTCTTGGAGCCCCTGCATTTTCTTGAAAAGTCATAGATACTTCTGTGTTCAGAGAAGGTATGATTTCATGGGAGATTTAAACTCTGGTAACTACCTCGTGGTAAAGTGTATTTTTCTTCATTGTATTTTGCAGTTGGCTGTATTCAAAAAACCCCTGTAGTCTCAGTGCCACTGAGAGAAGCTTTCTTTGCTTTCTACAGAGACATGAAATACCAGCACTTTCACCTTCAAATTCAGTACTTAGTGCTGAAATCAAGAGTCAATAAACTTCTCAAATGGTTTATTATGAAGACAATCCTGAGAGATTTTTAGAAACAAACAAAAGAAATTCTCACACTATCTACTGTGTCTCTAAATTTCTCTTTGTTTCTACCCTTGTCAGGAGAGTTCCTGAATAATTTCCCATCTCCCTGTTTTAAATATGAGCCATTACACTCTTCCAGCAGGTTTCTGAGAGAACATGAAACAAAAGTTGTTTCTCTCCCGTCATCATCTTGTGACCTTACACCGTCAGCAGCTGGGTTATTGAAATAAGTGGGAATGCAGAATCACTGAAGACAACATAAAAAGAAAGCCCTGCAGTGTAAAGGATAAGATTTGATGTGGTAAAGTCACCTCATAGCCTAGGAATGTCCTGATTGCCCACACAGCTACTTGACATTGTTTTGTTAGGTGAAGTAAAATTGTTAACTCTTTAAATATTTCATCATGGCCAGAGGCAAAACTTGAAATTTTACCATTCTTTTTACAGAACAGGAGTAATCTCTATGCTTTTGAAGATTCCTTGATATCAGTTGTTTCAGGGAAGGTTTAGATTGAATACTAGGAAAAATTCCTTTACTGGAAGAGTTGTCAAACACTGGAACAGGCTGCCCAGGGAAGTGGGGGAGTCCTCAGCCCCTGAGATATTTGACAGATGTGTAGATGTGACACTTAAGGACATGATTTAGTGGTGGGCTTGACAGTGTTTGGTTAATGATTGGACTTAATGATCTTAAAGGTTGTTTCTAACCGAAATTATTCTAGGATTCTGTAATTCTCACTACAATACTTGTATGAGCATCTTGGCCTTTTCATAAACTGATGAAAATTGCAATAAATCACTTAAACTTATGGAGAAAAGCTGAAAACTTAAGGCATCATTTTCACTTAGCAAAACCTTGACTGTTTTCATATTGGTCTGTTCCTTTTTTCAGTTCTCAGTTCAATTTTCAGTTCAGTTGTGCTGACTGGAAATTGAGACCCTCTGTCTGTTTAGGGGATTTGGAGCTGTCAGGGTGTCTTGGTGAGCCGTGCAGTGCAGGTTAGTTGTGCATGGGGGCTGGTTCCTTATTTTTTGGCCTTGACAGTGGGAACATAAAAATGTCAGAAATTACTTGGGACAAAGTAGTGACCCAGTTGTGGGGTGTGCTTTGCTGGTTTGAGGAATCTCGTGTGTGTGTCTGTTGCTTTCTGAACTCCAATGAGTGCCCCAGCACAGGCTGCATCGAGTTGAGCACGTGCCTGCCTCTGCTCTCATGTGCCACAGTGTGTGAACCTGGATAAAAACCTTCAATTTTCTCTCACTGTGCCACTGCTAACTCTGCCTTTTGGGTGGCTGAAGGAGTTGTTTCTTCTCAGAATCTGCTTTTGTCTCTGTGAAATTACTTTCTTTTTGGAGATCGCTTCAGATTGTGGCTTAAAATGTTTCTTAGGAATTGTTGTTCACTACAGTTCTGACTTTTTCTTAGATAACTGCTTTCAGAGGATGTTATTTTCAAGTCATAGAGCTGTTATTATATTGTAAAAGCAGGCAAGCCCCATGGGAAGAGAATGAAGGATGTCTGACTCTATTTCAGAAGGCTTTGAGATGCTGAACACACTCTTTATTAAATCTATGCTATAATACATTAATAATATTTGAAGAGAGGCTATTCTACATACTTGTGTCTAACTTACCAATGGTGACTCTTAGTCTAACTCAAATTCGTGACTTTCTCTCCAGAGTCCAGACACAGCTGGACCCGGATTGGTCACTCGAGATAAACAATCTCTAACTCACATTTTACAGGGGAGAACAGAGAGCAGAGATAAGAATTGTTTCTCTTTGTCTCTGCTGCTTCTTCATACTTAGTTGTGCCTTGCTTTTCTCTGTGAAGAGAAATGAGGCAACAGTTATTACATGTTTTTCTCTCCTGTCTTCATGCGTTGTAGGTGAGTGTTGCAGCTAAGATGGCTCAAAGAATGTCCTTTGGCTTTTATAAATACAACAACATGGAGTTTGTGCGAATGAAAGGACCACAGGGAAAAGGACATGCAGAGATGGCAGTGAGTAGAGTTTCCACTGGTGACACTTCACCGTACGGGACAGAAGAAGATTCAAATCCAGACTCCCCAGTGCATGAGAGAGTAAGTAGGGGACAGAAATACTCTCCTTAAGGTGAAGCATGAGCATGCTTTGTTCCAAAGACAGGAGGCAGGCTGAAGCTGGGGTTAACTCCCATTGAGGTTCTGCACTTAGGTTTGCCTGGGTGTAATTTGGTTGTGCTCAGTATGTGAGATGGATTCCTTAAGGCAGTTTCCCCTGAGCAAATGCTGAATACAGAGATGGCTGCATGATTCATACTTCTGGAGGAGTGCTTTGTTGAAGCAACAGCAATCTTGATGCCAGGGAAACCAATGATTCTGCCTGTTTTCTAGAAAAAAAAAAAAGTAGATTCCACTTCTGTGCGAAGTGGGATTTACCTAGAAACGTGGAATTTGTGTATTGTATAGGTTGCTTGCTAAACCTCATAGGAAGTGGAGCTTTTAGGCTGTGCCACTGAGGAATGCTGCCAGCACAAAGCCTGGATAATGCTAAAGCAAAGATCACAGATCCATATGCAGCATCCTATTCATACATACGCCTAATTTTAATGCAAGTGCAGTAAAATGCCAATAGAATCAAACCACAGGAGCTGATTTGGCCTTTATTCAACCCTGAGCCTTATTTTCCATTAAGACATTTTACCTGGTTAATGGGGATTAGGCAATATATCTTCAAAATACCTGCACAGACCTGGGCTGGGTCAGTACCTGATGGAGTCTAGCATGGTTTTCTGTGTAGTGCAGCTAACCTGTATCATTTAAAGATCTGCAGAACAGCTTCTAGAGGTCTCCATGCAGGCAGTGTGGCTTTTGTTTCTGACTTGGTAAAAAGCAACATGAGCTACCAGCAGAGAACTCATTAACTGGATGTTCTTGCTCTCTACCACAGAAACATAGCCAGAGGAAATCAGGCCTGGAGGAACAACATGATTTTTTTGTCTCCAAGGCTTTCAATGTCAGCTGGAAAAAGTAAAATTAGATTTGATAATGTGTTACCACTGCTTTTTGCTAATGGTTTTAATGCTGATATGTCTGGTTCTGGTTCCCCCCACAGTGTGAGATGAAATGACTCCCAAATTAAATACAGAGACAAGCACAAATTAGAAATGAAATGTGCTGGGAAGAGGATCATTTGGGTGTTACAACACCCTTCTTTTATTTTTTTAGCATTAGGGATAGAGGTACAACATGGAGTGAGTTGTGATTCTGCACTCAACCTGGTTTGGCTGCCATCGTCACTCCATGTCACCTCCCTCTCGTTTCTTTGGACAGATATGAGCAGTGCCAGGGAGGTTATGGGGTTGCTAAATTGACTGTGTGAAGAAAGAAGATCAAGATCAAAGTTATATCCATTAGCAAAGTAGTAGTTATCCCTGTTTTCTTCACTTTGAAATGAAACTATTAAAACACTGGAGTCAAAGCCAATACATCAGCACTGTGTTTCAGTTCTCTCCAAAACGGGTGTACTTGCCTTTAATTGTAGTTTACTCAATGGCAACTACTGCTCTGAAGGAAGGGAGTCTCCACAGTTTTGTCCCTAACTTGAGTTTCACCACAGACAGTTCCATCCCTGTATTGGTTTTCATTTGGACTAACCAAATCTTCTGAGGCACCGCAGCTTCACTTTCTCCCTCCAGTATTGAAACACGACACACATAAATGAGAACATTGACTTAACTTGTGCCTCAGTGTGCTGGGCTCAGGAATTTGTGACCCTGCTCCCCAGGGACATTGACCTTCCCCAAGGATCCCATGGAACAGCCTTCCCAGCAGGCAAACTGCTGCCTTGTGCATGCCAAAGAAATGAAGATGCACATTTTGAGTGTGTTCAACACAGTACATTCTTATGAAGTCTTCTGCACTTCAACATGCAAAAATAAGATTGACGTTCTTGGTGCCTAAATTACTAATTTTGTGCCTTTATGACTGTAGATCCTTGTTAAAAGTGATCATCTGAAGAGAGAGGTTTTTCATTATTCCTGTAACAGTTGAGGGTTGCGATAAATCAAAATATTTTCCCCTTGATGAGCATCTTGAGGTGATTGTTCAGGTTGAATTCTGTAGCCACTTTGATAAAATGGAGCTGGATACCAGTCGTCATTCTGATTTTTACACATGTGATTGCCTTGTGGCACATGGAGGGAAAGCCAAGACTTTCTCCAGCATTTCTTTTATTCCCCTTTCAGGTTACTTCTTTCAGCACACCACCGACCCCAGAACGTAACAACCGCCCGTCCTTCTTCTCCCCATCCCTCAAGAGAAAAGTGCCCCGGAATCGAATTGCTGAGATGAAAAAGTCCCATTCAGCAAATGACAGCGAGGAGTTCTTCAGAGATGATGATGGTGGAGGTGAGAGAAGTTTTGACAGCTAAACAGACTTGTCTGGAGAGGGTGCAGAGCTGTGGAAAGGGATCTCAGTGCGGGGTTTTCAAGAAGGTTTGTGGGGTGGAAAAACATGAGCTCCACATACAGCCAGTGCCTCTGAAAATGAGATTTTTTCATAGGCTTAAGCATCTCTTTGAAGGCTGGATCCTGAATATATTAAAACTTATTTCTTGTATGTGGACCCATTTGAGAGAAACTGCAGCAGCTGAAATCCTCCCCCTTTCCCAGATGCCACGGTCTCTGGGGGCACTTCTCCAGGTGTAGTGGGGTTGGGCTTGTTCTCATGAACAAGTCCTTTGAATTCTGATTTGATCCAGAGCTGGTTAAAGCTGGTGAAAAGGCATTTACTTCAACTGGCTTTGAATCAGTCCTGAACTTTATAGAGAATACGTAATGCATAGTAGTTTAATGCCTTGTGGAACTCTTCCTTTAAATCCTAGTTGCTCAGCAGGAAACAGCTGGCAGGGTGGAGCCTGACTCAGAATATAGGATATAAATCCCAATCACATCACAGTCTCCTGAGGCAGGGAACTCAAAAATGTCCATGTCCAAATTGCTTTTGTTGACAAATTGTTTAAAAACAATTCAGTCAACAAATCTGTCTGTTAGCATTCTAACAGATAAACCCAAAGGTAATTAATTTCCAGATTACAAGTTCTATTTGAAGTAGCAAAGATATTGCCTATCAGCAGCACTGGACCACCTTAGCTGATAAAGAATTGCACATTAAAAAACAAACTGAAGTGACAATGTTCAGTGCAAATTCTGTGGCTGCTTAAACTGATGGTAGCTAATTCAGGGTTCTGTCAATAAAAACCTTCACTCATCTCTTTTTCCTTACTTTGCCTAATCAGGAAGTGTGTTATTTCAAATGAGATGTGTTTTAGTATATTTTACTAGGCACAGGGTAGTGTGGGGAGAAGAGCAGCTTTCCCCACATGTAGTCCTGTTTCTGGTATCTTTATTTTGGAGGTTGCCCAGGATAGAACAGAGTTTAAGGTGTTTGTCTGGGTTGTGCAGTGCCTGCTCAAGGTTGTCTTGAGGGGTCTGATCCTAGAGTATTTAATGATAATGATGGACATTCTTTTTATTTTAATATCCTTTTCCTTCTAATATATTTATGGAAGTTAAGAAATTCTAAGTTTTCAGATACTTTATAGCATTCCTATAAAATACCAAGAAATGGTTTCTCAGTGTTTTGACCTTATTGTTCCTCATCTGAAAAATGAAAAGAGGAATATTTTAACAGCTTATGCTAGGAAGTATAATTTATTCAAAAATTAGTTTTTTACAAGGAATAGTAACTAAATTGCTATTTTTTTACAAATTTCAGAAACCTGAGTGTCCTACCAGTGCTCCTCAGTAGCTGCAGTGGTGGAACTCTCTTACTGTGGCATGAAAAGGCCAAATGCAGATGCAGAAGATGCAGAGATAGGAGCAGAGATTTGGGTGCATCTTGGCTTTGTGGGTGGAGGAAAAGGTGTGGATTGTGTAAAGATCAGCAGTGTCCTTGGTACAGCCAGTGGTGCTGCAGAGTTGCCCCAGTGCAGACAGACCTGTGGTGGAAAGGAACAGCCCATCAAGGCCCCCACTTCAGTGGCTTTGCTGTGTGCAGGCATGATACACCAGGAGAGCTGTGCTTTATTGCAGCCTCCAGGGTTAGATCCTTCTGCCCTGACCACCACAGTGCTCCTGGCATAGTGGTCATGCATGAGAAGAGGTAATAGACAGCTTGGCTATACACTTATCTGGGGAAGGAGGGAAAGATTTTCACAGTTTTTTTCCTCCCACATTGTTATGCATCTTTCTAGAGCAGCTGCCACCACATATTTTCCTCTTTTGGATCACAATCTGCTTTCAGTCCCAGAGCTTGGATCACTCTGGTTCAGAATCGATCTGTTGTCTTCAATATCTGATTTTAGCACTGTAGGACAGGGCTGAATTTAACAGGGAAATAGAGCAAAGATTTAAAAACACTCCAATAATGCAGCACTTGGATGTGGGAGAGACCTGCACCTATGAAAAACTCCTCTGTCCTACAGGGGACTCAGTATCTTTTTGTTGTAAAAGTTGCTTGGGGACATCTAGACTAATTCTGAGAACAGAAGCTCAGCTGAAGGGTCCTAGGTGTGCAGGAAACTGAGGTATAAGTGTTGAATCTCCCCATGTCTGCTAGATGGCAATTTTCTTCAAAAGAAACAATTTCTATTTTGTTACCCAGGTGAATTTCTGGATGAGTAAGTACTTCATTTTAGGGCTATTCTATGATTTTGTGTATGAGGGAAGGCTTGAGTTAGTGTTGTGTGGTAACACAAGCCCTCTCCTGTCTGTCTGCTGTTTTCAGCTGCTGCCATTTATTAGCTTCAGTGTAAATGGTGAGCTCTGTGCTAGGCAGGGTCTGTCTGGTTTTTACAAAGCAGGTATGATAGTGTCCTGCATGTGATCTGTCTCTAAACAACGAATAGGAGGCTTTCCTCTTTTTTTTTTTGAGTTTCAGAAGTGTTCCAGTGAAGTACAATCCCTTGAGGCTTGCTGTCTCTTCCCTCCTGCCTTTACAGATCTGCACAACGCGACCAATCTCCGCTCGCGGTCGCTGTCGGGGACAGGACGCTCGCTGGTGGGCTCGTGGCTGAAGCTGAACAGGACAGATGAAAACTTTCTACTCTATGCACACTTAACATACATCACTTTGCCATTGCATCGAATTTTAACAGGTGAATTTTGGCATCCATTGTGCACAGCTTACCACGTTGAGGGATTCTGCTGTCAAGACAGAGGAACAAGTATTTCTCTGTAGTGCTGTTGTAAATAGGAATTGATTTCAGTTTAGAAGAAATTGCAGATTCCAGTAAAAAAAATCGGTCATTTGTAATTAAGGATGGATTTTCAACAATGTTTCAGCAAAATACATAATTATTCCTTATGATCATTGTGTTGGTAGTCTTACAACAAGTTAGCTGGAGTTACCAAGCTTACTCACTCTCTCACCCACAGGCGTTTTGGATTTCACAGAAGATGTATTGTTTCTGCTGGCATTTAGTATCTGCTCAAGAGGGGGGCACAAATGCTTCCACGCTCAAATACTGGCTTTGAGCTTGAACATCCTTTCTGAGACTTAATTTGTTGAACATAGGATTTCAGGAATTAGGGTATATATTGAGATACACAGAAACAGGGCATGAAATTTCTGGACTGTAAGGCAGAATTTTCATCTGCAGTTTTTCCCTACTCACATTTGTTTTAGCTTGACATGTTGTCAAGCCCTGTTTCCAAGGCCTTTTTGTGATCAATGTATTTGTGCCAGTGGCAGCTTTCCAGGTAGCAGGAGCATTACTTGTGGGGCAGGGTGAAGTGGGAAAGGTGCTCATTTCTCTTGGGTAGTTAGCAAACCTGTACTAAGATATTAAAATCCCCGTGATAGCGATCAAAGTATGCTTTCAAATGTCTTGAGTTTATTGATAAGATTTCACTCTGACACTTCTGTCCATGTTGGATGATCACACTTCTGTCACCTCATCCTCATATGTCAGATGATCCAGTTCCTTAGTCACCTCTGTGGCCCTTCACTGGACTCCCTCCACTGTGTTTAATTCTTTACAAGTGTGGCTGGAGCCGGCTGGAGCTGGGGATCATTTTTTGCTCATGTCATCTGCTTTGTGCAGTTGCATTTTGTTATGTATGGGTGCAATCATACATAAGGTGATCAGCCTTTTCATTGTGTGCTCCCTTTTCCCACGTTCCTTGTTCTTTGTGTAGCCTTGAAAAGGACATCACAGCCCAGTTTCCAGGTGTTTCTGGAAATAGTGCCATGCCATGTTGGTTTTACTGCGTATATTTAGAAAGATGCCCATGGTTACAACAGAAGTTTTAAGGTTCATATTCTGTCCCACTTGGACAATATGGAATTAAGGAGCCAAAAAGATGAATGTTTTTTTATGGCAGCTTTTTGAGTGCAGAAATGTAGGCTTTGGGCTATAGCATGAAGGAAAGAGTTGAATTATTTGTACCCAGAGAAGTCTCCCTAGTGGACTTGGGGATGTTGCATTTGTCCCTTCAAGAATGGGAAACCCCTTGGCATCTCTTGTTAATGGCACTTACACCTGTTTCCCTGGAGAATATTGCCACTCCCTGTCTAAGGTGTTTTGCTTCATCCCAGTATAAATTATAGTAGGTCAGCTCTCCTCTCTACATGATAGGATATATTTGCAGTTTGTCATCTTTCAATTCCTCCTAATTGCATCCTGGTTAACCCAGATTTTAACAGGCAAAGCCGTGTACTTGTCATGTTTCAGATTCCTGGTGGGCTGTGCCACAGTCCACGCTTATGTCTCCAGCTCTTCATGCTTCCTGGTACTGTGGCTGCTTTCAGGAGGCTCTTGAGCTGACTGTGTGTCTTTGTTTCTCTCCCATGCCATTCCAGATATCCTGGAAGTGCGGCAGAAACCAATCCTGATGACATAGCAGAGAGCGGGCACTGCCTTGGAGCCTTGTTGCCAAGTGCCTATCCCAGCGGTTTTCCGTGCTAACACTTCCACCTAGTGTCAGGAACAGAGACCTCCGCAGGAAAAAGGGAAGTCCAGGAATACCAGCCGATCAAAAGTGCCTCTTTCTTCCTTCCTCTGCTGTCACACACCGAATGCCCACATGACTGGAGTGTTTCTGACTGGAAGAGGACTTTCAGCGAGATAAAATAAGAAGGGGCTGCGTTTAAACTGAGTCAACACTTTATGGACAGTTTGCTACTGTGTTTACTTTATAACTAAGAAGCCAACAATATGTACAGAATGTGCTAAACTTTATATTCTTTGGGGGAAACATTCTAAGAATTTCATAATGATGTGCTGTTGGACATCCCTCCACAGACTCTGGCCATACCCTCTCCTCGTCTGATCAGCCATTTGTGAGTGTGTGTGTATGTGTGTGTGTGGAGCAGAGCAGGGAGAGAGCAGCTTCCTGCTAAGGGAAGAAAAGGAAAAAGATAAATTGCTGTTTTACTATGTGCAGCAGGTCAGGTCAGAGCTTAAAAGAGGCTGAAAATGTTCCCATTTTTCGTGTGTCAGTGTTAGGACAGGTGAACTCTGCTGACAGATTTCCATATCTACCAAAGAACAGCAACATTTTCATCCTCAAGAACTGGCTAAGAAAATGAGCCAGTGAAAAGAAGGCTAAAATGTGCTGCTATAGTAAAGCTGAGGTTCATCTCCAGTACTAATGCTGCTTATCTTCCTCTCAGTTGAGTCAATACCAGTTTGAGTCTAAAGTGAAAACACAGGAGACTATAATCAGTCTCCAAAGGCCTAAAACCTTACCAGTCACCCATCCTCCTGCGTGCACTGGACTTGAGAGTTTGTAGTCATCCTTGTGGTACCCTTTGTAGCCAAGGAGGGCATGGGAGCTGCTTTATGGTCAGGCAGCCTGCCCACATTTTCCATCTTTGGTTGTTACATGCTGAAGCACAGAGAGCTTTCTTGAAATACAAAGGATGGGAACATAATTCTGTTCTGAAAAGTGACTAAAAATTGCGTAGTGGGAGGTCTGAGAATGGTGTGTCAGGAGCTCTCAGGAAAACAGCCTTATGTTTACACATGAAGTTCAGCTCTCTCCAAACAGCAAAACTGCTGTCCTTGACCTTTGAGAACAGAATGATTGAATGCTGAGGTTGCTGTGCTCTGGCTGACTATTCTGATGAGAGCCAGCACATACTTGGGTCTGTTTAGGACTGCACAGCAGTGGGAGGGGTGGCGTGTCCCTTGGGGCACGTGGGACTCCAGCCCATGCACAGAGGGAGAGTGAAGATGCCATTTTTGTCACTTTTCAGACTCTGAGCACCTAAACCTGATGCTGTGGCATGTGCTCTGAGCCTGGACCTTTGTCTCCCTCGTACCTGGTCTTTCCAAAGTGCTTTGTTGTTACTCTCACAGTAGCATCCAATGACTTAACCTCTCAAATAGGACTTACTGCTTTTTTTTCCTCAGGCTAGATTCCGTGGAAATAGCTCCACTTCAGCATAAAGGCAGACCAAATTTGCCCTTCAGCCCAGCCTGGTGGCTCCAGCATGGTAAGGAGGTCTGTCTGTATTTGAGGCCAGGCCTGGAAGCTGTCACCTTTGGCACAGCGTGGTGGCCTTTCTTGCACTGGCAGCATGAGTGTATGACAGGGACAGCTGGCCAATTTTCAGTTGGCTTCAGATGTGTTGCAAGAAAATGTTAGAAAAACGTTCCCTTTGTCATTACCAGCACAGCCACTTTTCATGCTGCAACCTTGGAGTGTTGTCTGTGGTCTGTGTGAGGGTGTTCCACCATCTGACCTGAGCCCAGGGAGAGCTGGAGTCCTCACACAGCAGCTGAAGTGCCCTCTCAAGGAACTAGCCAGGTAATGTGCCTGGCATCAGTCAGTACAGATATTCTCTCTTTGCCCATGCTGAGAATTTAACCACCTCTCAGCTAGAAAACAAGCCTCTCAATGTGCTCCTTACTCTGTGCTTTCATACTGCTGGACTGGGCAAATCAGTGCTTGGTTTTCCTTCAAGTATTCACTGCAGAGGGAAGGGAGGGAGGGTTCACATTTGTACTGATGGTGACAATTGGTACCTTTCAGTCAGGCAGCCAGAGGAACAATGTAAAAAGGAAGTGTATCCAGATAGGACCCTCAGTCATAGGTGCCTGAACACTTCTCAGTGGACGAGAATTTGTAATGCTCCCTTGGTGTTGTATATTATGTTTAGGTGGCTTAACTTTGTGTGATTTGAAAGACTGAGAAAATCTTGCTGTGTAAGATTTCAGAGCAAATGAGGAATGATTCTAAGCTAGTGCATTAGTTTAAAAGCAGTGCTATTGAAGGTACAGTTTAGCTCCTACATCAGTGTTTCGGGAAGTATCATCTGCTTTGTTACATGTATGTGCTTGGATCTTGATGTCTAGTGTTTGAAGGGCTGTAATGTCCTAAAAAAAAAGTGAATTTATTTCTTGTATCTTGCTAGTGGGATATGCTATAGGTACATTGACAACTCACCTTTTCTAGTAGAAAAGGACTACAAGTATGCCCTCATGGACATCCATGGAAAATAGAGGTCAAAAAGTCTACTGAATGTCAATAGTGTTTTTTGGAAGCAAAGATATTCCAGATTCTCAGTTATTCCTTCTTTAAACAACTGTCTTAGACTTCTTATGTACAGCCAGTGGTTCCCACTTTTTGTTATCAAATCCCACATTTTGTTCTGCTTTTAAACAAACCCTGAAAATTGTCCTTCTGTGGACAGATTGACAGGGAATTTGATCAAAATTTTGTTTGGGTCAGGATGGCACAGCTGGACCCTTAGAATGCTATTGCACTGCATCAAAAAAGAAAAGTGAATGTTAGTAAGAACCTCTCACCCTATTAACTTGGAGGGGGGTTTAATTCTGTAGCTCCTGAGCAGTAAGCTGGATTCAGCTCCTGTGGGCCATTGAATTGCTGCAGATGGAGCTGGCGTGTCCTGCAGTGCCACAAAGGCTGTTTTGCTGTCATTGTCTTAATGGTTGGAGCACAGTGTGTTCCATTAGTTATGCTGATGTTTGGAGATGCAGCTCAGTTGACAAATCTGGGAAACTTTGCAGAGCAGCTATCTTTCTTTTTGGAATTCCACCATACCTCATTGCACAGTTAGCTCCTTCCATCCTTCTACCCATTCAGTCCCTCTGGAGATCAAGGCTTGCCACTTGAGCTCTTCACAGATGTTGTGTATTGATAGGTGTCAAATACAAGGATGTGGATCTCTTCACCCATAACAAGTTTTTCACTGCTATTGATTTAACCAGTACAAAAAGCTTGGGATTTTTTTGTTTTGTGTTGGTTGGTTGGGGGGTTTTTTGGGTTGTTGTTTGTTTTGTTTTGTTTTTGTTTTTTTAAGAAAGCTCTTAAATCAATTATTCTGTGCTAGCCAATTATTGCTCTGCCTTAGAGACCACCGTGTATGTGAAATTGTGTTCTCTTACTGCCAGCCAGGACAAGGTGGATTCCAAATCTCCTTTTAAAAGAAGATGCTTTTAGAAACTCTATGAGTCTTTCAGCTGTCTTGGCTAATCCAGTTTGTGTTGGTCCCTGTTCCTTCACTTTTTATTCTCCTGGTCTTCATTGTTTACAAGGCTTGGGCATGTTGGGTTCTGGATTGCTGTTACTGTTTTTATAGTTTTCTGTTTCTGGGCACGGTGTGCTTTCCAGAAAAGAGAATTGTTTGCACAGGTGGCTTTTCACAGTAATATGTTTTTCCCAAAGTATGTTCATTATTTAGGCAGTGAAGTCCTTGGCTCTGCAAACAGATTTCTTCTAGCAGACCCTCATGTACAGAATCCCATCTGATCACTGAAATCCTGTATGGGTGTGGAATCCAGGGAAATAGACTACACTCTTAGACTATTGACCTGTTTCTTGCCAGTCATTAATTGTTCCTTTTCGAGATGATTTCTTGTCCTGTATTTTGTAGTCTGAAGCTTCCATATTAAAGGACAGATGTAAGATAAAATCTTCAGAAGTGCCTAAGCCCTGTTGTTACTCAGTGGGGTTTAAGAACAAATTTTTATTTAGGAAAACAATTTATTAGTCTTAAATTCTATCTGTGTTGTATGTAGCAGTGTCAAGAAATGACAAGTTTATAGTTCTTGGATGAACAGTGTCTCTCATATGAATTCACTCTTTGTATTTGAAAGACTCTCATGGTTTCCAAAGGTCATGGCTGAAAGCTCTGGAAGGTGGATTTCCTGTGGTCACAGCATTCAGATGTCTGCAAATGCCTTACACATTCTGCAAGGTATGACTGCAAGTGTGTGGTGCTGGTGTGTAGAAATTCTGTGTCAAAAATAGGTACGGTTATCCAGTTAAAGGCATTGTGAAGTAAGTAGCTTTTACACAAAACCTTAAACAAAAGAGTGTTTTACACCAGAATGTAGCTGTTTGGATACTTGGTCAAGATAACACAAGTCTGCAAGCAGGTTCCAATGTTGAATGTTCTCTATGTAAATATATAAATATTCTCAGCCTAATTTTATCAGCCTAACACATGTTGCATGCTTTGGGTTTTGTTTGCCTCATCGATCATTGGTGTTGCTTAAAAGGTGATGGGTTGAAAATTGTGCTGGCACTGTACTGAGCCATTTGAACAAAGAGCAAGGAGAACCTTGTGCACCAAAAATCAAGTTGGCTGTGCTTATGGCAGCAGTGAAGAAAGTGTTGGACCCTGCAGCAAATAAACAGACCTCTTTAATGACCATGAACTCTGTTAGTGGTGTTTTCTCTCTGCTGTGCCTGGTGGTGTTGGAGTTTGGATGTATTCCTTCCTGGTGGCAGGCACCAGTGGTGGAATAGTGTTCTGTGGCAGAGTGGCCTCATTGATCTTCATTCTGATTGCACTTGGAGCAAAGCCCAACTTCTGCTATGGAGCCTCTGAGTGATCAGTCCCTGACTACTTGACATTGGATAAGGGGGAAGAAGGTAAAAGTCAGTGTAGTCCTGAATTTGTTTATGAAAGGTTTTCGTTCTTGCCTTTAGAACAGCCCTTCTAAACTGATCTGTGGTTTGTTCTAAACTTGATTATGTAGTCATGAATATTTATGTTTGTGCAGTGTATAATAGTGAGGATGGATGGCTGTTATGGTTTCTTCCTGATTAATTCAGGAATAACTTCAGTATGGATTTGTGCATTTTTACCAAATGTTACCGTGTCTGTGAGTTGATGTGCTGATGATTTCATTTCAAAGAATCCCAGACCAGGATGTTTTATGAATCCATGTGGTAGGTAACAACTTTTAGCCATGTGTGATAGCTTGGAGACATGTGGGATATTAGGGAGAAATAAAACACAGAGCATAAGAAGAACAGGATGTCTCAGTCCTTTACATGGATATTTGAGCAGATTGTTGGCAGTGTTTTGTGACTGCTCATGCAACTGGGCAGGAATCTTAGCTGGCTGGGAAATACTAAAATATTGCTTTGAAACAAACTATGATTTTTTTTCTTTGAATGCTTCAAATTGAAAGGTTTTGGAAGGATTATAAGGAAGCATTATTTGGAAGCCATAATGGAGAAGCATTATTTAAATCATTACAAAAGGTAAAGAGCATTAGAACCTCATGAGTGGTGATAATAAACTTCCCCTGCTTGGTTAGTCATTCAAGAAGTTTGGACAGGAAAATGTTTGCTGGGTTTGGGTTTAGTTTTTAATCCAAATGCTGAGGGAAAACAAGATTGCCATGTACATGTTTGAAAAGCTTTCCTGTCTTTATGGAATTAGTTTCTTGAATATACTAAAAGACAAATATGGCATTAACAGTGTGGCAGTACATCTTTCTCTGTGGTGTCCCTGCTTTGGGCAGCTAAGTTAGCTCATGTTCTTTTGTCCTGGAGTGTTGTGTCCTGCCTGGCCAAACCTGGAGAGATCCTCCCAAGAAATACCCTTATATTGCTTGGCACACAAGTTTATCATCAAGGTCAGATTATACATAGTAAAATCACACTTTGGAGATTAAAGGAAAACGAGGCATCTACGTTAGCAAACAGTTACTTGTGTACTCTTCTCAGAAGCGTGTTGTTCCTGAAACTTGAAATGAAACTTTGCAGAAAACAAAGGAGTAAAATAAAGGAATAATGTGGGTCTGATTTTCAATTAACAGTGTAGATGAGTGTGGGAGATGGCCAGAGACACCAACCCGCAGATGAGAATCTGGGAGGAGCTGATGCTCCTCAGTTAAGAAAACATTAAAATACGTCAAGTAAAATATGACTTAATTCACACTCTGTCCCTAGCTTGGTTCCTCACAGAGGTAAGTATGAGATCTAGTGATTTCATTGTTGGAAATAAGTAATTTATGCTTGGTTATGCCAGGAAACTCTTTCCCAAGACAAGCTAGTTGGCTTTTCCTAGTAGGGTTAATGTTGATTGAGGTGCTGGCATGAAAACCAAGTTAGATGATGCACTCTTTTGTGCAGAAGGGTTTGTGTACACAAACAGGATTTACTTATGTGAGGCACATGCCCTTCCACTGCAGAAGAAAGTTGACCTGCCACACAGCTGTCCTTGGACCTTCACATGATGTGTACTTCATGCACAGAAAGCAAGATCTTTAGGCAAAACCTCCTGGTGGGAACATGTGAGTGTGAGGGGTGGGAGAGGGCGAGGATGTGCATGTGCAGCAAAGATGGGGCTGCTGCTGCTCCTGGGCAGTGTGAGCATTCTGCTGAAGCTGCTGCTGTCACATGGATGAACTTGAGGTAATGGCATAAATGTGTGAATAACAGGTGTGCAGATAGTTAAACTGCATGTTCCTGAATTCACTTCAAATAAGCTGTTCAAAGGGAAATGGGAATAAACAGTTTTAAACCCTCGTTGAAATGAATGGAGCTGGCTGATAATTTTCTGAAATTATCAGAACAGCTCAGTGGAGAGCACCTACACTGCAAAAAAGCTTTGTCTCAAAATGTTAGTTTAGAGCTGCACTAATGTTTTCCCTGTTACCTGTTGATTGGGGTGATTCATGAATGAGTATTTCACAATGTGTGCTGACTCACCCCATGCTCTTCTACCTCCCATCTCCCCCAGACGTTACAGTGTGGTCATGATTGCAGTTCTGCTTTTCCTGCTGGAGCAGTATTGCCATGGAGATTCAGCAAAAGCAGTTTACAAGTCTATACACTTTTTGAAGTCTCACACTCAGCCTTTAATTCTGATGCATTGTGTTCATCTAAACCCTACTGGATATGGTGAATGCCTTAAGCCTGTGCTGAGTCTAGGTGCTTTCCTTTGCTCCTGAAGGACAAGAGAGTTGCCAGAACCTACTCTTTCATCACTGCAAGTGTCAGACTAAGTTTTGCTTTGAAAAATAGGTAGATCATCAAGGAGCAAGAAGAGTTATTATTCAAGCTTGCTTCTCAGCTACAGGTGGGAATGCCAGGCTTCCTGCTATGGGTGCCTGTGGTTACCCTGCCCAGCACAGGAGATCAGCACAGGTATCATTTCTGACTTCAGTGTAAAGGTAAGGAAACACAGATTTCATAAACTGCCAAAGTTTGGTATGTAAACCACCATTTTCTTTTCAGTGTTAAAAATTTCTTTTTACAGTGAACCATCTGCAAGCTTTCCCTGGAATTGCCATCAACAGAATTGCTATCTGCAGGTGAGAAGAATGCCCCTAAGTGCCCACCAGTCCAGGTAGGGCTCCAGGATGTTAGTCAACCATAGCTCAGATAAAAAATTTTGTAGTGTATTATGTCATCCATGCTAAACCTCTGCAGACTTCCAGAGATTAGGAATTTCTTTGTTGCCTCTCAGTAAAGGTTATGATGTCCCTAACAGTAATACCCACTAAACTGATTATTGTGGGTATTTATTCTGATTATAATCCATTTTGATTGTAATCAAAATAAATATCCATATGCAGGATGCTCATATGCAAATAAGAATTTCTAAACAAGTGTGATGCCTGAAAAAATTATCAATACACAAACCTAACAGAAACTGGGATAAGTATATTGACTACTTCAAACAGTGTAAATTCTGCTGCTGCTTCTTTATTCATCTTGTACAGCCTTTGGTTCCTTGGTGCAACTGCTGTGTTTCATGCAACTCACTCGGCTTCATGTGCTCACAGTAATATACTGTAGCTTGTGCAGAGGTTTGCCTTCCAGCCATTTTCTCCTGAATATTCAGAGCAGGTTGTTGCTTTTCTCCAACTCAACTTTAGTTGTCTTGTCTTTCTTACAAACTTCCCATGAAGCAAGTATTTTACCAAAGCTGTTGCCCAAACTTTGAACTTGTTCACACCTTCCCACGTCCTGCCTTGTGCAAAGATGGTACCCAGAGTTACTCGGCTGGTTCTTGCTCTGCATTTGCCTTTCAGTTTTGTGTTTAGCCTGAGGTTTATTGTGGCAGGTGACTTATCTGTTGAGGCATTGTTTGGATCGTGATTAAAGTGTACTTTCTTGCTGTCCCAGCCATGCCCCCTCCCAACTCCTTGTGTCCCCCCAGGCCCTCGCTGGTGGGGTGGGAGAGGAGCAGAAAAGTTCCTGGCTCTGTGCATGCCCTGTTCAGCAGTAACTAAAACATCCCTGTGTTATCAGCCCTGCTCCAGCACAAATCCAAAACACAGCCACTACCAGCTGCTGGGAAAGTTAAGTTATCCCAGCCCAAACCAGCTCACCTTAAGCTCTTGCTGTGCTCTGCACATGAATAGTTCCAACTCCTGCATGCTGTGGTTGCTGTGACCTGCAAGAGCATTTGCCTGCTGGATCAGGAAAGAGCCTGATTTTGATTAACACATTCCATTCTTGGAGTGTTGCACTTTCTTAGTCTTAGACTTGATGTCTTCTGCACAGCTGCTTTTGCACCTTCCTCTTACGCAAGAGATAAAATCTTTGGTGATTAGCAAAGCATTAGGCATCAGATGTTCTAGGTTACCCCAGCCCAAAAAGAAAAATAATTCTGCCCTTCAGAGCTGTTACTTTGCTTTTTCTTTATGGCTGCCAAAAGCTTGGGAGACTCTAAACAGCAATGACAGTCTTTTTAAATAGAAGGAAGAAAGAAGTGTCCAAAATGTGGGATAATGCCAGCACACATCCCACGTGCATAAGTTGAACTATACTTGGCATGACAAGTCTGTGGTGGTTTCATTCACCAGGGGTTTTGGGTCTTTTTCTTGTGTTTGCAAACTGTCACAAACCAGTGAAGAATCACTTTGGCCTGACTTTAGGTTAGTGCCTCTAGGCAAGATCTAAAGTAAATTCAGTAAGGGTTATCAGGTAGATTATGTGGTTTCTAAATCTTCTAATATTCATGTGGAGGGTTTAGAGGTCAGTCTCTCTACCAGCCACTCTACTGCTACGTGAGCAAGGAGGAAGCATTCTGCTGAACTGGCTCCAGGCTTCCACGTCAGGAATGGGCAAGGCAGGACATTCCTTCTTTTAGTAGCAGAATTTTCCAGGCAGGAGTTCACCTGCAAGCAACTGGTTGTACAATTCATTTTATTACTCCATGTTATACACTCAAAATGAAAGTGATTCACACAAGACAAATGAATCTTCCATTCATTTATTCACATTTTCCATGGATTTTTGTACATGTCCTCAGTGTATCAGAACTAATGAAAACATTAACATACACATTATGTAAAACTTAAGTATCCACTGAAAAATTCAGAGCATTTTGAAATCTACTAACAACTAACAAATCATCACATTCAGCATCTTCATTGGATTTAGACTAGCTCATGCCACTTTAAATTGTTTAATGTCAGTTAATTTCTGCACACAGGCACCAGCTACAAAATTTTATCAAATGCAAATAAGTTAAGGCATCAGAAAGTCAATCTTTAACGACAGTTTTAATGTTACAGTGCTGCAAAGGGAGCTGAACTTCAGTTTCAATAGCACAGCAAACCTCCTGATTGGTTTATGTTCTACAGTATGTTCATTTGAACTGTAAATTTAATATAAACTTTCACATCCATCAACCAAAAGGGCTTAGAGGAACACAGTGTTGCCCTCCCAAATTAAACCTTGCATACTGCAATTTAATATTTTAAAATAAAATTCAAGCCAACTATAATAATCTCTCTTAGAAATTATTCTGATTATTAAAAGAAGCAGAGATGTTTATTTTCCAGGTGAAACTTCAAAATTAGAGGAGGAGGAATGGATAAGACACTCCAACATCTACATACACCTGGAACAACGAAGGCATTGACGCAGATTGGGGCAGAAACTTGCATCTCTAACATCAGGTATCTGATATCCAGCTGTTAAATACATTAGCAACCAAGACACAGGAATGCCTCCTTGAGTTGGAATTCTGATCAAAATTCTTTCCTTGGATAGCATGTGCCAGTTTGTTATGAAGGCAGTAGTACACTGATGTCTGTGGTCTCCATGAAATTTGCTTTTTCATTTAAGGCCTTTATTTCTATTTAACAATCTCTAGCCTTTTACAGCATTTCTATATTTTAGTATTCCTTAAATAGAAACAGAAGCATCATCAAAAATTTCTAAAGTGCTGGAAAAGGCTGTGCTTTATACCTGAGCACCAAATTTGTCAGTGTATGACTATCTTTTCCTGCTTCATAGTCCACATAATGGTATGGTCACCATGAATTGATGTTGATTAAAATCTGCTTTGCAGGGAAATTCTTCCCTGTCCTTTCAGAGGCAATTTTCCCCATGTAAAATGTTCAAAATTGTATGTTTATGCATATATTTGACATTCTAATGAAGGTGACATCCCAATTTTTTACCTTCCCCTGGCTTTACTGATTAAATACATGCACAGAAGAATTCAGGTGTTACTTGCTATGATGCCTAGGGTAAGGTTTAATTCTTTCCAACACAATTTATTATTCGTCTACTTATTTTTCCATTCACTCTGTGCCCTCTGCTTGGAAACAGGCCAGAGGTGTACTGTCAGAATTGGGCCACATCCATGTGTGCAAAACCTAACAACTGCCCCTCTTTAGAGGCAAGCATAAGGAAAAAAGTGTTAAGTTCAGTTTGTTGGTCCACGTTTCTAAGGATGAAGGAACGGTTCCAAATCCATGAGCTTTCAGAAGTAAGCAAAGAAAAGGCCAAGCTTTTATAGACAAAGCTTTTCTTTGTGGGATGTACAACTCTGTCTATAAACCTTTCTGTACAGACACAGGGTTCAGACACTACAGTCAAAAGACAAATGCAAAATTAACTGAGCCCTTGGACCAGAGCCTGGACTAAACTGTTAGGCAGCATTCTGTTTTTCATTCATACACATTTAGACACACCCTGTCAGCTTTGGGCCTCCAATTTAGGTAGCAGCAAGACTTTTTCTAAAAGAAAAGCATCTTATTTTGAGGAAAGCAATGTCTGACTTTTAATGGTACTTAGCCAGATGCAAAAAGAAACTCCCAAAGGCACCAGTTTATTTTTCAAATATCTCAAATGGCATCTAAGCTCCCTTCACACTCCAGTGTTAAAAATGCAATTCTTGTACACTATGCGTGGCTGAAACGTGAGTGAAGGCCTTTCTTTCAGAACTTTGGTCAACAGGGCTATAGATAAAATAATGATTTTCCTCCTTTTAATAAAGAGGGGAAAAAAGGCCATAACCTGAATTGTGCAGTGTGTGAATTAGGCCTAGAGGCAGCCATTTGCTCCCCCCCAAGAGCAGGGGTACAGGTGAAATGTGCTGTACCTCATCAAATGGTGTTATTCCTTGTTCCCTGCCCACAGGATGCCACTGTGCTGGATTACCACGTCCCCCGTATGAATTGTGTCACACTGACTTTTTTTAAGGAAAGGGGTTTTTTCCTCTGTGTCACATTAGCCAGAGGCAAAACAGCATGTTTGTTCCATCTGAGAGCAGTTCAAGTTTCATGTTATCATCAAGCTCTTGGAGAGGTCCCAGAGTTGGAAGCAAAGTAGAAAAAGTTACTAGGGAAGGAGTTTCCAGCAAACATTTGAAAAAAAGAAAAGGATTAAACCACCAAACACAGTCTGAAAAAGTTGAGAGCGAAACCAAGACCAGAATGAATGTTCTGATCCCCAAATTATTGCCACCTGGTTAATTTTATCACAGCTGAAAACTATGTTTACAAATTACCCCATGCTCCCCACATGCAACAGAAAGCTTCTGGCAAAGCTGCACTCTGCTGCTTAATGCAGTGCAGCATAGCATTTTTATCACATGGAAAAATACATACTGACACGCACCCTTGTGCATGTGTCTCCTGGCAAGGGCAACAGGCAACAGAACAAATTTTAAAAGTCCTGAAGTTTGTTGGTGGGAAGAGCTCTCTTCAGCAAAGTACCAGCAGCAGGACCAATGCAGCACATCCAGCTCTGCCTCAGCTGGGTTTCGGGACTGAGGACAAACACCTCGGAAGGACCATGTGGAAGTGCAACCCTCTGCCTCTGAGCTGTCAGAAGCCAGGGGATGCCAGTGTGTCCAAGATAAAACTGTCTTCCAGTTGTCTGCTTGTACTATATTGCACATCATTCGCTTGTTGCTACAGTAAGAACAGAACTGACAGTTCCTCTGGAGGAACCACTACTGTCAACAAGACTACACAAGCAAATTCTCTTTTAAATATCTGCAGTCTCTGAGTTCTGAAAGCACATAGGTCTGCAAGGGTGCAGACCCAGCACAATGGAGATCATCACTGGTGGGGTGCAGTACTGTCACTGAGTCTAAAAAGTCAGTCTCACCAGAATACAACAGACCAATTACAAATCTGCACTCTAGAAACAGTTGCGACAGGTAAGCTTGAACATCCTCCTTCCCAAAACAGGAGGTGGTTGCATTGTATCACAGTCTGTAAGGAAGCTCTGGTACCATGTTTTTATACAGATTTCTGTCCATTTGGTCGACTGGTGCTAAAAACATATGCTTGGATCTACATCCATGTGCTTTATCCAGAAGAGGTCCTGCATTTAGATACTGAAAATGAGGGAGCACAGTCCAACACTTGTGTTCTATTAAAGCTTTTATTAGCTAGTTTAGCTTTTCCTCACATCATTTTTCCAGAATTCCTATAACAGTTCTTAATATCAAAGTAAAGAATTAAATGTTCAAGTGAAGTTATGGAAGAAAAAAAAAGCAGCAGCAGTTTGGCAATAATTCCTCAAATTAGGGACTGCAACTAATTTAAGCCTCCTTTTTCTCCAGTAAGATTTTGTGCAACTCATCTGCATCCTCACTTGTTTTCACTCTTATTAGCATAGTGACAGGAGCAGCTGGATTCTTCTCATCGATCGGTGGATTAGGAACACAAACTATAAGAACATTGTTTTTTCCGGTTCTTGTACACGGCATCTTAGGTGGAATTAGAACATTCAACAGTATATTTCCTGCATTTGAGGAGGGGAAAAAATTACCATTAGCCATTTTCTAGCTTTTACTGCAATACAGTGTTAATATAGATACTAACTAGGGATTTAGGGTGGTGTTTGGAAGGAAGGCAATTCACAAACATCATGTATGTTTGTCTTCTTCTTTCCTAAGCATCTATTCATGGCCATTGTTCTCAGATTTCTTTCCTCACTAGAAATGAGAAAATCTCTGCAAATACTGCATCCTCCTTTTTTAAATGGAGGAACCTGAATATCAAATGATAGTAGGGGGACACAGGAGAAAGGGAAGGGGACAAGGGAGAAGCAGCAAATGAGGAATCCAGTCACAGTGCTTAGTTTATGCCAAGTTACTCATTCTGACCACCAGACGCAGTTCATATGCGGAAGAAAAATGTTCTGATACAGACAGACATGTTAATCTGGATAAACCAGGGTAAAACAGGTACTTTGTATCCCCAAACATACACCATAGCCTTTTACTTCTTGCACTGCCTCACGTGCTCTCTTTTGTAATGCTCACTTAGAGGCATCCAAGTGTTTGTCAGTATTCTAAATGATTTAGGAAAAAAAAGTAGAAAGGTTTTCACTAATTGTATCTGTTAATGCTGTGTAAAAAAGACCAAAAAAATCCTAATGTTTAGCAAGGAATTTTGACATCAAGACTTGTTACTGGGATAAATGTACTTACCTAAATTGGTATCTGCTCGTACTAAGAGTTGAGTTTTCTCATTTCCCGCTGGTTTTAAATGTAATGTTCCTACACCTTTTTCTTTAAATTCATTATCCTTTTTGTAGAACAGCTTGCACCTGTGGAGAAAAAATAAAACCCAAATCCTTGTTTGTGCAGCCATATAGAGATGAGATAAAAAGATATCTCCCAGATACATGTATCCATCTGACTCACAGTAACAGTAATCAGGATTTAACACGCTGTGAGTAACCTAAATCTTTATTATTCTTGACCTTGTTTCACGTGCTAATGGACAGCACTTGACGATCAAGGAGAAAGTAAATTATTTCTTTCAGTATTGAAATGATAAATGTATTACTTTCAGGGAAAAGTAAAAGGCACAGCAACCTGTACTCAGAGCCTGTGTGTAGGCTACTTTTAAAAAAAACTAATTAGGAAGCCATAAGAACTGGCTGTATCATTCTAAAGTTATAATAGGACTTTAATGTACAATTTATAAACATTTTTTAAGTGAGGCTCTAATAAACCTAAAGCCATTTTAATAAAGTAGCACACACTTTTCAGATACAGCTAATGACTTTTTGTAGCAGGACAAATCCTGTGCTGCGTGTCAAGCAGACATGCAATTACTTGGACTACTGAACATGCTTTGAAAAACTGCTTCTAGTGGAGCCAGTTTCATTTTGAACTTAAAAGGACAACTTGTTCACTCCATTATATAATAATAATCAGCATTTTCCAACTGAAGAGTCATATTTTAGGCTATGCAAATCCACCTCGTGGATTTTCCAGCAGTACTGTATGAGGTTTCTGTGGTAAAGGCCCAAGGTCCTGCAACTTAACTGTACAAAACCTGATGAAGGCAGAAACATCTTCACTTGTTAAAAAGCTGATCACATGTACAACACAAACTGTTAGAGTTGTGTCCAAGATACAGAAGAATTTTAGTAAGATCTTACACACTCTTGCCTGTAATTAAATTTTTTAATAAGTTCATATTCTGTGTGGATTCCTAACAAGCTTTATTTATTAGGAAGTCAGGGACATGTCATTAATTATGCATTGCAGTGGTGAATAATAGCAATAAACAGGTATTAATTTTATTTTCCAAGTTAAAGTCACTTACTTCTTTGAGTAGAAAGCATCATCTTCTTTTATTTCATTAACAATGACTTTTGGTGGCTCTTCTTCCTCCTCTTCCCCTCCTTTAAACAGAAAGTTTTAATATGTTAATGTTGTGAGCACAGATTTTGGCACTGTATTGGAAATCCCTTATGCCCACCATGGTTGACATGGACACGTGGCTGGTCAGTGACAGCCAGAACACCTTTCAGTCCATGTGTACTCTGCAGCAGCTTCAGCTACTAAAAAAAGTGTTACTTGCTTTTCATTCAGCTCTTAAAACAACTTCATCCTCACCTTCAGTTTAAGTGGGATGAAAATACCCAATCCATACCAAACAATCAAACACCAACAATATAAAGCTTAGTAAGTCAAAAGCTTCTGTTTGAACAGAAACAGTTTTCACGTTTCAAAGAGTATGCTCCACAGATGGGTTCAAGTAAAGCACAATAAATACTTCCAAAGGCCAGGTTTAATTTTGGGGAAGGGAATTAGCTGCAGAATGACAGATAAGAGAGAGTGGCAGATTATGTCTTTCCAGCCCCTCAGCTACTGGGATTTCTATCAGCCTATTGTATTCAGCACAGGCAAAGACCAGAGTAAAGCTGTCAGGTACTATGTACCTTTGTTGGCCTCCTTACAATCTATTAAGTAAAATGGACTAAACTGTTCTGTTCATCTTATGCTTTTTACTGCAGGGATCTCTTGATAAACCTACTAGGAAAAGTAGTGGGACTGAGAAGTCCAGCAGGCTCAAAGGTGAACATACCAGCTGCTTTAAATTTCATCAATTCCTGTCCTCAGATATAGGATTATATTGTATATTATATAAAGTACAAATCTGACAGAAGTATGTAAAGTCTTGATAAGCACATACTTTTGGTGTTGCTTACATAAGGCTGGGTTCTCCCAGTTAGAGGTATAATTCTGCACTTTGAAATTTAAGAATGATGATGATCACAGCATACAGAATTTCCTGAGATGGAAAGGACCCACCAGGATCATCGAGTCCAGCTCCTGGCCCTGCCCAGAACACCCCAACCATCCCACCCTGTGCCTGAGAGTGTTGTCCAAATGCTCTTGGAGCTCTGGCAGCCTTGGGACCAGGACCATTCCCTGGGGAGACTGGTCAGTGCCTGAGCAACCTCTGGGGGAAGAACCTTTTCCTGATAACCAGTCTGACCCTCCTCAGACACTACACCATGCCATCATCTCAGTGAACTTAATATTGCATTTTTTTAGTATTCTTAAGTCACATACACTCACAACTGACCATTAAAATAACTATAAATAGAAATACATAGAATTTACCTTTGTCTTCACTATTGCCACTGTCTGTCTGAGCTTCCAATAAACTGGGGGATGCTGCAGTGACAGACTTGGCCTGGTTTGCATCTTTTCCAAACAAACCTGAATTCCCAGGAGAAAATGAGAAACTACTAAGTGTTCCTGAACCAAGGGAACACAAAACAGAACTGTCAACACTCTTGCCAAAATTAAACGAGACAGTTGATGTAGCTCCTAACAATGGGTCTCTTTTTTCTGATGCAGCTTCAGGCTTTTTGTCTGAGGTATCCTCAGTTTTGTTGTTAAACAAAAACGTGGAGCCTTGCTGGAGCTTCGAACTCCCAAACACAGGAACAGCCTGCGGGCCAGGGGTCTTGCTGCTTTCGTTCTCGGAGCTGCTGTCGCTGCTGCCTCCGTGCTGCTGCTCGATGCTGGCCAAATAGCGCTCGTAGTCCCTGAAGATGGGGGTCAGGTCGCACAGGGGGTTGCTGTTAACGTGCTTCACTATCCAGTCGCGCACGGAGCAGTTGAGGGCAGCCAGCTGTTTGTGGTAGGCGCCGGAGCCGTGCGCCGTGCTCGGGGTGCCCCCAGATGAGCAGGGCTGGCTGCCACCGTTGGCTGTGGGGCTGGCAGCCTTTTTCTCAGCAAACACAGCAGCAGTGGGACCGTTTGACACTGGGGATCCTGTTACAAGAAAAATCACAGAATTATGGAATATCCTAAGCTGGGAGGGACCCACCAGGATCAGTGAGTCCAGCTCCTGGCCCTGCCCAGGACACCCCAACAGTCCCACCCTGTGCCTGAGAGCACTGTCCAAATACTCCTGGAGCTCTGGCAGCCTTGGGGCTGTGAGCATTCCCTGGGGAGCCTGGGCAGTGCCCGGCACCCTCTGGGGGAAGAACCTTTTGCCGATATCCAGTTTAACTCGTTTGGTTAATAAGCTCTGGTTTTAAAAAAATAAAACAACAAAACAACACAGATGCTTTGCTGACCTAGTGAGAAATGTGGCTTAGAACCTTTTTTTTTTTTTACCCAGAAAGCACAGCTCTCTTAAAAGCCTAACCTCCACAATATTTCTTAATCAAATCACTCATCCTTACTCAGCTGAACTCCACACTGTGCCCCAGGTACTCCCATGCCAGTGACCAGACCCAAGTTTTCATTTAGACAAGTAAGTTAGGGGTAGACAAAGTGGATGGAGCACACTGGTGTATTAAAAAAAAAAAAAAA
>VXBC01005313.1:0-15756 GCA_013399945.1 Ploceus nigricollis | reverse complement strand
GGGAAAAACAAGGTCGTGTTTTAGTGTCAGCCCGTCAGGCGCTACTTTATCCTTAGCCAGGAGCCCTCTGTGGGTGCCCGACAAAATTCAGGCCTCCACACCGGAGCTGATAAAAAACTTTGTCACCTGTTTATACATTTTTATCAAGTTAACGTTCGCCGGTTCTGAGTTATATAATTCATCATTTTCAACACGGCAGGCGCCTCAGGGCGGCTGAGGGGGGAGCCGTGCCCTGCATTGTCACGGGCTGTCCTGCCGCTCAGCCCTGCTTCCCTGCCGCTGGTTCACTTTTCTCGTTAATTTTTAATCAATTGTTTTAACTTATCATAATCAGGATATTAATTATAAGCAGTGTGCTAGTGTGTGCCCTAGACCTGTAGGAAAGCATAGTCCAGAAACCTGCTAAATGGTGGCTTGTTCCGATGATCAAAGTGTCAGAAATGAGAAGCTTGACTCGGCCAATATATCAAGCAGCAATTCAATTTATTTACTTATTAATTGATATGGTAACGTATGAGCAAAGACAGCGCTGGGTACAGTGGTGGGGGTTTTCCCCTCCAACTGCACACTGATTGCTGGGCTTGCTGGTATTTATTGATCATATTCATGCATATTCATAAGCTTTTCTCAGCAGTTTCTATTTCCCATTTTTACATGAGCTTTCCCCAGTTTCTAATTCCCATTTTTACGTGAGCTTTCAGCAGTTTCTATTTCCTATTTTTGACGTCACAATTCTTTACTTCAGGGTTGTAAATCTATGATGGTGATGTTTGGTTCTTTTCCAATTTCTATACTCTATTGTGATCCTAGGATGTACATCCCAGGATGTGTGTCCAGATGGTGGGGTCCAGCTTCTATTTTCTAGGACCATTAATCTATGATAGTGATGTCCAGCTTCTCTTTTTGAAATCATTAATCAGCAACATTGATGTCCATCTTCCTTTTCCAGGGTATTTTCACTGTTTCGTTCAGAGCTTGGGATAGGTTCACTTCCCTCTTTTGTTTGAATCCTTTATACATTCTAAAGCTACAGTTTAAAATCCTTAATACAAAGCAACATTCTAAAGTTATAATTCAAATACTCTTATTACAAAACAGCTTTAGACTTATAATTCTTATAATTGTTATTTGCAAACAAAAGATTGGTTCAAAAGCCTTCTTCCATGCTATCCTTGGTTGTTTATTAGAACTCATCTTTATAACTGTCCCATGGCCATGTTCCACACATTTCACAATTACAATTACACAGGTTACCTTTATTTACCTGACATGAAGCACAACTTTGTATTTCACAAAAGGAAATACCTTTGCGGCCGGGTGAAAGCCACTCGGGGACAGGGGGTTCTGTCCAACTCTCTTCAGCCTGAATGCTGAAAATAAAGGTGCTGATTTTGTCCCAGTGGGGGACAGAGAACAGCAGAGAGCAGCCGAAGGAAGCACCCAGCGTTGTCCTGCCAAGACACACTCGATTTGAGCTGAAAAGGTCACTGCCCATGGTTGCACCACATGTATGAGGCTGTGACAGGTTGTCTGCTTTTACCAAGGGTGAGGCATTTTAAGTGTAGTTTGCTGAAAAGAACCAAGAAAGTCGACTGCAGATATCATGCTGAAATGTAAGAAGCAGGAAAATAAAAAGGTCTTCTTTTTTAAAATACATTTTTTATTTAGCTAAACATTTTCTCCGTTGTTTGCACATTTTGTTATTCCAGAAGTGTGGCTTTTAAAATTGCTTTATCTGTCAACTCTTATTTATTTTAAGTAGGGCACTCACAGTGCTGAAGGGAAAGGCTATTTCTAAAATGTTCTTTCAATAAGGAGTTTTCCAGGGTCAGTTAACAGGATTCCAGGCATTTCCCCATTGATATTTTTTATGTTTGTGCAGTTGCTTGGAAGGTTTTTTATGAATTCTTACCAAGTATTTCAACTGGAAACCTGGCTGTTCTGTTTTATAAGGACTCCTGATCCACACTAAGCAAAAGAACTTGATGATTTGAAATATTCAGCTCTGCATGGTAATATGGGGTCGACACCTACTTCTGTTGGCAGGTGCCAGGTGACAAACTCAATGATCCAGGGTTAGAGTTTTGTCACAAGTTTTCCTTTTGTCATTGTCTCTGGTTTGCAGTATTTACCTATCAACTGTTAAAAACCCAAATGCCTCAAAATAACTGTATTTAAAAGGCTTTGTTTCCTTGGCTTTTTGGGTCTTGCCCAAAAATTATAAAAGAGAGAATCAATATTTCCCAGCAGGGAATTGGATTTGCTAAAATGTCACCACCAATCTCTTAATTAGCCCCTCAAAATACCATGTTGTCTCTTGGTCCTCAGTGGGAAAGAATATGAGTTGAAATGAAATGGAGTTTTTTTCTTAAGTAACAAAACCAGATATATTCTAAAAAACAAAAATCACAATTGCAAAGTGAGAGGTCATGTGGGCAATCTTTTACACAAGCTGCACTTTGAAATATCAACTGACTTAGAAATTTGCAAGTTGATGGAAATAACAGTAAATGCAATTCTTACAAAAGGATTAAAGTTTGCATTAAAAATAAACTTTTTGATTAATATGGGTAAAAAAGGGGAAAATTTCTCCTAGTGGTCTATGTGTTGACTCCAGTTGTTAATCTATTAATTTATATAAAGTTAGGCCTGAAACCTCTTTCCTGTATTTTCAATTTATTTTTTCCAATTCTGCTAAAATCAAGATGCCTCGAACAGAGCTGTTCTCCCCAGTGAGGAGGATGTTGGAAAATGTATCAGAACTCCCATTTTTTAATACTCATGGAAGGAACGAGCACAACTGTCATTTTTGTTGTCTCTTAATAGGATTGTCCTTGCCATAAACTATTTCTGATGTGTTGTGCTCATCTTCAGCACAACAATGACCAAAGGTGGCTGTCCAATGTAATTAGAAAATGTATAGAAGATTTGCAGGTATCATGCATAAAGAAGGTTCATCTCCAGGCATCAAAGAGGTCTGGAAGACATAACACCCATTTCCCTGAGGAGACAGATCTCCACAACTTCTTATAGAGGTTCAGTACAGTAGAGGATCTGTGCAAATTATTAATGATTTCTTCCCTAAAATATTCTAAGAATGAAAATTTCATATGAACTTGAAAAGTTTTTGTTGGCAAAGAAAGACAAAAATTACAGATTGAGGACAAGCTGACAAGCTTTGTCCAAAATTAAACTAGATGTTTCCATTCTTTTTTTTTTTAATGGGGGTGTTTTAATTCTTTTAGAAAATTGGGAAAAGGAAAGGAAAATGTAGCATTTTTCTGCATTCTTCCCTAGATTGAGGAGGGGGTAAAATTTTAGTAAAACATTCCTCAACTAATATTTAATAACTAAATAGAGATCACAGATTTGTCCAAAGAAGCCACAGTTCCAAGTTAAAATTCCAAGTCAGGGATATATCTCTTCAGTTTGGTTTCTGCTTGCTCAGTTGGAAAAATGTCTGTGAAAAGAGATTTCTTTGATGCCATTTTCAAGATTCTTGTGTACATTATTAGAACTCTATCATCATTGTAACAGTAATTACTCACTACAAAGTGGGGTCATTAGCCCTAATTCATATTTACAAATACACCAAATACACATACAAATACAGTTTTAATGTGAATCTCGTTCTGAAAGAGTGGACTATTTTGTCATGGTAACATGTCTCAGCAGTCCAAAAGTGCTTACAGTACAGTTCCACTCAGTCTCTAGTTGCAAAATAGGTCAGGAGTGTCACTTTTTCTCATTCTCTGACTATAATGTAAATTCTGCTCTCCCAGACTTTAAGCAAAAGATTCATTTGTACCAAGTTTTCAGCTCTTTCCAGCAGTAACTGTCTTAATTTAAAAAATACTAATTACTCAAACTATTTTTCACATGCAAGCTTTTCCTCATTGCAGAAACAGATGTCATCATTTTGCCTGTATCTCCATAAACTTCTAGGAAGCCATCAGGTTTATTAGCATTTTCTAGAAAACTGTTTCTCCACGAATATCAGGTTCTGTTGTGATCTGCAGCTGATAGCTGGTAGAAATACAGCGCCTGATTCTCACACGGTGCAGCCGTGGGCACATCACAAGAGCCTCTGTGAAGTGGAGCTTCATATCTGCCTTTCAGTGGCCAGATGGCCAGAATGTTTGTGTGGGGTTTTTTTTATTGTTTTTGTTGTTTTCCATCATCTCTTTCGGAAATGTAAGAGTTGTTATTCTAAGCCTATAGTCTTTTGAAAAAACTGAAATTCTCTCTGCTACTGACTGAAGGAAGCTGGGGGGAAATCAACAGAAACCACCATTTTGTAGGCAGCATTTGCTGCCAGTTCTGAGCCAAAAAACTCAAGCCACTGTGCATGAAGTGCTCTGGATAGCTGGTGGATTAACCTGCTGGCCAAAGCAGATGAACATTTCATTATGAATCTTCATTTGTTTCTGTGATTTTTATTGTGTCCTAGCTACTAACCACAGAACTTAAAAAGGGGTTTTTTTTAAATGACATTAAGCAGACTTTATATATTCATTAAGTTGAAGACATGCTAAATCAAGGGTAGAATTCTCAATACACAAAAATATCTTAGCTGTCATGGTCCAAACTTCCAGAAGCATCAAATACTTTGCAATCAGTTGAGTAAAAGTTGTTGCACTATTATATCTTTTATTAAACATGACTGTGTGTTTGGATATATTCATAAAACTCTGAGATGGAAGAAGGGCAAGGATTCCTTTTGTCAATTCACTTCCCCATGAATATCTATCATTATGGCATTTTCATTTTATGTATCATAGCTAGTCCTGTTCCTAACCCAGCTTTTCCTTAGCCACTCCTTTCCTAACTTCCTTTGGCTACAGCAATTTTTAAGTCTGACCACTGCTAGTCTCACACCCCAAGTAAACAGGTTTGGCATCCTCTTTGTATCCTCTCCATTATTTCCAAGAACTCTAAACCTTTAACATAGTTAAGTCTAACAGCCTGTTTTCTTTTTCTGCTCTCTCATCTTCTGCACCATTTTTCCTTGCCACCAACTTGGCTTTCCCCTAGCAAGATTCCTGCTGAATCCAGGCTCGCAGAGGGCCAGCTGTATTACTTCTGTGTTCCTGGCATAGGCTGGTGTTAATGAAGATCAAAGGAAGATGGAAGATGTTGAACTTCCTTTGCCTGAGTAGATTTCCTCAAAAGCACTCTGGATTGTGGGGCTGTATGAATATTAACCGATGGGAGAGGTCCAGGCATAACACCTTAAATTTCTTTACTCTTCATACCTGGTTCCTGTGGGATAAATGGAGCCCCTCTGGTAGTACAGAGTTAATCTATCTTCTTCTTTTCTTAGCAAGGTGAGGGTCCTTTTGTTCCATCTTGTGCCACAGGGGTTCCACCAGTTCTAACCCTAATTCATGTGGTGGTGAACAGGTCTGTGAAAATGCCACTTGCTGGGGTTGCCTGAGCCAGAGGAAAGCATTTCCCCCATGGCCGAACTCTATCTTTTAATGCTTTAAATAACATTAATGCTCTCAAGAGTTAAGGATCTGGGGCACTGCCTGTGTTCTTTGTGCATGAGCTCTTGTCGACTATGAGTTCTCATGGAGTGTGTAGTTCAGTTCAGTTCAGTTCTAGATGAGACATGCTAAATGTCAAGTCAGCTCAGGAGCTTTCCAGGAACCACCAGGTGATACTGAGTGTATCTCCTTTGGTTGTATAGTCATCTACAGGTAGACATTTAGATTTATGTCATCTCCTCAGAGCTGAGCCCTGCCATGAGTCTTCCTGTTGCCTTCCAAAGCTGGTTTCAACATAAGCATCTGGAATTTGACTTAATGGAGACCATTAGTCTTCACCTGATGTTTGCAGAAGGCTATTTACAGCCCAGCTGCTGCTTGCTAAAGAATATTTTCCTTGAGAGATGGGCTTGCCTGCTCCATTTGGAAAGCAGGGACCTTCCCTGTCTCCCTTTGTTCCACCTCAGAGATAGTTATATGCCTGCAAAAACACTTTCAGCATCCAAAACTCTGGGGGGCTGTCTTGCTTGACGTTCATCTTTCCCTCTCACAAGATAATGGAACAGAATCGTAAATCTTTAAGGCTGGAAAACAGCTCCAAAATCGAGTCCAAACTTTGAAGACCTTTGAGCCCAACAGTCCCTGGTTTAGGGATATATAAGGCATAAAGAGGTTCCTGCAACCTGCAGTGCTAATTGCAGTTTGAGGTCTCCTAGAAAACTTGTAGCCTTGCCTGTTTCTGCGGACTTCTAACCAACAGATACGGTCTGCATTCATCTTCTGTGTATTAGTATGCTATAGACCACAAGTGCAAAAAGCCACACAGCTTTCAAAATGTTATAACATTACCAAGATTATTTTTTTTCCTCATTGTACTGATTCAAAATACTGTCTAGTCCAAGGGGGCTGGGTAAAGACAAGTTAAAATGTGAGTCAGTTATAGAAATAATTGATTCTGATTCTTAACTTAGACTTTTTTCTTTTTCCCAGAAATCAAGGTATTTTTCCTTAAGGAATTGTATTTTTGCTTTTAATAGATTATAAAAGAAGCAGCTGAACAAAGTAATATATAGGGAAAGTGAATTACTGAGCTGAAGGGATATCTAAGAAATTAACTGGGGATTTTCAGTCAGTATTAAGGAAAACCTCTTCCAAAGCTGTGACAGCAAGAATAAAAAGATTTTTTTTAAGTTAACAAGCTTTTAAAAGAATCAATCTGTTAAGCTTTTTACAAATGAATGTTTATTTTTGTCCTCATTTAACTTTGCTCTGCAGAAATTGTGATATATATTTACTAAGGTGGTTTGGATATCTCTGAGCCTTAAAACTCAAGTTCTACATGGTAGTCAATATTTTCTCTCTTGTCTGAGGATAACATATTTTCCCCACAGTAACCTACTTACACATCCACAGAATCAGCCCCAGAGTCATCAAACCAAATACCTTTAAGCTTCACTTATTACTGGGGTAGAGGGAGCAAATGAAACATTTTTCTGGGGAAAAAAATTATCGCTGAAAATGTTAGTGGAAGATTTGAGAGTCTGAGGAGTCTAGAGCTAATTCTTTTTGGAGTACTTGAAGGTTCTCAGTAACCATGGGTATCATCTCTGGGCTTTGTGTTGGTGGATTTATCCATGGGTGGATAATCCATTGGAATTATCCGGGTTTTGGATAATTTGTGCTGGAGATGTGCAACACTCATGCTTATGAGCCATATTTCATCTAAAAGCAATACATTTTATTTTTTTTTTCAGTTTTTGTGCCTGTCACCTACTGGAGTCAGGTAACCTGTTTTAGTGGTTTTGGTTTGTTAATTTGAGATTTTTTGGTTAATATATTAATGAGTGGGGTGATTAATTATCAGTGTAATTATTAGAATGTATTTATTTCTTTTTTGTTGTGATACAGGATTAGGAGAAAGGTAAAGTTGGCTTAAAATTTTAGAAGTGTAGAAAGAGAAATTTATTAACAGTAATTAAAAGAAAGAGTAATAAGAATTAAAATAAAATTTTTAGGATTTTTTTTCTTTTTACAACTTTTTAAAATTGATAACGTAAAGAAAGAAAACTTTAAATTTTAGTTAGTTTACTGTTTTAAAAATAGTTTTCTTTAGTTTATTTAGGGAGAGAAGTCTCTTTTGTTAATGTTATGGAGATTTTTCTATAAGAAAATAGGTTTTTGTGGGTTAATATTTTGTTTGGGGTTTGTAGATGATTACTTGACTCTGGTCAGGTTCAACAGCTTTCAGCAGGAATTGTTCCTGGGGATGTTGATGGCTTCTCCTCTGCCCTGCCCAGTGGTTGTGGGTGAATTTTAGTGGTGGCAGAATTTTGATTGAGCTGGCTTGACCTGAGGCTACTCTGGGGGGTTGGTGGGGCAGAACTTAGTAAGTAGTAAGATGTTAGTAGCTGTAGATGTTAGTAGCTGTAGATGTTTATTAGTAGTTGTACATGTTAGTTGCTGTAGATGTTAGTAGCTGTAGATGTTAGTTGCTGTAGATGTTTGTTAGTAGCTGTAGATGTTAGTAGCTGTAGATGTTTGTTAGTAGCTGCAGATGTTAGAAGCTGTAGATGTTAGTAGCTGTAGTTAAGGCTTGGCTTGGTATTGGTTTTGCAGCCTTCCCTCCCCGCCCTGGTAGCTGATGGAGGGGTTGGTGGCTGCCCCAGGGGGAGGGGTCTGGCCCCACAGCAGGGGCCACCTGGCCTGGCCTGGCTGGAAGAGAAAGTTCTCTGGTTTCTTTCATCTTTAACGTGTGTTTTTCACAGAGGTGTGTACAGTTTTCTGCTGGCATCACTTCTGTGAATGCTTCTTATGCAAAACTACTACACCTGTGTTTTGTTCTCCCCTGGGCCAGGCTGTGCTGTCTAATGACCAGTTTTGTTGGTGAGTTAAGGAACATAGAGCTTGAAGGGAGAGAAAGAGAAGTGGTTTGATGAAAGAGATATCTCTTAGCATGTTTTTGCTGTTATTGGTTTTTGTTTGGGGTTTTTTCACCAATTAGTAATATTCAGTTACTTCATATATTTAGGGACAGCAGTAATTTATTTAATTTACAGCCTTGAGTATTTGAGATATCTGCAAATTGTAGTCCATGAGCACCATTAGTGATCACTTGTAAAAAATCTGTACTTTGAGTAAGATTTTTCCAGTGTTCAAGTAGATTTAAAGCCACAACATTCTTCATACATAAACTTTCCTGCTAAGTACTTTAGTGATACTTCAGGTGGACAGAAATTGCAGTTGTTCCCTAGAAATACCAAACTAACAGAAAGCTGCAGAAGGCAGGCTGTGCAGTTTAGCACTACTGTCTTAGGTTACAGTGTAAAACGTAACCAAAAGTATGTCTTCTCTCACTGTCTGTTAAAACCAGGTGGGGCAGTGCTCTTTATCTCTTCCATGACACATTCCTGATAACTCCCTCTGGAGACGTATCTTCTGTTAAGGGGCCATCAAGCCTCACTGCATGACTCATAAAAATACATCATCCCATTGTGAGATGCTCTGCCCAGGGGGAGGAACCAAGGATTCCTACGTGGGTAAAACCTGAAGTTTGGAACACCATGGGCAGCCTTACCTACTGGACTTCCAGAGGACATGAGCTACATAACCGCCACCAGACCTTCAGAGGAAGACCCAACCCTTCTACAGGATCATTGCTCCAACAGAACAACATCTATTACTTCAACAGGATTGCAGACAGCATTTAATGGGACTGCTACCATGACCAACAGGCCGTCAGGTTGTACTCTGACTCTTGTCAGTGTTCCTGCACTATTGCATTCATTTGTATTTTCCAATTAAATTGTAGCTCTGACTTTGAATCTCTCACTGGTTTGCTTTCAAACTAGTACACACTTCCCAGAGGAAACCTGGTGCACAAATGGTACTCAGTGCTGAGGTCGCCCTCTCTCAGTTTAGCTCATTTCTGCTCAACTTAATACTTAAAATCCGTGGATATTTGTGATCTGAGGTCTTCAGCTGCCATCAGCACCACTCTTTTACTCGGCTAGGTAAGAATAGTCCCTGTGTAGATTTGAAACCAACCTACCCTTGTTCACCCAAAGGACTTGGGACTTGTTTACTTCTAGGCTGGTTGAGTTTGGGGGCAGCTTCAGATCAGCTGCAATGGGACAATAGCATGCAGTAAGANACCACTCTTTTACTCGGCTAGGTAAGAATAGTCCCTGTGTAGATTTGAAACCAACCTACCCTTGTTCACCCAAAGGACTTGGGACTTGTTTACTTCTAGGCTGGTTGAGTTTGGGGGCAGCTTCAGATCAGCTGCCATGTGACAATAGCATGCAGTAAGACTGGAGTCTCTCCTTGACTGAGCAAGCATCCTTGTGTGCTCTGTGGCATGGGTTTTTGTTGGAAATCGATCTAAAAATTCTACCAAGTATGAGGGGAACTACAAAGTGATTTTTTACAGCAGTGTGTGGTGTCCTTTGCATGCAGCAGCTATCCTGTGGCAGCCTCCTTCCATGAGGCAGAAACTTGGAGGTGGTTTGGAGGACACTAGGAGGACACCTCAGATTTTAGTGGCTGGTGTCTACTGTGGTATAGACACATTGGTATGGACATGTTCTTTCAGTTCAGAAAAATTCTCTGTTGAGTAATATGTTATAGGATATTTATATGTCCTGTTTTTTTGAAACTAATACTGTATGTGCCATCTGAGAGGAGCAGTTTTCAATTCTGTTTTATAGAGAAATTATTTACATTTCTCTATTTTTTCAGCCAGTGTTGCATGCGTTCATGCTTACTTTTTTGTAGGACTTTTTATGCTATGCTTACATATAGAATAATGTTTATTCTGATTTTTGTAGTGAAGGCTGTTTTGTTATCTTGAAATAGGCTTTTTTATACCTAGAAATAATGGTTCATCTGCAATGTAGGCAGCCTAAGATTTATAGCATCTTTAAATACTCATTTTCTTGTTTTTAAATACTTGGCTTTTTAAATGAGGTGATAATTTTGTTATTCACCCAGGTATAAGGGAAGGGATTTAGAACAGTGCTTTGTTCTTCAGTATAGTTTTTTTATCTGCCTTTCACCTGACTGGAAATATCTCCATGCATTTGAAAAAGGTATGTTTGTGCTATTAACTTGTTTTATGATGTACCTGTATAAAGGCAGGAATTTCAGTACATGTAATAGCATCACACTATATACAACTTCCCTGGATGTGGTTTCAATGGATAATGCCTTTTTGGCATTGTCATTTTTTAGGAAGGAAACTGAGAGGAAGAAGTCTCATTTACCAAATGGGGGAAATTTTATATGTTGTTTGTTGGGTCTTTTTAAAGCAAATTAATTTTTTTCATAAGCTTGTAATGGAAATACTTTCTAATAATTTTCAAAAGTACAGAAAATGTTTTAAAACATTTTTATCCATGCTTGGGAAGCTTGCTCCTCTAGGCATCATTATCAAGATACAGTCCTGTTTTATAGTTTGTTTATAACATGATATACTATGAGATCAGTGAATAGGCAGAAGAGCAGAGCAACAGATTAATAAAGGAAGAGGACTTTTAATGTACTTCAACCTAGGAAGATATTAAACTTTTACAACACTCTGCAGGTGTCATGGTACTGAAGATATGTGCTGGGTGTTTGTTAAATCCCTGTGTGTGTTTGGGATACCCATATGATCTCTGTAGTATTTCCCCCTACATAATAAATAGTGGAAAAAACTTTCACCTGTGGAACTGGAAGTCCCAGTTTTTTGAAAAATACTTGTTTGTTTATTTTTTCCCTGAGAGAGCAAGAGAAAATGTGTCTCTTTAGTCATAAAGTAAATCAATCATTTTGTGTTTAAATTGTTGCACATCCTGGAGAGCAACTCTACACACAACTAGGGGTAAATCTTACCTTATATTGATGAAAGACTTCCTTATCCCTGCAGTATTCATTGTTCTAAGTGCTCCTCATTTACACTTGAGGATCTTGCAGTCTCACACAATTCTCCTTTAAAAGAAATCACTGATAAAACTGATAGATCTTCCTGGTATCACTGAGTCGAATTGAGTTTCCAAAAAATCTGCAAAATATCCTTAACAGTTTTGTTTAAGCATTATGTATTGTTGTCAAAGGTAGCTGACAGGTGTGATTTTAAGGAGATGTAGTTAAGATGGGATGGGGAAAAGTTGAAAGGAGCATTAAGGAGGTGTTTCTAAATTGGTGGAAACTTAGAACAACATTTTAAACTTAAAGCAAGTGTAGGTATTTCTTTGTGAGGTTTGTTCAATGACTCAATAGTGGGGTTTCACTGTTTATCTCCCCACAGCTTGGGTACTTTTCTTTCCATGCTTCTTTCAGGCTGAGGAGGCAAGGAGTTCAGAAAGGAAGGTTCTAGCAGAAGTTACTATTGTCAGCTGTACCCTCTGTAACACCAGTTTTCCCTTCAGTCCCTTCAGCCAAGTCATGGTTTAGCCCCGTGTTGCATCACATAGATCATTGGGTAGCGGACTGAAAACTTCTATTTAAAAAATCCCCAAACAACCAACACAAGAAAATACAAAATATTGGTCATAAATTAACGAGAAAAGATAATTCATCTGATTTTCCTCTAATAGGGTTCTCTTCTGTGGGCTGCTTCAAGAAGGCACTCAACCACTCATCCGTGTGCAGCTAACATTGTGTAAATAAAAATAAATGAATTGTTGAATAAAAAAAGCAGAGTTTTATAAACACTTCAACTGGTACTGTTGCTAGAAGAGAAAAAGTAGTTCTACTGCCTATTCCCAGTTCAAGCTGTTGTTTCCTCTGTGTTGGCAGATGTTTTTTGCAGCTGACATTGGAGAACTGGTTTGGATTAATACTAACTTGTTTATTTCTTTGCCAGGATGGTTACCGCTCAGGTGAGTTTCCTGATCAAGTTCCACCACCTGGCTGCAGAAACAATTCTGCCAGTTCAGGGGGTGGCATCACAAAGCCTGGGACAGAGCTCTAAATTGAAGCTTTTTGTTTAGACCACCCTGGTTAGTAATATAAGAATATGAATTATGAATCCACAGATTTCAGCTGGACAAGTAACAGAGGGTATGTGTAAATTAATTATGGAGCTGGATGCTGTCCACAGCACATGCAATGTTTGTGTGCATTATTTCAGAAGATGCCTTGAATTCTGATTTGTGTAGAGAAGTGGATTAAGGAAGTGGATTAAGGAAATTCATGAATTGATGAATTAAGGAATGGAGACTTGTAGAATTCCCTCAGCCTTGCTAGAATCCTTTTATTCCAGTTTTCTTTGTGCTACAGGAGGAAGAAGCTAGCAGAATGCATCATGTAGAATAATCCACACAGTATACAAAAATACTTTAGTGAAAAAGGCCAATAAAGTCAGGAGATAGTACAGATTTCAGTAGGACATGATTGCAAATAGGAGTAGCTTATGCTACCTGTCTTATCCCTGTGTCCAGACGGGCTGTCCCTGGCAACCCCCAGCCTGCCCTGCTCCCCCAGGGAACCCTCACTGCCCCCAGACCCCAGCCCACTGGCAGGTGCAGTGTGTCCCATTGGGCACCTCTCAGCACCCAGGACAAGTCTCCAGAGCAGGTGAACAAAGGACAAAAAGCATGAAATCATTAAGAAAAGTGGGAGCAAGGCATATTTCCTGGCAAGATTTGGAAAGATTATAATGAAGCAAGGAATAAATGCTTCCACGGGAAAGCTTGACATAAGGCAAACCTTTGTGGCTGCAGCAGTGAGGTGACATGACTGTGACCGTGGCCCTGACAGGAAAAAGAGCTGGAGAGCAGCTCGTGGCACTCACTGATACTGGGCTCCCAAGATGTCAGAGGGAAGCAGGGAACTTGGTTGTTGAAGGTCTTCACTGCCTTCCTTGTGGCACCTGGGGACGGATGTACAGGTCCCAGAACTTGTNCCCGCACGAGCCAACCGCAACAAAGGGGATGTAAAGTTATGTGACATGTGAACACTACAGAAATACTTTGAATTAAACTGTAAGAATACAGATAGCGTTGTGAGGGAGATACAGAAAAAATTGCAAAGGTGAATGTTTGGTTCTGGTTAAGTTTTCATAACTGAATCCATTTTCAAAGCAAACAGAATAGATGTTTAATATTTATTTAGCTGAGGTTCTTAAAAACCTCCAGGCTGTCTCATGTTTCCTGCTTTAGAGAAGCTGGAAGATTTTGAACTGCGTTGTCAATATTTTTTACACCTTCCTATGCTCAGGACAAGTGTCCTTGAAAGGGCAGCAGCTTTGGATTAGCTGGTTGTCATATAGATAAGGATGTTTTCCAAATAAAGGCACACAATCCATTTGTAAATCTTCCAGAATATACGAAAGTCTAATCAGACTGACTCAGACAGTCAAACTGCAGTGTATCTCATTTGAATTCTCTCTTCCCCCAGGCCTTGTCTACAAGACATATTCAGACATTGTATTGGAAGTAGAAAGCATGAATGATAACAATACTCAATCCTGCTGCAGTCCTGGATGTATTTTAGTTTTGAATGCATCTAAGCATTTCCCTTTTGCATATACTGGCTGTAGCTGCACCAGTGTTACACAATACCTACTTTTTGTCACCAACAGTATAGTCCAGGAGCAGCACAACCTTGCACTGCCCCACTTTTTCTTACTGTTAGCACTTGATGGTATTTTCTGCAGTAAATTATGTGGGTATTGATTTGGTAGACAAACAGGGATCTTGCACAACCTCCTCCTTGAACAAGTGCATCTCTACTTTTGAGTACAGACTTTCTGGTTGTGTGGGATTTGTGAATCTTCTCTTCATTCTGAGTATTCTATCTTCTTCAAATGATAATTTGCTGGCTATTAAGTATACTGAGCTGCTGGCTGGTTTTGATTTTACCTTTTATATACGTAAATACAATATTCATATATATACTATATATATGCAATACAATGTTCATATATGTATTCATACTTATATGTAAACATGATACTCCTTCCATCACTGAAATTTCTTCAAGGCTGTCGCTCTCACAGCTCCTATTTGAAATGTCTTTCTTCTCAATAACAGGCATTTGAGGGAAAACGTTGCTACACATGTAAGCAGCAAGTTCAGTGTTTCTCAGCAGTGTAGGTAAAAGGAAGTTCTACCACCCTTGGGGTAAGGGGCAAAGTTGCCTGTGTGGTCCCATTGCTGCCAGCAGCAAAGGTCATTCTATGGCCACAGCTTGGTGGGAATAATAGTGATGCCATTTGGGTTTTGCCTTTTTTTCTTTTGTATATTTGGGTTTTGCCTTTGTTTCATTTATATGTTCTCTGTATTCTTTACACATATATTTGTAGCTCTGTAGCCTATTGTAATAGCAGCTAGTTTTCCCAATACTTTCCCGTGGCCTTTCCCTGGGCAGAAAGACAAAGCAAATTCCAGAGCTCCAAGCCCCAGGAGAGACAAGGCCCCTATCCTACCTGGTTCTTCCTGGGAGCCAAGGCTGAGAACAACTCTTTGAGATACATTTTCATGGACAAAGTACAGCCAGTGCTGAGGAGAGGACTTCAGAGAAGGGGCTTGACCTGGGGGAGGATTGCATCACCACTTGTCTTCCTAATTGGTGCTTTTTATCAGTTATGCTAATTTCCTAAAATCCATAAAAATGCTCTTACCCTGGGGGGGCTGGGCTTTTGTGGACATCTTTACCTAACTGCTCCTGAAGGCCTTCAAATAAAGATCCTCTTTTATATTACCTCTGTACTAAAATTATCTCGAGTTTCATTTCCAGGTTGGGAAAAAGGCAACAATAGGAGGGCCTGAAGTAAATTGATTGGGCTGTGGATAAGAGAGAGTGGGAAATGTGATCCTAGCAGGGCTATAAAAGTCTGTAGAAGAGAAGTTTCTTTCTTCCATTATAGTGTGAGGGCTACAGCTGGTTCCTAGAGGGACATTTGGTGGCCATCTTTATACTTCTTTGGTCCATTGATTGTACAAGGACAGTATTTTACTCACTTGTCTCGGTTTGGAGACAAATTCTAGGAGAAAATGCTCTAAAATGAGCTTTTCTTTAGAGTGAGAGGGCTTCAATAACTCCCTTTTCTTCTTCCAATGAGAGAAATGGATGCCAGGGGATGAAAGTGAAAAAAAAAAAAAGTAGAACTGTTTATTCACAAAAGCAAGATACCCACAAAGCACAGCAAAAAAGAAAATTGAACCCGACACCCCATCCCCACTTTGCTGCATGGCCGAGAGGCCCTTGTTTGTCTCTGTAAGGAGAGGAGAACAGAGTTCACGAAGCAGCTGGGAATCTGATGGATTTCTGGCGTGGGTCTTCT
>VXBC01005311.1:0-70069 GCA_013399945.1 Ploceus nigricollis | reverse complement strand
CAAACATGGCGTGGCCAGAACTTTGCAAGGGATTGGCGCCTATCTCGCATGAACCCANCTATAACTGGACCCCTGAGTTAACCAGAACTTTGAAGACTTCCCCAGCGTGAGACGGATCCCCATCATCTGGACCAGTGAGGATTTCGCCTGTGTCGGTAACCGTAATTCCTATCACCCTCCTTTCTCTCCCCTTCTCTATCCTTTTATTTCCTTTCTAACACCACTCTATTGCATTTACTGTTTTAGCCCTTAATAAAAGTGCATTTGTTGTGATTAAACTGACTGTCCCACTGCTGTTTTTGCACTTTTGCCTTTTTTGCACTTTTGTGATCAGTGAAACGAACCAACACGACACTCTGCTAAGAGCGGATCTGACATAAAATGTACACAGCAAAGGCTGTGTGTGTGTGTTGTGTAACTTGATCAAACTGACTGCCCCACTGCTGTTTGCCTTTTTTGCACTTTTGGGATCGGTGAAACGAACCAACATGACACCCCGCTGAGAGCGGATTTTGACACTTAGTGCAAGGAGCACTCAGCAACAGCCAAGCCATCAACATTGCTCTCTTCCTGAATCCAAACCCCAGCACTGCACCAGATACTACAAAACAAATTGACTCTCTCCCACCTGGAACCAGGATGCCATGTTAAAAGTCAATGAATCCTTCAGCTGTAAGAAATGTGTTATTTTATCACTCACCTCTGTCCCTCCATGTGAATAACTCCCTCTCTATGTAACATTCCTGTGACTCCAGCCTGCTCTCCTTTGGATTTCTGTCCTAAGCAGTTTTATTTCCTAAACCCTACACCAAGCCCCAGCAGCAAAAAATTAAAACACTCAATAAAATCTTTTTAGTTTCTTTCACAACATAAAAAACACACCTAGAGGTCAGACCCAAACAGTGATCCACCTCTTTATTGGATAGATGAACATAAGATATTCCCTACATCAAATATTTCACGTTATCTACCCTGCAGCCTCTTTGAGCCAGGGACCATCCAGCTGTAAAACCTAAGTGTGATTCCCAGCTTAAGTTAACCACAGATTAAGCACCACAGATTTCCCAATATCAAGAGCTATATAGGATTTGCCACAGCAAATCAGACTCTGCCTCACTAGATTTTAATTCCAATATAGGTGACAAAAAAATTCACAATATACATAAAGTATTCAAAGCCTGGGCTCTGCTATCAGGTAGCCAAGACTGGATTAGTCCCAGTTCCATCTGGCCCCTGCTATTACAGAGGCAGAGTCAGGCTCAGGTGCTATAAAGTCACCAGAGATCAGAGGACACCAGTGCTGCAGGAGCCAGCTTCTTGTCCAGCTGGAAATCCAGTGCTGGGATTGACCCAGCTACAGTTCATAAAGCTATAAATAAGAGAGTAGTCAAAAAGTTACCAGCCAGCGCCGTTAAAAAATAAGAATAACAATTTAAAATAATCTGTTGCCTTTGTCACCTGGACACCTTTCTCTGTTATTTGCATAAGGACAAACCTTTCCACCTCTGTCAATGCTCAGACACAGCTGCAGTATTGAAAAGGCACCACAATCCTCACACTCTTCTCACTGCCTGGACTGTAGGCTGAGTTTCAGCATGCAATAAGCCACCAGAAACCTTGTGGATGGTTGGAACTTCAGCTTGATGGCTTGTTCCTGCCATGCTCCTCTCTCCGGGGTTGCATCTGTGTCTGTAAAGGATAAAAGCAACATAGAAACTGCTCAAGGCTGGCTGGGGGGAGCAGGAGTGTGGATGTGTTGGCTGGGATGGTTCAAAATGCACCCACTGGATCTGAAACTCAGACTAAACCACAGAGATGGGCCAAAAGGGGAGGGAAAAAAGCAGCTTATCCTGGGACTCAGTGAAACCTGCCCAAACACTGACCCACCCTGAGCCTTCCATCTCAGGAACCCAAACAGTAGGGTCCTTGTCAGACCCAAACCAGTTCACATTTCCTGCTACTAAACCTCCCAGGAGCAGCAAAGGGCATCCCCCACAGAGCATCGTGCCAGGGCTGATGAGAGCGCTCCCCTCACACTTGTCACAAGGGCTATCTCCTCGTGTCCTCTGGGAAATCATGCACCAGAGCCAGGAAACAAAGAGAAATGGATGTTTAATTCACCCACAAATGAATAGACTTCTCCTCCTTCTGCAGCTTTGTACCAAAGTCTACTTCAGTGTCAGATTGGATGCACTTAAATTTAACTCTTTCTAGTAAATGTACATTTTTAATGTCCATAGGAAGGAGGTTATATTAAGATTAGTATATGTTTAGCTACAACTTCAAGGTTTTTTGTAAAAGAAGGTTTTGAAAAAGCAGATGAGGGCATAATTTAAAGCTGGAGATCAAGCCTGAATGCATTTTCTAGGAGCACCTTTAATAAAATAAGAGAGAATTATCATGGTCAGTTGAGGCTGACTATAAATCTCTATTCCAAATGAAAAAGTCAGCCCCACCCTCCAGCCTCAGTGCTTCCTGCCCCTCCAGCTCAGTGATTAAGGCAAACCCAGACCTTTCTGTGTCCTGGTCAGCTCTGCTCAGGATCACTCTGATCCCAGCAGAACAGGCAACCAGCAATGGGGAGGGGAAGGAAAACCCCCTTACCTGGCTCGTCCCAATGACAGAACTGCACTTTTAGAAGGCTTTAAAAATCTGTGGCAAATCTATCTGTGCTCACTTCACAAATACAAAGGTAATACAAAACAATTGCAAGGAGGGTGAAAATCACGATGCAAAACAAGAAGGGGGCTTTAATGTTATACACAAAACTAGAGGTATGGGAATTTCCTTTCAAGGGAGCCAGAGCAGAACCCGTGCTTTGCAATCTGTCACTGCCAGTGACACACCCAGCCAGGGCAGCTGGGGCTCCCCCAGCCCTCGATCCAAAGTTCTGAATATATAATAAATGGATAATAATGGATATAAATAATGCTCTGAAAATGGGCAAGGACCTTCCCCCAACCCATGATCCACCAAGGGCTGCTCCTGGGAAGGAGCATGTGCTCAGTGCTGACTTTTGTGGGTTTGTCTTCAATCAGTTCACATTATTTTGACACAGTTTGCCTCTTGCTGCTGAAAATGACAGCTCCCTGTATTGACACTGCATAGTATATTTATTCTAGTTTAGCACAATCTCTGGGCCATGGCATTTAAAGCTACAGCCCATGTTCAATCTGCATCAGCTTAACATGCCAGCACCATATGGTTTTCTATAATCAGCTTCAGCATTGTACTTCAAACCCACTGCTGCATTTATAATATTATTGTATGCTGCACAAACACCAATATTTAGAAAGAAAAACACTCTTTTTATTGGACTCCTGCTGATACCCCAGCTGTTAGCCAAAGCACGCAAAGAGTTTCTCTTCTTTTGCGTGCAGAAAAAAAAAAGCCCAAAGGGTTTTTTAAAAATCTTACATCTGAAAGGTACATTTTGTCCTGCCCCAGTAGTCAGTAGGACTGAGTTAAAATGTGGGTTTTTATTAGATGAATTGCATCATTAAATTACATTATAAAAACTAAAAATGCACCATTAATTTTCAAAAACAATAGTAAATACATCTCATTTCTGACACATGATTCTGCATTTAATTTTTGCCCTGGGCCACATTTTTCTAACAGGCTCACTGTCTTCCATTATGCAGACTACACAAATGGAGCTAAATTGCTGGAGTAGTGGGGAAGGAGATATTGGTCAAATGTCTAATGTGAAAATAAATGAATTTCTAATCAGCTGTTGCAAAAAGAAAAATTACTTTTTGATCTCGGCTCAGCCAAGCAAGAATCTTCCTAGCTCAAGTAATAAGATCCAATGGAATTGTGTAGGATGCAGAGAGAGACAAAAGGCTGGACAGACAGACAGCCACGGCAGTAAATGAGGTTCATGCAGTCAATTCTGTGTGAGCAGCATTTCTTAATTAAATGCAAAAGAAGGTTCCCCTGAAGTGGAACCTCATTGCTGCAGGGTCTTCACCAACAATGCAGCTGCTCCCTGACCACCCACAGATCCCTCAGGGTGGGAAGGGAAGGGGGTGTTGGAGGGAGTGTGTCTGTCTGCACGGCCATGGGGGAGCAAGGGTGGGAGCAGTACAGAAACAACCACCCCAAAACTCTTCCATGAGCCAGGAAAGTTAAGCCAAGCCTTGCAGAAGGTGCCACAAGCCTGGCAGAGGCCAAGGATGTGCCTGTGCTCAGTGGCTACAGTTGGCTCTGATGCCACTTTTCTCCCTGCTGGGAAAGCTCCCTGTCAGCCAAGCAGGAGTGACTTCCAAACCAGCCCACAGCATAGAGCTATAAACCTCTTCTGGCCAAAATTGTGCCTTGGAATGGATCCTGTGCCCCAAAATGCACCAAATCTGGCACAAGCTGCTCCCAAAGCCAGCTGGGTGGCCCCATCAGTCTCCTGTTCAGGTGCAAATTCAGGAGGTGATATCCTCACCCCAAAGGGCCATGTTTGCATTCCCAGGGCATGCAGACCAGGAGGAGAGGAGCTGTGCAGCCAGGCTTCCGAGGAGCTGGCACCCACACCAGCCACAGCTCAGAGGATTTTTGCTCCAGATTACTCCCGTGGTCTAAATGCCCCTTAGTGGCTGCAGTCACATGCTTGAGGAACATTTCCCATTTCACTTGGTTTTAGAGGAATTTAGGTCAGACACTCAGAGATGTGAAATCAAACCAAAATCATAGAATCACAGAATGATTTGGGTTGGAAGGGACCTTAAAGACCATCTAGTTCCAGCCCCTGGAAGTGGAGATAGCCAAGAGTTTTGCTTTAGAAGTGCCTCCCTGATCCAAAGCACACCCCAATTTTAGGGTCACCCAGAAAGCCCCTGGCTGCCAACATCTCTGAGCAACCAAACACAAAGGAGAGATCACTGAAAGGTTGGAGAAACGGATTCCTTCAGAAGACAGACAAGGAAGACTTGAGTCCCAGCTTTGAACAGCCAAGTCCATCAGAAGTGCTTTAGGAGTCATATTTCTCTGCCTCCACCTACCTCTACTAAAAATTACTGTGTTTTTTTTATGGTAGGAATGAAACCCACCCAGTAAAATTGATAAAAGCTGTGGTGATCAGGACTACAACTGCAGTATTATGCAGCAATGTTATAAGATAGTTATGGCTCGGTATCATTTAATATATAAAGAAGTTGAATCCTGTTTTTTGTAGGAAAGGCACAGAATAACTGCACAGAATTAGAGCACTCTACAGTTAACTATTGTAAATAGCTTATGATTTAGATTATTAATACTTTTTATTAAAGTAATGATAAGGGGTCAATGCAGAACGAGCAAAAAAAATCCTATTATCTCCTTTAACAGAGAGGCCAGGCTGCAAAGGAGGGAAGGGAGAACATGGATCAAACACCAGTGCAGTCCATGGTGTTTCTAATATTTTGTGCTGCTTTTATGGAGCTGGGATAAATAAAAAATTAATGGAATCCCAAGAAGAAAATATGAGAATCAGAGAAAGAAAAGAAGATAAGAAAAAGATATGTATGGAAAATCTAAAGAGATCTGCTGCTGTGTTTCTTTTTTTTATCTGAATATTTATTTTTAATAGAAGCTCACGCTGGTGCACAAGTCAGATGTTACTGGGAGCTCTGTCTCCCCCATCAGCCAGATGAGTGATGGCTCCTTACCCTCTTAAGTTAAAAACCACCTCCTGCTCTCCCATCCCCCCACCATGCCAGGCAGCAGCACAATGCACCATTTTTATATTCTGCTAATGGATGAAAAATATTTACCACATAACCCTGAGGTAACCTTGTCAAACCACGACAGGAGCCACATTGCCCTGTTTGAAAACTTCTGTGCCAAATTAATTAACATGCAACAATTTTTCAGAAGCCAGTGGTGGGAGTGGAACAGCGCAGAAATGCATGTTCTTGCCCTGTGAAAATGTTCAGGGTTAAAGAAAAGAAGCCTTTTCTGCACCTGGGTGAGAAATCTTTAAAAAGAAAGAAAAAGCAAGATGTCACAGCTTCCCAGTCCCAGCAGGCAGGGAGCAAGGAGAGAAGGAGCTGCTGCTCAGTCCAGAGAGCCCTCCCCTGGCTGCCAGCTCTACTCACTGCTTTAACAAATGATCAGGATTTTAAACCATGAGCTACTTACTGTAAAATTCAGAGAGAAGTAGAAAGCGGTGGTTTTGCCCCAAAATGGTCAATAGCCTCCAACAGCAGAGCTCTGGAACAGCCTGCCCTGAGCATCTGAACCTGCCCCAGGGAGGCTTCTCTGGGTTAAGGCAGAAGCTTAATTCAGCATAATCCTGTGTCTATCAAACCTCCCAAATGAAGGTATTACTCAAATTGATACATTCCTGTGGAAAAAAAAAAACAAAACCAAAACCAAAAACAACCTCTTACAAATTATTAGCATTTTCTTCAAACTAGTTTTGACTCAAATACCTCAGACTCGCTCTGGGAATAAGGGAGGCTGACAGGCCCCCAGAGGTGGCAGGAAGCAACCCAAGAGCTGGGACAAATAGAGCAAGGATTTCTGTAGGGAATGAGGAAAACAGTGGCCAAGGCAGTTTCTGTGTGCTACCAAGGGACCTATGGGAGTTAATACTGCTGCCACAAACCTCTTTCTGGAAAAGACATTCCAAACTTTTACTTTTAGCTAAACTCCCCACCTGACAATATGACCAGGTTAAACATTTTTAATCCTGATAGCTCTATTTTAGCCTTATCTTCTCCTTTTATGCTCATCACATCCATTTACACTACATTTTTTCCCCATCTGTTTGACTTACAGAGGTTTCCATTCTTGTAGCCTTGCAAGGCTTTTGTCAATTTGCTCCCTTTCAATTTTTTTTTCTTTTTAATCATAGATAAATTCATATTGTCAGTTCCTTTTACCCAAACTGATAATAGGGATAATTGTGGATAGACTCTTACTGAAACAAAAAGCAACTTTTCTTTTCTTGGAATACACAAACCCTTTCCACCAGGGACATAAAACTGCTGTACACTCGAAGACTGGGTCAGTGGCCTCTTGCACAAGGCAGGGATCCTCATTGCAGGCATAGTTTGTCCATGGAAGAATTTGCAGAATCCTTCCAGCTCATATTTGGACAGATCCCTCCCCAAATTCCCATGTCACTACTGCACTTTAGGATTTTTGTTAATGCAAATACATACAGCGGATTCCACATCCATTTCCTGAGCAGCAGCCTCTAGATCACTGGAGGGATTTTTTAAAGCAGACTCTTTGTTTTTAGAGTGCATATTAATTACCCTTAAGCAGGTGCAAAATCAACCTGTTCATTACTGTTTCTTCGAATCCTTAATGGTAGTTGCAAGGAAATAAATCCAGTTAATGCAATAAAAGGATTTATTGTCATCTAAATTTATGCCAACAGTTTAATCATAACACCTTTCCATCTGACGCACTTCCTCGAGAACAATTTGGCCCACAATTTGTCAGCAAGAAAATGGCCTTGTATAAATGCTGGGAGAAAATAAATGCTAATACATGGCACAGTCTTTCATTCTTCTAATTGCCCAGGGAGTTTAAGGGAGACAGACTTATTTACTCACTGTAGGAAGTGTGCTGTAATAAATTATCACTATTATGAGCCTAAGTTAGTCCCTGACAGTGACAGAAGCAAGGGTGGAAGGGAAGCCTGGGGAGGTGTCAGCATCCAGAAAACATCCGTGCTGGGTAGGGGGTGTGTGAGGCCACAAACATCCACTGGACACCCACAGTGGCAGCTCCAGCACCGAGGGGTTAATGATCAGGATCCATACACGAGCCCTGGAAGACATTCCTTGCATTTTGAAGGGATTCTCGCAGGCTGTAAGGGCAGCATCCTCCTCCCTGCTTGCTCACTTGCTGAAGGATTCCTGACCCTCTCCAATCACCACAGCCATGGGCTGTGCAGCAGCATCCTGGCAGCTCCCAGCCCTGGCATTCCCCTTGGCCCAGGCTGGAGCTCACAGCTCTCAGGGATAAGGGGAATGCCACCCTCTGCTCAAGATCACCTGCACCAGTGCCCCATTTGCAGCATCTGCCTCCTTCCCACTGGGGAGGCAGGAGCCAGGGCACTGCACTGAGCACAGGGATCTCCCTGATGTCAGAGCCTACAGAGCTGAGCCTGGCTCATGGTGAGGAGCAGCAGCCCCTCCACATGAATCCACCCATGTATGAACTTCTCAGCTCTACTGGTGAGTGGCTTGAGAATTTTATCTGCCCACAGGCACTGCAGCCCTTTGTGAGCTCCTTCAGATGACACCCAGGCCCCATAAATAACAGCAGGTACCTCAGCAAGCCAGCAGGGAGGTGAGGAAGAGCAGAAACGAGCAAAGACAAACTCAATGTTCCCATCCCAGACACCTCCTCCTGGGGTCCCTAATGAATGCCAAGGACCCCAAGCCTGTCCTTGAAATGAGATTTGCCTATTGCCATAACAACAGGCTGGTGTTGGCACAACACAGACAAGCTTTAGGTATTCCCCTCTCTTATTATTATTACTTTATTTTCTTTCCTTTTTTTCTTTTTTTTTTTTTCCTTCTTTTGCTTGTGTCCCTCTCTACAAAGACTCCCTCATTTCTCTGAAACAAATTGCCCTCAGCTTGCTTTCCCATACATCACAGAGTGGGGACCAGGCCTTATCAACACTGCTCTGCTTTTCCCATCTATTACCCAGTTTGTTTGCACTTTTATCCCATCGTCCTTGCACAAGGGAGAAAACATCCATCATCCATACATCTGCCAGCTGTCACGGGACTGTCAGCACAGTGACAGCCAACATGACAAAACTGTTGTAATGCTGCACCAGTGCTGGGGCTGAGTTGAGATTAAACAGGCAGAAAAGAAAAAAGAAAGGGAGGAAAAAAATTTAAAAGCAGATTTAGCTACAGAGAGCAAAAGCAAAAGATTAGGAACTGCACTTTGTGCAAAGAGAAGAGGGGAGTGAGAGAAAGCAGCAAAGAGGGAGGTGAGTGAGTGAGTGAGTAGCAGAGTGAGGTTTGTTTTAAGAGGTTTCAGAGAGCTGGTGAAACACAGAAGCTGAGATGTGTGTTTGTTACCTGGCTCAGATGAACGTTCCTGAAACACAAACGGGGTGCACAGCACTTCACCCTGTATTGTCAAATCTCCTGCAGGAATGTGGCTCAACTCGGGGGGTCAGTGCCAGACCCCAGGTGACACAGGAGGGACACAGCAACCCCCACACAGCAAACCACAGGGTTAGGGATCTTTGCTGCTGCTCTGGTTTTTCTCTCCAGCACTTTGAACAGAGCTGTAGGTCCTCCTTTCAAGGCGATTTCTTTCCTCACAATTCCCTTGTAGCTGTGGAGAGTCCTTCCCAAACCTCTGAGCGAGAGTGGGAGGACTGTGACCCAAACCCTAAGGAGAACATTTTTCACTGAAGCATTCCATGCCCTTAGCATGACTACAGCCCCAGTGACATGAAAATGCTTTAGACAGCTGGAGTTAACTCCTTCTCATCAGAGTACAAGTTATACCAACATAAAACCTTTGGCTAATGCAGCTATACCCAAAATTTCATAATTACTGTCCAGCCATGCCCTGCTCTGAACTCCTGGAGGGATCAAGGCATGCTGAGCACATCTACTCATTCACTCCTCTCAATTGTACCTTTTCCTCACCACCATCCAAAACAAGAAGTGCTTCACCTCTGTCACCCCTTTGGCCACAATAGGAATAAAAACCAATTATAAATCCTCAGGATGCTCTGGTGCTAAAGTGAAGAGAAAAATCACCATGCATGTGGCCAGGGGCTGATCCTCAGGTTGTTGAAGACATCCTCCCCTGAAACACTCAAATGGCAACGGCTCAGAGACACAGAGCAGCTCTGACGTGCTCTGGACAGAGACTGCACAGCACTCCTAACACCAGGAGTGCAGAGTCAAAGGCAGTTTGAGCTCAAACCTGTAGATATTTCTTTCCTGGTGATATAAAAATAGGGCTGGAAAATGTGCCCATGTTTAACTGATTTATTCAAAATATACAGTCTTAAGTCCATGGTCTGGGAATATTAATTTAACAAATGGAGATTTTTAGCTTGCACTTACTTTTCAGAGAGTTTTGTTTTGCAACCAAAACACCATTCCCTCATGGGATGTGTCTTTACTGGTTTTGTTTTTTCAGGACTTCTGGGTGAAAAGTGTTAAATTGAGCCTTAACCCACTCTCGATGCCAATGAAAAGAGTTGCAGCTCCAGCCTCCCAAATCTGCAGCACGTGAAGCCAAGCCCACTCTGGGAGCAGCACCACATTCCCTCAAGAAGGTCCTTTTGTCCAAAATCAGTAATCAACCTGGGCTTCTCCAGCTGGGAATGGGATGGCCAGACAAGACAAGGGTAGGAATCTTTAAGCCCATGGGTGCCACGGGGCAGGTGAAGGGATGGTGACAGAGCAGAGCTCCTTACAAAGCACAAAGTGGGACACCAGGTGAAGGGAGACAAGAAAGCAGTCTAAAAGCAGGGGGAAAGGCGGCTTTTTTTTTTTTTCCCCATCACACCACATGTTACAGAGGGGAAGTGATGAATGTACATATGTTCAACTCAATAAATTCACAGAGGGAAAAATCCATCAAGGGCCATTAACAAATGTGTTCCCTTTGGCTCATAAGTTCCCATATAATAGATTGCTGGAAGGATATATTGAGGGAAATATGTGCATACACAGTCATACCATTCCAATTCCAGTCACAGCGGACCACGGGTCTAAGTCAGAACAGCCATTTTTATACCAGTTTCAAATTTCTTATTTGTACTATACATTGTTTAAAATTTCTTAGAAACAAAAAATATTCAATTTGCTATAAAAACAATCTTTCTTCCAATTTACAAATCAAATATATAATCCAAATCTCTTCAGAGCCCTTAAATATATTGAGGTGAATAAAAAAGGAAAAGCAAAAAAGGAGTAGATCATTCAAGACTGCAAAGTCCAAGCCAAAGCTGACGTGAGAGCTCATTCACTGGCCCTGTCAGATTTACAGTTAAGAAAGCTTTTGTTCAATGTTTCCATCTAAGCAAGGTCATCTTATCTTCTTTTACTTTCTTATATTCAGGGATACACAGAGTGGATCAAAGTGGACCAAGAAAATCCACTTTTGAGAATAAAAATCATATTTATTAAAAAAAAAAAAAAAAATATTTACCTTTTTTATCATACCCCAACTCAACACTGATTTAAGCAAAACCTTCTCAAAAAAACAGTCCAGATTGTTTAGCCATGGAAACATTAACAAAGGTTATGGATAAGAAGGGGAGAACCTGGATAATCCCTTTCCCCATGCCCTGATGGGTCCACTTCCTCAGCACCAGGAGGCTCAAATTCAGCCAAGCAATGCCAACATTCAGCTTAGAATTCAGGGTTTCTTCCAATTTCCCTCTAGTTTGGGACTACAACTAACCATAATTTAGCCAAGGCAGTGCCTGACACTGCAGCTCTGCGGGAAATAAGAATTGTTATGGTTAAGAAAGCATGGAAAAGCTTGTGTGTTCCTTTCCCCAACTACTTTCGTGTTTCTGCTAAATAAAAATCCATTTTTATTCTTAAGGGAGTTGAGCAGAGAGATGTTGTTTTACGTCCTGCTTTTTGCCAGTGATGATGTATGTCCCTTTTACAAACTTATCTCTGGTTTTTTGCTCAGTTTATAAGCTAGGAGCAATCTTTCTTTCCTAAAGCTTCCTTCTCTCACAGTCTGGAGGAACCTTGAGATTTCCTGCTGGTGATTTAAAGGGCTATAATACGCGCAGGCTAGATTTGTTTTAGTGTCCATAAAACTCAAAAATTTCATAAAACAATTGGTGAAAATAAAATTACCAAAAAATGATGTACTGCCAGCAGACTGTATAATAGTTACGGGGGAAATGGAGAATATGATTCACTGGGGTATAAAAATGACAATGTATTTATTGCAGTGCAGTGACAAGAAACTAATTTGTCCCTTTTACTTTTCAGACAGGACTTGAATTCTGATTTTTCTCCTTTCCCTCTGCTGTGGCAATGTGCACACTGGCTGGAGGGACAGTGGCAGCTGTGGCCACAATGCCAGTTACTGTGTCACTGCAAGAAGAAATGTCAAGAGGGGTTTCTCTTTAGAGCTAAATACTCATGGGAACTGCAGAAATATTAACTACAAGCAAACACCTTTGGCTAAAATAAGTAAGTGTTCAAGTGTTAACCCAGAAATTGGTCTATTTCTGTGGCTAAAATAGAGCTCATTCTCCCAAATCCATTTTCTCTTTTTCTTTAAGTCAAACCTCTCCTGTGGCCCAGAGGTTTTCCTCCTTAGGCTTCTCCAGAAGGTCACAGAAAAAATAAGTAGACTTCAAAAAATTCAGAGTGGAGACACAAGCAGCAAGAGAGGGATTTGTCTTGAGGAACTACACCTTTTTCTCTCCTCAAATCGTGCAATATTCAGCTCCTTCCCACTCTGCAACCTTTGGACAGTTTGCCCCTTTTTGCTTTGGAATGGGGAGCTGGAAAACCTCATTAAAACACAGATTCAGAATTAGATCTGGAAACAGGGAAAACAGGTTTATTCCCTGAAAAAACACGAAATTGTGCAGCATGAAATATAAAGCAACCAAAAATGCATTTGATATTTCCAAACGAAAAAGTCTTGGGGGAATGGAAACACAATAAAATTCAAACACTGCTACAGAAAATTCAGCACCAGGAAGTGGAGATCCCTGGCACAATCAAGTAAAATATGCAATCTTTAAAAAAATCAGGTCCTGGAGAGCAGAGAAGTTTCCTCAAACCTTGGGCTGCAGGGAGAGGCTCTGCCCATGCCACAGCAAGGGTTATTTATGTCTAAATATCCCTTTCCTATTGATCACAAAGGTGAGCACAATGGCTCTGCTCTATGTCCCAGTGACACTTCAACTCCATATCATAAAGTGCTTCCGCTGGCAGTCCCTGCTCTGGAAAGCCCCAAAGAGAACAGGATTGATTCCAGGACTGTATAAACTGGGTTTTATGAGGCAAACAAAGCAGCTGAACACATTGCCCAGGTCATTGTCCTAAAATGCACCATAAAAGTGCTCTAAATTCTCCCTGTTTTGGGGATGGAGTGGAAAGCTCACTTCTTTCCCCCCAGCTCGCACAGGTCTCTGAAGTAAATAAGTTTCTGTGGATTATAAAACCCCAGAATTGGATTTCAGCACAATTTCAATTTGTTGTTTCATTCTGTGCTATTAAATATATTTATTTTTGTGAGCCCCCTTACTCTCCTCAGCCCCCAGAAATAAAGGGCACATCCTGCCCTTTGCTCCAGGACCATAACTTGGGTCCCTCCAAATCCTGCCAAGGGCTCCTGAGAGGGGCTCTGGACCAGTGAACGTGGGCTGGGGATAACTCCAAATGTGGGATCATAACCTCAGGAAATGCAATAACTGTCTGACAGCAGCACTGCCTCTGTAAAAGGCCTTGCACACCAGTCTGAACCCATTATCCTTAGGAAGTATGGCATGGTTCTTAGCATTTCTCCAAATTCCATTTCAATCAGCGAGGACAAGAAGGAGGGAATCTCCTGGCATCTCACCAAGCAAAGCCAGAGCACTGCACCTACCTCCTAAACTGTGTGATTTGGGCTCATGTTGGCCATTTCACAGTTGCCATGGACAGCAGAGCATTAGAGCCAGCTCCAGTGGGGTCGGAGTGGCAGGAAGAGATGGATCACACACAGCAGGTTGGGAAAACACATTCTGCTGTGCACAGTTTGTTGCAGTAAGGTAGAAAAATTTTAAAAGAAAGGCCTCATAAAATTAGGCCTGCTCTGTTAGATCAGTGGCCTGCCATTTCTTCTAAATGAAGAAATTCTTTAATTTCTTCTAAGTGAAGAAGTTTTTAAGCTTCCACGTGAAAATAATCCTGATGTGAACAGTTTGTTAACATAAAACAGCATAACAGCCTAAAACACATTAACATAACAGGGTGAAAAACAGCTAGCACCTACATAAACATTTAATCTGTCCCATGAGAATCAGTGAAGAAAATATGTAAACAATTTAAGAATAGAGAGATGTGATGGACAAGTAAAATACCTTTTACTAACCAATAGAGTAATCAGCAAGAAAGCTACTAACCAATTGGAGTCACACACTCCAAGGTCTGTAAAACTGTATAAAAAAGGAGAAATGCAGCAATAAAAAGAGCGTTTGATACGTTCTTGGTGTGTCATTTCTGTCCGCCTCTACTACGACACAGTTTAAGATTATTTAGACAGAGCATCTCATGTTTGACATTTCAAACAAGCTTGGAATCACAGAATTGTTAAATCACTAAGATTGGAAAGGACCTGTTGAGAGCACCAAGTCCAGCCATTGACCCAGCACTGCCAAGTCCACCACCAGACCACCACGAGAGGCACCACACCTACCTCTGCCAGAGCTTCTCCCTCAGGCACTTGAGGACTGCACATATTTCCTCCTCAAACAAGAGGTGCCAGCTTTTTCCCTTACCAAATTGCTTTGCAGACATGTTTATTCTGTCATCGTCCTTGAGATTTTATTCATTTCTCTGCTAAGTTTGATTCTATTTTCCACCCTAGTCCTATGAGATGAAAACTTAATTGTGGCTCCTTGCTCAGCTGTAACCTGATCAGAGAGCAGATCACACTTGGCATGGGTTGCTTTTGCCAAAAGTGACTTACAAACTGGGGGGAGGCCTACAGTGTTAGCTTGTGTATTAATTGCCATCCACACTGCTAACCACACTTGGTCTAAAATGTAGGGAGGAAAAGACATTGTTTTTATATCTTTAATGTCATTTTATGTCTTTTATGTCATTAATTTGCAGCTGCAAATTAATACAGCTGCAATACACAGAAGGCAAGAGTCAAAAAGCTGACTATTCCACAGAAGATGAGTGCAGGTGAAGGTGATATCCTCCCAAGTACTCAGCAAACACTCCAGAGCAGCTTATAAAAGCACCTGCTTTGCCTGCAGCAAACTAAGCTTCTGACCCTCCCAAACTTTCAATCCTGTTGTGGCAAAATCCTTGCCCAGCTAGCAGGCATAGGGAGCTATTTTGTGACTATTTCTAAGCACAGCAGAGATTTAGTCACCCATTATTTGGCTTTTTTTTCCATGGTGTTTAGATGGTTTTGATTTTGGATTAAGGATTTTGGTTTTAACATTTGCTAAATTACAGATGAACCCCAATAAAGCTCCTTGTACAAGAGTATGAAGCTTTCAAACAATTAACATTTTCCTGAGGTAAAGCAGTTTGGAGCATTTTAGAGGTAAACTCAAAATTTCTCATGGCTAAAAACATATGAGTCTGTGCTAGAATGTCTCTTGCTCTCCAGAAAAATAAAAATTAAAGCCCAGAACAATAAAAATTTAAGTTTAAAGACATTTTCATAGCTCTCAGCAAAGCCAGGAGAGCTGTCTTTAAACCCAGAGCCAGCACTGACCTGTGAGGAGCCCTGGCAGGGCAGCAGTGTTGGTTCCCCCACTCTCCTCAGCCCACACCTGATCCTCTCCCTTCTCTCACTGAAGAAAGTTTTGAAATGGCATTTGTTCTTTTTTTTTTTTTTACTCTGCTGGCCAAGGAGAGCACTGGTGCAGAGCCAGGTGTTATCAGATCAGCACAGATTGCAGATGTATACAGTTTCTGTATCTGATGGAGGGGTTGGTAATTAGCTCTAAAGCAACAAAAAGCGGCTTCTTACCAAAAATCACAAGTAGTCCCTGCCTCACTGAGGTCCAGAGTATCTCACACTGTACCACTGTTTTTCTGGAGGTTTTTACCTTTCCCCTGCACAGACTTTTCAAGAAGTATTTTGGGATTGCAGACATATACCCACAGCCCAGGCACGCAGACAGGTAACTCAGTGCAAAGCAAACCATTGCAGGGAGGCAGGTGAGGGAGGAAAAGCTGGGTGTGACCATCCCAGGCAGTCCCTGAGCCCATCTGACCCCACGCTGCAGCTGCTGAGGCCAGACAAACCAGCTCAGGCAGGGAACATCCCCATTGCCTACCTCTCACTGCCTCAAACACTCTTCTCTGACACAGAAATAACCAGCAGCCTGTGGCAGGTCCGTGGTGGGTGCTCTGCACAGAGAGGTGCAATGATGAAACTCCCCCCAGTGCCCTAACACTTGGCTGCCCTTTCCTGCTCTCTCCTCTCCCCTCCAAGAAGTTTCTTTTCAAATGTTATTGTATTTGCACCATTAATGTCACCATCTGAGCTCCTCAACCTGCACACAGCAGCCCTTAGAGCGTGGATTTATTATCCAAATGCCAAGAGTCTTGTTATCACTAATGAACTTTGGGAAGAAGGAGGACTCCTGCATGATGGTCTGGGTTTATTTACCCAGCTGGCATCTTTTAACTACTGAAAAATGTTACCCCTTTAAATCATGCAGCCTCAGATATATGTGTCTGCTTAAAGCTGGTAACTCTGCTGACAGAACACGTGGTGACCCTTCCCCAGCACAGCTGATGACTTTCAGATATTAAACAGGATTCAGTTTCTTAGGCTTTGTCTGGAATCACTTTCATGGCCAGAAATCTGAATTATGCTAGTCCAAAGAAAGGAAATCTGTGAATTTGCACTGGAGATGAATTTCCTGAAAGACCAGGAATACATGCATGTGGACACTGAGATAAGCAAGCCATCCACCTCGCTTTGTTACAAAAATGAAGGGTATATTTTGATTAGCTAATAATTTCTCCCATTCAAACAACTTGATTAATTTAACCTCTTTGCAGCAGCAAGTCTTGCTATCCCACAGATCCCAATTCCACAATATATGAGGCAGCTTTGTGACTGAGCAGGTAAGTGACATACTGGATGTGTCACATAATAAACACTGGCTTTGCTCAAAAACTGTGAACTTAATACTTTGGTTCACACATGCAAACTATTAGTTTGGGATATGGAATACTGCTGCACACAACTTTAAACTTTGTAGAAGAAAAAACTTTCATACCAGCAGGGTTTTATAGTCCCAATTTTCATGGGAAGTACTTGACATAGAGGCGTGAACACAGCTGAAACAAATTCACTTAAGATGTTACACACTTCCCTCAGATTGCACATGTGTTTAAGGGTTCTGCTGGGCTATGGACCAAAAATCCAGTCATAGGAATCCTTCTTGTTCTCTCTGAAATTTTGTTTTAGTACTTCTGGCCCATCCACACACAGGCTGAAGTTTCTGACAGAGGTCTGCAAAAGCAGAGTTAATGTTCACCACAAAATTCTCCCATTTACATGGTGGGGCAAGGCCAGCTGCTATAGAACAGATAAAACGTGGTGGGAAATGTCCCATTCCAGCAATACCCCCCAAGTTCAGCCTGTTTCTCTTCAGAAACCAAAAACTTTAGAGATCAAAAACTGTTCTGGAGAGATGGCAGGTACTACAGCTTTCTCACCAAGTGAAAGAGGATAACAGCACTTCTGGGAACAGAAACAGCTCACAGAGAAATTTCTGTGAACAATTAACTGCACCAATTCTGTTTTCTTCACAAGTATTTGCAATCCAGCAGGCTACTCTGACACACAGCAAGTCTTCAGCTACCTCTGATTGTACATACAAAGTGTAACATGGTTGACAAAAACAAAAATAACAGAGACAGAAAAACTAATTTATACCATTTTCATGCCTGAAAGATAACAAACAAGCAAACCCCAAAACCAGCACTGGTACAGTTACGACTTTTTGGATAATAACAGTTCTTTCTTAATCACAATCATCACCCAACCACCACCATATCCAAACCACTCAAGGTCTCACCATCTCTTGCTCATCCCTTTAGATCCCAAGGTGCATTTCCTCAATTCCAGTTGCAGAAATTCCTACAGCCACTTCCAACTGGACATGAATTCACCATGAAAAGTCATTTCCAAGCCCAGCATTCTTTGGCTTGCATTGGATGTGGAGCAAGTGAAGCATCACAGGAGGAAAGCAGTTTCAAATATTTTTTGTTGTAGTTGATGGTAGCTGCTTGCCAATTCTTTACATTACACACAACTTTCCAAATTAAAAAAGAAAATAGAAGTGAACACCTCCATATATATAATGATATGTATAGTGAGTATACTGTCCACCCTCCAAAAAAAGAAAAAGAACATAAGTAGCTCAAAAATTAATTGGGGTTGTTGTGCTTTTTTTAACTTCAGTTTTTATTTGTCTTCTAGTCCGTGAGTCTATACAGTGGAGCCAGACCACATTTTAAAGCCATTCTCACAAATTGCTAGAAATGCTTAAAACAAAGCCAAGATTCTCTTGCAGTCCCTTGCCTCCAGGAGCTGGGATAATAAACACAAGCCCAAATATCCCAAGAGTCAGTAAAAGCACGGGAACAAGCAGCACTGTCTCCATTTCAGTGCTAAAAGGTACTAAAACCCTGGTCACTAGAGGGTATAAACCAAACACCACAAGATCTGTGACTGGAGATCCTGTTACTCAAATGGCTTTGTGCAGCTCTAATTTTATAGCTAAAACTAGAAAAATAAATATGTCCTGCAGAGTGTTACTGATCATTCACCCAGGCCCAGGGACCCTCCCAGATGGGCAGAGGCAGATGTGCCAGCTGGGTGTGAGCTCCAGAGGCTCAGCTTGCCTTTGGGCTGCAAGATCCAGGCTGGTTCTTTGTTGGACTTCATTGGCCAATTTCAAGAATTCTGATTGGTTTTCTTCCAACTGCTCAACTTGTCTTGAAAAACAAGAAAAAAATAAAAAGAGACAGAGGGAGAAAACTGGGGGAGAATTTAGGACAAGATGGGTATCTGGGAAGAGCTTAAATGCCTCAGCTAAATGCGATAGGAGTTGGCATACTCAGGTTTTATCCTCAATTTTACCTTCACATAAAGTTTTACAGCTGCAGATGACCCAGCCAGCTGCCCTGTGCCCCTTGCCATGGGTGTGCAGGAGGTGACCTGCTCGCTCTGCTCCCACAGCTCCTGCCTCTGCACAGGTGATTATTGACCCAGCTCAGGGCTGAGGTTAAATCCTTGTGTCAGGTCACTGTAAGAGAAGAGCAGGGGCAGCAGGGATGGGGATTTCTCCATTTGGGATGTGCATGCAGGACTAAATTCTGCACCCTGGTGTGACAGACACCGGGCCCTGAGCATCACTTCCCACCACAGCCAGGGATGTGGCAGGACTCAGCCATGTGGAGGGACTGTCCCCACTCCTCTCCTGTCACACTGTCACCTGACTGACCTCTGTGTCCACCTGGCAGAGGTGGAATCACTGTGCACCAGCTGCCTCAGGCACGGCTGAGATGGACTGAGGATTCAAACCAGCTCATTGCAGAAGTTTGGAATAACAGCCAATCCTCTCCAGCACACTGCTCTGCTGGCTGTCCTGAGAGCTGGAGCAGAGTGAAGCCATTGCCCACAAAACCCCTAACTGGCTGTCCCTGGCACTGATGGTGTGCTCAGCAGCATTAATCCCCTCCTGATCAGTGACTGACTTCAAAGGACAGCCCCCTCACTAGAAGATCTCCAAGACTTCTGCCACTATTAATGCCTTTCACACGATTCTCCTCTTCACTTTAACAGGAGCAAACACAAGTTAGGAGGAGACCAATGCTGCAGCAGTATTCAAGGGAAAGAGCAGGGAAGGAAAGACAAGAGCCCTGATTCCCAGCTCTGAGCTGCAGGTCAGAGTTTCAGAGGCTCAGCTCATGGCATTGGGAATAAACATCCAACCACCCTGACTGGGTTACCCCCTGAGTATCCTCAAAGTGCTAAAAATAAATCTGAAAAATAAAAGCTCCTGCTGGGCACACCAAAACACAACAGGCATCAAATTGCATTAGAATGTTTATATTGAGGGAAATTGCATCCTGCAAACTTAAATTATCTCTCTCCTCCCTCTCCCCTCCCACCTGCCACAGCCCATTTCCTATTATATTTTTCTAACAAACCAATAGATGCTTGAAATCATGGAAAGCCATAAAGAATTGGAATCAAATTAAGTCTACATTCTAACTGCATTAGGTGCTGTCAAGCATAGTTTACTCACTCTTCACAGTTCTATCTAGAGGCTAAACAATTTTGTACCCTTTCTCTACTAATCAAAACTGATTACTCTGATAATGGACCCCTGACGCTGAACACTTTATGAAGGTAAATTATGCCATATCGAACAGGAAGGGGAATGGAAAAATCACCCAGAGATAAATAGGCCTAAAGATGCATATATTGATCTCCCACTCATTCCTTCTCTCTCTCTCAATGCCTCTATGGCTAAAGGTTCAATCAATACCTCCAGTGCTGTAATGCCATCTTTTATAATCCCATCATAATTGGCCCTTCCCATCGTGTGCCTTGGATTGGCTTGAGCTGGGGCCTTTCAGAGCTGGGATCTTTTGTTTCTTTCCTTCCCAGATCAGGTAACTGAAGGGGCGGGTTAAACCTGGCCCCAGAGATCTCTGAACCAGCACAAGGGGCAAGGGGAGAGCAGGGATGTTCAGCCACGAGTTGGAATGCCTGGGAAATTCAGCCAACAAAGATCCAATTCCTTCACCAAGGAATGCTCAAATACAAGCAGGTCTTATGTTTGAACACGTTGATTTTTGATTGTGAGAGACAATACACCTTCACTCTTCTGGAGCTTCAAAACCCTTCCTGTCCCCAGAAGAAAGGATGGCTTTGCTTTACAAGGTTTAGCAGTTAACAGAACAAGCTGCTCAAGGGAAAGAAATGCTGATTTGATGCCTACCCACCATGAATTTCAATAATTCTGGACTATTCTGTCAGAGGACAAAGAACAAACCTGTTTCCCAACCCTGCCCAAGCAAATTCCCCAAGCACAGTACCTCAGAGGCCCCCTGGGGTAGATTTATGGTTCTCAGGGATCAGGGTGTTACAGAGAGCACAGTGCACACCTCCAGAGGGGAAAGGTCTGTGAGGGGGTTTGTTCTCACTGTGGAAAACCTGTATTTGTTTGCACTGGGTTTGGCTGTACTGGTTTCCAAACACCCTCCAAAGCTTCTGCTTGAGATGCCACCAGAACAAAGTTGTGTTACCCTGGGGTAGGAACCCCTCTGGATTTGATCCAGGCCCAGCATCTTCCTTCTCATTCCAGTGTAAGAAGGTGCTGTGCTGTCACAGAAACCAAGAGCATCCCAAAGGGTGGCACCCCAGCTGCTGGCTTCACTGCTGCCTCCCCAGGGCAGAGGCACAAGTGCTGGACTGTCTTGCAAGGGCCCCACCTCACTGAACACAGCTCTGATCAACAGTGGAAACCTCTCTGTCAGAAAGCCCAAGATCCCCCACAGCCACAGAGGGCAAGATAAGCATGAAATTCTCTATAATCACAGGTTAGGGCATGATACGAGCTTGTGCAGATGTCAAGAAACCTCTTCTTAGGAATAAGGTGGCAAAATAATAAGTAAAAAGAGAAAACAAAACAGCAAAACTGCATAAAAGCATGTGTTCCACAGAATAAAAATGAGCCTTGATAAAATTCCTGAATTACATCTATAAATATCCCATAGAATTCCTTCACTGCACCTATAAATATTCCACATGTAATTCACATGTGAGACAGGAGCCAGGTTATAAGCTGTGGGGCTTTCCTGGTCCAAGATGTTTAAGTATCACACAAAACAAGGGGAAGATTTGTGGCATCACATACAAATTCTGCTAGACAAGGCACAAACTGTTCTTTGCTACCTGGATGTGGCCAAAGGATTCCACCTCCCTTATTGATTCAGGAATTTAGACTGCTGCAAGTGTTTAAAGACATCACAACGGATTGATGAAACATAAACAAAAATTAACAAAAGCTTGGCTGAACTGATACTGGGCTAAATCTTCTCTTTTGACCCCTCCAGACTTCTCATTTGTGTGTCTCTCAATGAAGTAGGAATTAATACCCCACTCTCCACCCTCACGAAATGTCCACCCCTGTAAATCTCCAGGAGGCCAAAATATTTGCATTTCACTAGAACAGGGTCCCTGACCCCAAATTACACCACAGGAATGCACAGGGAGGATCCCTCTGGGAAGTCAGCGGGACCACTCTGGGAACCTCTTGATCAAGAGGGGAAAAAAGCAAGCAGTGCTCTCAGAAGGAAGGTTTCTGCCTGCACACACACAAAATAAAAAGGATGCATCAGGGTTCAGTTTCCCACCATAATTACACCCAGCCTACACAAGACCATGGAATATCCCAACAAAACCATCGTGCCTCAAGGGCAGATGTGCAGCCACCAAGGTGCTCCACCAATGAAAGGGTTGTTATAGAGCTACATCTGCTGTTGGGGTAAAGATTGCTGCCCTGAAAAATCCAGAATTATCTTCAGCTCCAAGAAAAGAAAGCTGCTGTTTCAAAGAGTTTGATCTGTTAAACTAACTCTTGGAACAATCAGGAGATTTTGCTTATCAAGGATGAGCACAGCAGCTCGGATCACATCTCAGAAGTCCTGTAACACCTCTTCAGGTCCCATGGGGACATAGCTTGTTTTCAGAACATCTGTGGCCTTATTTGTTGGATTATGTCCTTTTCTGATTTAGAGATGGGGTAATTGAGAGGTGTTTAGAAAACTTTTATTCTATTTTTAGTCTCATGTGAAGGGTGAGCCAATACAGATGTTATAATTTATGCTATTACACTTAGAAGCTATTTTTTAATTACAATACACTATAAGTGTTTCTTGGCCTATTAGCTTTAGGCTAAGAAATATTTTCACTAATACTTTCATTTTCACTAATAACCTAGAGCAAGGGGTTTTCTTGTGTTTCCACTCTTGTTGGGGAATATTTAGAAATTAAAACATGAATAACTGGCACTTACAGGTGAAAGCAATCTTAAATGCCACCACAGTCCCCACCCAAGCAAACAGCACACACCAGCAGCTGGGGCTGCCCCTGGATGATCAGCAAGGTCATGTCCTCCTCTCCAGGATGGGATCTCCATCCCACAAATCCCACTGCTCTCTTCCCCTGCAGCATCCCTTCCCTGCAGCCCTTCTCCATTACTCATCCACTGGAAGCAAATGCAAGGAGCAATAATAATTAGACAAGTACAAATAGCAGGGTGGTGCTGGGATGGTGCCTTCCCCTGAACACCTGGCTGTTCCCATCCCAACAGGCCTGGCTGTGCTCACAGGCACTCCAGGGCTGGCACACCATCCCCTGCTTCGGGGTGGCACTGCCCAGCTCCTCCTGTCCCCTCAGCTTCACCCGGGACTGGTGCTCCTCAGGAAGGAGCTCTGGGAAAGGCTCCATGTGAGCAGCACATTAGGAGGTGGCTCAGCTTTGGGAGGGGGCACAGGCACAGAGAAAGCAGTTATGGGATGGAGCTCGGGTCCAGAGGGGGTGTGGGACAGCCACACCCTCACCTGCACCACTCAACACCTGCAGACAAGCTAAGTGGGATGTCTGAGCTGCATGACAAAGTGGGTGCTTGAAAGGCAAGGAAAAGTTCTTTGTTTTAAGAGTAGATGGAACAAAACCCCTGTGGGATCCTGCTAGCAAAGTGAACAACTTCAGGTGTTTTGGGAGAAAAGCCTATTGCAGGGGAGTGGTGCTCTGTGGGGCAGCAGCACCTTCCTGCACCTGGGCTCCTCCAGGGTCACTCCTTCATCATATTCCCTGTCTGCCCAAGCATCTCACCTGATTTCCTAGGAAAAAACTATTAAATTAACAGGCTCAATAGAATATAAAACTCAACAGGGTGTGCAAGAAATACCATTGCACCCCACAGCCACATGCCCAAAATCACTGAGCTTTTAAAAACCTTGATCATTGCTCTGGACTTAGGTAATGAAATCTGGTTGAAAGAAAACATCTGAAAGCACCAAAAGAAGCACAATTGTATCTTTCTGAAGGGACACAGGTGCAAAGGGTTGCAGTGGGGTTTTCCTCTCTTTCCTACTACATGTTCAAACTTGTAAAGCTGGAAGACATAGCAGCAAAAGAAAAATCCCAAAACAGGTTACCAGTTTTTCTATCACATGAAGGGATGGGGAAACGGGGAAAGGAAGAAGTCAATCATTTTCTAAACATTTGCAAAAGTATTTCATGAACAAACAGTTTTTCTATTTTATATCCTGCAAATGTAATCATTTTTTCTCTCCAAAGTTCTTATTTAAGAGTCTATTATGAGGCTTAGAAATCACATATTGGTTTAATTAAATTAATCTCTCTTTGCTGGCTGATCTGACCTTGTTGTCTATAAAATGGCCAATGTCCCAGTTAAATTTTGCAAACATTTCCAATGGTAAACCTACCCATTAAAAAAAAAAATACACACACAAAAAAACCCCAAAACCACAAAACCAGTCTTCTGGGTTTAGAGTCTTCCAACAGGAATTTAATGTGCAGTTGTTTCTACTATCACAGAAACCTGATGAATCCAGCAATTCCTTTAACCTCTCTTCCCTACAGCTGAGCTGCATAAATCCCTTCTCCTCTGTCAGCTTCCTCTGTGGACTCTTCTCTTCCCCCAAAAATCCCTCCTCTGTGGGGCCTGGCAGTTCCTGTGCTGAAGTTATTCACAGCACAAATGCTTTCAGGGCTCTACATCACCACCACTGCAGGGACCTCATGTCTCCCCTCACTTAGCAAGCCAGTATTTATTTCATCTTCCTTTCCTGCTTTGCTCCACAAGGGAGAGGGGCAAAAGCCAGAGGAAAGACAGAAGCCAGGGGAAGTTATCTTTCATAAAAAAACTAACAAAAGGGTGGAGTTTTTCCTTTTCTTTCCCAAGTAGCTCTGTTTTCCCAGTATTCAACCACAATAAAGGTAGGTAAAAGTGCACCAAGATAACAGTTCATGTGAACAGATAATGGTGCAAAAGCTGGGATAACTAAAATAGCTCAACAAAATAACCTAATCAGACCCTCTCTGTTGTTTCTGAAAAGTTCTGGGACACTGCCCTTCCTAGACACACTAAGAACTGGAATAAAAGGGCATTTCAGCATTGAAGAGGTCAGGCAGAACATTTAGTTCCTAACTCACCTATTTCTAAAGTGTGTGAAACAGCAAAGGTTTTGCTAGAAGATAACAACAGTAAACAAAAGGAGCTATTCTAATTTACTGGTTTTTCATTGCACAGATGCACCTATCTAAGAATTATTCACTCAAAATCCACACACCTCCAAGGGACTAGCTGGACCTGTGTCAAACCTTTAAATTAGGTATATCCCAGCAGAGAACAACCACTCAGAAACTTCACCCATTAAAAACAGAGGAGGTGAAAAGACTCTCCTGATCCCTTTAATTCCAAGAAGAGAGGGGGGTTCTTCTTATTTAACACACAACATCAAGACCCAAAAATAAAGTTATTCCATTCCCCCCTGTAGCCAACCACAGAGCTTCATTCATCTCTTCTAGTGCCTTATCCAGGCAACACTTTTGAACACATTTGCTCTTTTTACAACTATTTACATCTCTCCTTTCACACTCCTCTCACCACCTCTCCTCTAATGGTCCTCTCACCGTTAGAAGTCTTTTTGAAGTGTCTTGGAGTTGGAGCATTTGGACAGTTCCCAACACACAGCAGTGCCCAAACATCTTCTTATCCAGCTCTGAAGCAAGTTTTAGTTCACGAGGTGGTCAAGGAGAGCTGCAGGTTGTGCCTACACCAACACAACAAGCTGACCTGAGCCTATTTCAAACAGGAAATGAGGGCATCAAATCCTCCAGGCACAGCTGCAGGCATTTCAGATGGGAGGAGGCAGGGAACAAACTACTGTTAACTTAATTATTGCTCTTATTTGAAATGCCTGTGTCCTGGTAGAGGCCTGTCCTCACCTGTGCAGTTAGTGAAAACCAAGGAGCACAAATCACCTGATCTTCCCTGTGAGAACTGACTCAGGCTTGTGCTTTGGGGGTGCTGAGGCAGATGTGCACAAGTGTCACACAGATGCTCAGGTGACCAGACTGACCCATTTAAGGGCCATGACCCAAAGCTCAGGTGGCTTGTGCAGGTGTCCTGGCAGAGCTGCTGTCCCTCCCCAGCTCCTTTTTTTCTCTCCGCACAAAATTCACTCAGCTTTCAAATAACACAGGAAGCCTCATGCCTCTCCTTTGTGCCTCCCAACAAAGCTGCTTTGTCTCCTTTGCACTTAACAAGACAAAGAAGATGGTTAACAAGAACTTTTGCAGGTATGTTTTATTTTTATTTTTAAGACCTTCGGAAGCCCAGCTCATCTGCTCTCATGGGCTTCTTGCTGATACGTCTCACTTTATTAGTGACTTTGGCCTTGAGTGTCTCAGCTGTTTGATCAATACTGCAGGGGGTCAGTGATATTTTCTCACTTTTAGTGTCTCGCTGCCTTTAACTTTGTCACCTGATGAACAGCACTACCCCTGGAACGCTTATCTCGTATCGATTTTCTCCAGGCTCCTGCTGCATTTCCAGCTGTCCCACCATTTCCCTCCCTGTCACTACATGCCCATTTAATGTTAACTTATCCCCTTTCTCCTAGGCTTTTCATTCTTACGGGGTCTTTTGCCTCCCCCCCTGCCCAACAGCAGATTGTCAAAAAAACAATTTCCTTTTTTCACCTGACTCATTGTTATCCTTCAGCCGTTCATTGTTTGTCAGCGGGTGCCCGTGGCTGGGCTCAGAGAGGGGCTGAGTTGAAGCAGATGTTTGAAAGCCCCCCTGCCCTCAGCCACACCACCCAGCCTGGGCTGGAGGGCTCAGATTTACCAGTGAAAGTTTGTCTCCCTCACCAATAGAACTTTTCCTCTTAGCTCAGAAAGCAAAACAAAATTATTTTTGCACAGCGGGGTAGAACAAACAGCACTGTTTAATACCTTCTAAATGATACCAATTTAAAGACCATGGCTGGTTTTGGGGAACACTGGAAAGCAGAGCCCTTCTTAGGGCAGGAAGTGTTTAATTCCACTGTACCTGCCCACAGGGTGGAGAAGCCTCTCCAGCCATGCCTGGAAGCAGGGAACTGTTTTCAAAACTAACAAGGTGCTACCTGAAAAGAATCAACTCATTCCATTCCCAACGTCTGAGAAATTTACTCACAAGGAACCACTCCTGCAAACAGGCTCATTTCCAGAACTCGGGGCTTTCTGCCTTGTGCACTTCACATTTGGTAAGGGCAGAGTACTGTTCACATCTTAAGATGACACTAAGAGAATAATTTCTAGTGAGAGAACCTTAGAAACATACCTCAATTTAAAATATCTAAAAGCAAACCAAAATAACTCATCTAGAATTAAAAAAAAATCATAAGATCTAAACAGTAAGCCTGATTTTGCATTCCAACAGAAAAATAAAAAGCAAAATCAAGTTTCACCTGATACTTGAAATGTAAAAGTTCAGTTTATGAAGGAAAAAGAAGCAATAATATACATAGTTCTATTTTCAGTCACATAGGTGGGAGTCCATTGGTTTCAGCAGAGCAGATCTAACAGGTTTCCATGTTGTGTCCCTGTTACTAGCTCTGATCTTCAGTCTTTCAAAGTCCTGAGCTCAGGGCTGGAGAGACAGTGAAAGACAATTGTTTACCTTGTTCTACTTTTAATGTATGTCATTGGCTTGAATGGCTCCATTTTCAGGCAAATAGTACAGTAAATATCAGGGAAACTATTCCACTACCTGAATTAACATAGGAGCTGTCCTCTGCAGTACTTAGCCCAAAATTTTCCTGATTTTTACCTTTTGAAATGTATATTTTGAATGAACAAACCACCCTTTAACAGCTGAGTATCCTACCATGGGTTCAAATGCTGCCAAGGAGATCTGGGGCACTGAGCAGTGAGTGGGGTTGGATCATTCCCACACCCAAGAATTAACCAGAAGGGGAAATTTATTTGCAGCCCAGCCAGGTGAACCATCACTAAGGCAGCTGGAGCTCGAGGTGAAGGAGGCAGTCACCACCATGTAGATGAAGCAGCGGGACTGCCCAGAGCATGCAGAAGAGCCAGGGAACATTTTTTTACCCTTCTGTGAAGGGTTTCACAGAAGCTTGTTTCCCACTGGGACTGTGGGAAAGGAACCACAGGCACGCAGCACTCTGCCCAGCAGGACAAGCAGAGTCCCAGGGAGTGGAACAAGAGTGCAATGGTGAGTGCTGCTGCCATCGCCTCCCACCTGTGCAAGGATGCTCCACAGATCCTGGCCTCCCAACTCCCTTCTGCAGCAGCCACCCGGTCCCAAAGGAAGTTATGGACAGGTCTCACCCTCTCCTTTTCTCCTCTGGTGGGTGAGAACAACACACACACTCAGGACTGGGGGGCTGTTTGTTCCTGTGCCTTCCTACAAGCCATACCAGAGGATGGAGCTGCATGGCTGAAGGGCCACCTGCAGGTCCCTGTCCAACACTGAGCCCTCCCCTGAGCAGCTGTACCCCCTGCCCAGCCCTCTCAGTCCCTGCCATTAGTCCCTGATTTAATGTCCACGCGCTCTTTTATTCATCTAACAGGTTTATTCCTTTGTCAGGTGCAACCTCACGTGGCAGCGCTGCGCTGGGACAGCCACAGCAGGATTTATTGTGCTAACAGGTTTGTTCCTAGAGCAGCTATTCCTTCCTGCAGGCTCCCCTCTCTGGTTCCCGTGCAGCAGGGAGGCAGGACGCTCCTGCACAGAGCGAGCCTGCATTGCCCTCCTGTGGCCAGCACCCGGCTCCCTGAGCCCGCACATTAATCATAGCAGCAGCGGTGTAAAATTCAATTTTACCTCTCCATTCATTCTGAGATGAGTTGAAGGCCGGCCTTGTACATATAAACCACACTTTACTTCATCAGAGCCCTGGTAACAAATGGAGTGTCTGCTTCGGGGAGTTTAACCATCAAAAAACAGCACGCCATTTAATTCCACGCGTGCCGAGGGTCAAAGAAGGAGCTCTTGGCATCAGCAAATGCTTCAGCCCTCCGCTGCACAGTAAACTATGTTTTAGAGATTGTTCCTCAATACGAAATGATCAGTCCATTTATCTGCTAAAGCAGCCTGTCTCTTTGTTCAGTCTCCCAATATTTTTTCCGCTGACCTGATCTGGACAATAAACCAAAGTCATCTTAAGATATTCACCGTTCAATTTGTTACTTGAGTGCCTCCAGGTCTGGCTGGGCCTGCTGTCAGCATCCCGGGCTCCCCAGCCTTCCCCATTAACCCCAGTGCCTGTGCCAGGCACCCCTGCTCTGCACCAGCTCATGGGGCCAGGCTCTGATCCCAAACCCCCAGCCAGATGTTCTGCCCTGCATCCCTCTCACTCCAAACACACCACGCTTGTAGAAGGATTTAGGGCTCTCTGTGAAGCTGCTTTTGCACAGCTGCAGCCACAGTCTTTCCCCAGGGTGCTGTGATGCTGGTTTCTTTTTATGAGGAGGAGCTGATCTGCACTCATGGAGTGCCCAGGTCCCCTCTTGGCACCCTGACCCCTCTCCTGGAGCTAGTGACCCACCACAGTTTGAGTGAATGCATCTGAGCCAACATGCAGGGCAGGAACTTATCACTTATCTCCTCCTATAGGTGGAATTTTAACTGTTTTGCAGCAGTGTGGTGCAGGAGCTCACCATCCTCACACTTTGCACACTCACTAGCAAAGGCTGATGAAATGGACTGTGTCCCTCTCCCTCAGAAGGGGATGTAACTCGTGCACAGCCAAACCTCTGCTGGCCATCAGCATCTCACTGGTGTCTGAGTTCTGAGCTTCCAGTGTTAGAACTGCTTTGCCTCTCTCTACATCACTTTATGGGAGGCTTTCAGAAACTCAGTTCCACAAGAGGTTTCGCAGTACCCCAGAGAGCTGAGCTCGCTCTGGCACCACCACCTCAAACTCATTTTCCCTGGCTATCTCAGGTATCTCAGTTAGCAAACTGGGTGCCACGCACCTTATCCTTTGGCATCAGCAGTCCCTTTGCACTGCATGGAAGATCAGACACCCACACAAGGCTGTGGTGTCCCCTGCAGGAGCCAGACACCCCAAAGTCAGCCCTCACAGCTCCCTGACTCACACCCAGAGCCCTTTCATGCATGTAGCTGTAAATAGCTAATGCAAGTTTACACTACAGTGATGAGGGATTTAATCTTTAAAGATGTTAAAAGAGCTTCCAAACCACCCAACCATCCTGGCTGCACAGACAAGACACTGCCTGGAAAAGCTGCTCCTCATAATCATTAATTTTGATTCACTTGCCATTTTTCATGGCATGTTTGCCCCATGTTGCTCATGAAGAGCTCCATATCATCTGTCCAGCATCACATAAGCAGCAAGATTTTAACAGCAGCCTGCTGACTGCAGCTTTCTCAATGCTTCCCACCTTGGCTATGCCACACCAACCCTTCAGCCAAAACAACACCGGCCTGAAGGAGCAAATGAGAGATGCTGGAAGTCTCTAGAAGGACATTTTCATTTCATTGCAAAGGCCCAGTGGGTGGGACTCTTGTGGGGGTGTGTGTGTGCAAAGCATAGCTTGGAGAGCCATGCCTCAACAGCTGGGCAGTGGCAGACAGAGCCATAAGCTTAATTTGTGTTTTTTTCACTGAAAACTTTCATTTAAAACATTTTTGATCTTTTCTCCCAAGGAAGATCCTAACCCTTTATCCATGTTTTGAAGTTTCACCCTGCTTCTTTCACAGTTTTTTGAACAGGAAGGGAGGGGGAAAAGCTTTCTTTGCAGATCTGCATCTTTCTGCAGTGGAAAAGCACAGCAAGGAGAGGGATGTGGCAAAATACTTTCTGCCACTCAGCCAGAGAGAGTGAAGTGAGGAAAAAAGTGCAACTGAAATCAAGCATAGCATTTAGAGATCAGTCAGCACTGAGAAATATCAGATGTCAGCAATCTGCTCCTTCCAGTTTTAGAAAGAAGAGTTTTCTCTCAAACCATCTCAGCCAGTTTTGGCGACAAAATTCCAAACACACAAACCCACTTGCCAAAACCATTTTTGCCTTCCAGAAAGCATCGTGTTTGTGGGTGTCAATAAATCTGACAGACACTGCAGTCTCCTACTGCTGTGGGAGATAAAATTTCACCCATATTTACACTTCAGTAAAATAAACTACAAGTTCATTTACCCAGAGAGAGACAAAGTCAACAGCAAAATTTACATGTTCCAGTTCCTTGTTTCCAACCAAAAAGTGATTCCAGAATAAAATTCTGGATGGAGGAGGAGAATAGTCAATGTTTATCTACTAACTTTGGTAAAAATACACCAAGCAGGCTGCTCCAAAGTGGTGGATAGTACCTCTGGAGTCCTTGAAGGTGCTTTTCCCTGGAGAACCCATCTCAGGAAGAGCTGTGATGGTGACAGGCAGTGTGCCTGCCTCCGTGGCTGTGCCCTGGGCAAAGCTCTGTCAGGCTCAGCTCCACTCTCCTCTCACTGCAGCTGATGCAGGAATTCTGGCAAAGCCTAAAACTCCTGTCTTGCCAGAAGTTATTGCTTGCTTAGGTACAAGGGCTCCTGGAAAGTTTCCAAACCCTAATGGGAACTTCACTCAAATGACTGAGTAGCGGGTTCCCACATATTTCAGCCTCCCCAGTCCCTGAGATTTCCTTCTACAATACATCTTCCCTCTGTGTTCCACTCCTCACTCTCACAAGACAACCCTTAAATAGACTCAAGAGGACTTTGTGACAAAGGGACAAGAGTTAGGAGGTGTCTGTGAAAAGCTTTTGGATGGAGAGCAGCAGGAGGACATGGAGCAGATCCAGAGCAGCAGCTGCTCTTACCAACATGTACCAGCCCCTGCTGCCTTCATTCCCTGTTCAATGATGAGTGCTTCCCACTTGGATCTCCTCACTCATCTTCACAAGGCTTCCTTGTGGTACAGCACAATCTCAGGAAGCCCCCAGATGGGGCTGAAATTGAAAGATGCAATGATAAATCACACCAAGGGCACAAATACCCACAGAATAACCTGCACAGAGTGAGTTACACACTGCTCCCCTGCTGCAAATCCTGCCCCCAAAATGGCACCAGTGGGGACATTCTGAGCAGGGGGTCATGAGGTTTGAATGGGGCCATTTGCCATTTATAGAATTGACTTTAAATTAGCCTTTTCCACATATATTGTGGGGACAGGATGAGGAACAGAACACCACATGAGTCTTGACAACTGCTTGGAAAATCAGTGCTAGGGGATGTGGAAACCTCACAAGCATCACCATGTGGGGACCCTTGGCCAGACAAAGGGGCAGTGACAGCCTGGTTCCTCTGCACAGCAAGAGAGATGTGCCCTGCTGCCAACAAGAAGCACACAGACACACACAAATGCCACCTGAACTGTCTCCTTCTCTCCATGGTGAGCCCTGCAAGGCAGATCAGGTGTCCAAATCCTGCACTGACTCCCTGCTCAGACAGGTAAGCTCTGAGGGCAGGGTTTGTACCAGAGCCAGGAATGACCTCTGGAAACGCCCCAGTGCAGCAGGTCCCCTGCACACAGCTGCAGGGGGAATCACCTTCTGCTTCTCTAGCTAAACCCAGAGGCTTCAAGGCATCTCTGATGGATCCCTCACCACTGTAACACGCTGCTTTCTCACCTGTGAGATGCAAAGGGTTAAATCAGCAGCAGCTGCAATTTCCAAAAAGACAGATTTTGAGTAAGCCAAGACTTGTTCAACAGTGCTGCAGTTCTGAGAGAACCCCCCTCCATGTGCCAGGCTGCCCAGCATCCCCAGGGAGCTGTAAAGAGCCTTCCCGGTGTCCTGGCTGCTCTGACAGCTCCTAATGGCCATCACTATTTCACACTGCCCTAGCCTGGATTTACATCCAGAGCTGCCTCTGTGATGGATGCCTCCCACCAGCACTGCCCCAGCCTGTGCCAGCACAGCAGGGCCAGGCAGATCCTGCTCCCTGTGGCAGGACTGAACATGATCCTGGCTCTTCCAGGTGCCAGCACATCCCAAAGAGTCCCTTCCCTGCCCTGGCTGCAGCAAGGTCTTGCACAGCTTATGAAACCCTGGTATCTCCCCAGACACCAAAGGGAGAAGCAGCAGGAGTTCCATAAAACCTGGCTCATGGAAGATGTTTCCTGACATCAAAACATTCCCTGTCTGACAGGATCCTCTCTCTGCCAACAGCCATCTGCAATAAACAATCTATTTCTTGGCTGAAGGGAACCAAGAAGCTCTTGTGATTTGCTGCTCTCTGTCCTGCTCTCTCTCCTGTAAGGTTTGACTTTTCCAAGCAAAACAGTGCAGGATGGAAAGCCTACAGGGATCTGGTGGCTGATCCCTGCTCAGGTGCTCCTTCCTTGAAGGGAGCCTTGCAGGCAGAGGCTGCACAAGCAAAGCAGGAGTCACTGCAGGGACACCCACCCACTTCCATCTGTGGGAGGACATCAGAAACACCCCAAGGACAGGAAGCATCCTCCTCTGACTGCTTCTGCCTCAGCTTTTCGCCCCTTCTGCCTCTGCCTGCAGCACCCAGCCTGGGAGGAGAGCACAGGGAGCAACCTTGGGCCTGGGAAAGCAAGGAAGCAGCAAGGGTGGATGTGCAGCTGCAGCCAGCTCCTGATGCCACAGTGAGCTCATCAGCAGGGATTTCCTGGAGTGGTGCTCCTGATGCTCTGTGCACCCCAGAAACTGTAAGGGAGAGTTCAAATAAATCTGAAAGACAAGATAAATGCATTCAGTTATTTTAAATTCTAACTATTGTTCTAGGAAGGAGAAAAGAGGGATTTTTTTTTTCCCCAGGAAATTTTTGATTGTTCATAACTGGCAACACAGCCAAATTCAACCCCTGCATCTCACAGCCTTGCACATCCACAGCCCTGCAAAGGCAATTTTGGAATGGAGCAGGAAGATATTCCTGCATCCTCTGAGACAAATCACATCTGCCATGCTGCCACAAACAGAGCAGGGGGATTTTTTAGTTTGGTTTGGGGTTTTGGGTTTGGTTTTGGGGTTTTTTTGGTGGTTTTTTTTTTTTTTTTTCTTCATTAAGCTGTTAATTTTATTTATTACAATAGTGGCTAGAATCCAACAGAGCTCAAAGATTCCTTTGTAGTCAATATGAAGTGTGGACAAGCTGCCATTTTCTATGATTCAGGGTGTAAGTGAAAGAACCACTACAGAATGTCCTGGTTGGGAATTTTGGGGATTTTTTAGGGCACTTTGTTTGTTTGCTTTTGAACCAGCAGGACATTCAGCCCTCTGGGCTTTTCACTAATCTCTGCACCTCAAATACTGCCTTTAGCCCACAGCCACTGACAGCTTTTTCCTTTACCCTTTCTCATCCCACTTACCATTAAACTAATTAAATGTTAAAACTGAAGACTAAGGGAAACTTTTGAAGAATTGGCAAATTAGTTTTTCCCCAAGATACTTTTTGCAATCGGTGTCTGCCATCTACTGGCACTTTTCTCAAAATGCAGCCAGTTTTAAGCCAAAAACTGGATAGAAGTTTTTCCACAAGCTACTTACATTCATCTTGCAACTTTTTTATTCCAAGCCCCAGCAGAGTCACTTACTCTAAATGCTGAGTTGGGGTGTCGACTTTCTTTGCCAATTGTTGGTTGTGTGATCACTTGATAGAGATGAACATTATGAAATTAGAGTAATAAACCTGTTTCCAAGCTGCTTTCAGTAAAACTGCCTGAGCCCAGTGACAATTATCAGAATCCTGGGATGAGCAGTTATCCAGGACACTGATGCTCCCAAAAGAAGGGATTCTGAAAGGCTCTCTGCTTCCCTGCTCTCTTCTCTCCCTCCTTCCCTGCAACCAAGGCCCCCAACTTTTAATTACTACTTGTCTCTTTCTTCAGATTAACCAGAAAGGGCTGTGACTGTTTTCCCATTAGTTTATTAGAATTACTTTTAATCCACAAGATGGGAAACATATCTCAATTAATATTTTCTTGGCTGAATCTTTATTCCATTTTAACTTCATTTTCTTCTAGACCTGACAATACTGAAGTCCTGAGTAGGAACATTGAAAGAACTTTCTGAGGGGCTTGAGGAGTGCACTTTTTTTTATCCCCCAGTCATTTGATGTCAATGGGTAGTAAATTTACTTCTTAAAAAATCTGTCCCCTTGCCAGCAATGGAATGATTTCTATTCCAAGCAGTGTTTTGATTCAACAGGCTGATATTTTAACCTCATTCTCTAAAAGCCAGGGCTCCAATCCTTAAATGTTTCCTAAACTCCTGACAACCATCTTCAAATGACTCCAACCTTCCCCACAACAGCCTGTTAATGCAGCAGAGCCACCACCAAGGCAGTGAGCCACCTCCTTACACCTCCTCCTTAAAGCAGAATGCTCTGTACTAATCTAGCAGGGAGCTGGAGGCCAAAGCTTTACAAAATAAAGAGATTTTCAGGGGTTTTTTTAAGTTTTCTGTCTTCCAACACCTTCCAAGCGCCCACATCTCTGATGCCAGCAGTGTTTTCTCTCTAAAGGTGACCTTAGTCTGGATCCTAGTAACACTTGTTCTTAGCCTGCATCTCTAGTGTAGGGTCTGCCTGTTCTGGGTGTGGTGATACCTCAATTGTTTGTAAAACTGCTGAAAAGTCTCAAATTTTTTTTTTTTTTTGTTTATAAGGACCTACTGCACTCATTCTTACCTAACTATGATGGTTTGCAGCATGTGACAAAGCTTGCACATCCCTGGGTTCTGACCTCAGCAGGAATCACAATCATTCCTAGAGGAAATCTTGCAGCTGTGTAGCCAGGTAAAAGAACATCTGAACAAGTCAGGTCTCCAGAGTCACCCAAAATTCTCAGAGCTGGCAAATGCAGTGGCCACCCACTGTCAGCCCAGCCCAACACACCCACCCAGCACCCCTGGAAATCACCCCCTGCTCAGACTCAAGTGATGCATTCCCAAGCTTCCTCAATTCAACAGTTTTATTTTTCTTAAGAATACTTCCAGAGGACAGAGAAACACAGACAATTGACAAGTCTTCATATTCAGTTCTTTCTCTAATCCTTGAAGAGAAAAAAACCTGCAAATTAAATCTTTTTACTGAGTTCCAACACTGCTCTCAGCTCTGGCTAGGAGACAGTTCCTGCCCCGAGGAGCTTCCAGTCTAAGAGAGTAATACAAAGGTGAGGGGCACAGGGACAACAAGGAAGAAGGTGACACAGTTTTCATGCTGCTGGTGCCATTCCTGGAGACTGGTACATGTGTTTGTGCTGGCAGTCAGGATGGACACACTGAGGAGAACACACACAGTGCACGTGGCACAACGTGCTCTCTCTGCAGGTATTTGGAAGGGACAAGGTAAAGAAGCTCTCAAGAAAGATTTCAAGGCAGTCCTGTGATGAGGAAGGCATTTGTTCTATGTAGAAATTTTTGCCTATTTACATCTTTTTTTAAAGCAGGAAATAAAACAGTTAATATGCCAAAAAACACATTCATCAAATCAGTTGAATTACAAAAATAAAATTTTCAAGTGATGCCTTTCTAAAATAAATATCAATAGGTAAAAATGGAAAATGGAAATAAATAAATATGTGTATCCAAGCTGTCTTGTTAAAACACAAACAAGCATAATTCCTTACTGAAAACTAGCCATGGAATCCCAATTAAAGCAGCAACTGTTCAGAGCATCCTTCTCCTCAGTAACAGAGGAAAATGAGTCCCAGGCAGCAAAGAACAGATTTGTAATAAAAGAAATATAAAGGACTGTGTTCCTTATAGGAAAGTATAGAACATTTCCTTCTTTGCTGATCAACAGAGGCTAAAAAACAGAGTTCCATGATATCTCCCAGATGAAATTTACTGGTATTTCCAACCAGTGGAAGGTTAACATTTTTTCTTTCATAGGATAAAAAAGAAAAGTCCTGTCTGTGAACTTGATTGATTGTGAACATACATCTTTAGTCCCCTGATTGAGCAGAAAATTAATCCATCTTAAAAATACTGAGCTGCTCTTTCTCCACTCCCCAAACAGCGACTCCCATGTGCAGAACCCAAACATTTCAGTACCCAGGGACTGCTCAGCACAGTGAGCTGGGCCAGCTCAGCCTCGGGCAGGACACTTTTACTGCTTGGGAGCACAAGCTGCACCAGTTTGGGATGGTCCAACAGGAAATCAATGTTTCCATGGCAGCACCTTGCATTTCAAGGGGTAGTTGATTGCCCTGAGCTCCTGCTGGCAGGAGCCAGGCTCAGTTTGGCCGGTGTAAGTCACAGTGCTCTGGGTGACAGGAGGCAGGGTACCCTACTCCCCACGCTCATAAGGCAGTACCACTCCAGGAAATCTGATTCTTTCTTGAAGGTTTCAGGTTTTTTGTGGTCCTGTATGTCCTCTTACTTTTTAAGTTGTTTTTCTACCTATTTAAAAGGAGCAACATGCCCAGATTAACAACAGAGGTCAAGTAGGCAATGATTAAAATGTTCACAATGCAAGCTCTAGGTTTACAATGTACTGGTCATGCATAAACCCCTACAGATCCTGGCAGGCATTTAAACATTTACGAAGATGGAAGATCAAATTGCTAATGAACTGACTGCTGAATGGACTGTAGCCAGCTTGAAATCACTGGTAGGTTATGCTTCTGATGTCACAACAATTGAAGTCATGTCAGTGGTCATCTACTTTAGCCCTTTTTGCTTTCAAGGAAAGATGCTGCAAGAAAAGAAAAGAACAAAAAAACTGCTTAGCAGATACACCAAAAATTAGGAAAAAAATCAACTCCAAGGCTTTCTATCCTTAATAACAATTTAAATAAATTCTAACACAAATATCCACACCTATCCAAGCTCTGCTTGTTACTGACACAACTAAAATAAACCCATTAAATAAAAACCCCCATGTACCCCAAAGTGATAGTCTGGCTTGTAATAAAATAACTCCTAGTTCTTCTGTACTAGCTGGAAGCATAGGAACAATTTCCCACTGGAAGCAATTTTCCAGGTGTAAAAATGCACAGAAAAGTGTGCTCCCAACAATACATCTGCAAAAAACACCAGGAGAATGTACGTGAAGGACAAGATTTTAACAACTGTATTAATCCTGAAGTTGCACTGGATCTTTGGAACCTCTGTGCCCTTAAAGACCTACAAATGTGGAATGAAATATGAGAAGAGTTCTGCAAAACTTGGAATGAGAAATAACTGACCAAGATTAAGCTGTAGAAGAATATTTTTTAACACAGAGTCCTATTCAGTGGTAATTTGTTTGTAACTTGACAAAGGAATAAAACCTTTCCTTCCTAGCACAAAGATGTATCCTTCAGTAGAAAAAGGGTCTGAGTATCTATAAATTAACATAAACCTGTATGGTTTGCAACAGTTCACTGATTCAAATTTTACATGTATGACTCAAAGTTTTACACAAGAGAAATATTTCTAATTTTCAAACATATTATAAGGACACCCAAGACTTTTGGCTGATATGGATAACTGACCAGGCTGGAAGAGAGAATTTTCCTCAAAACCAGAACCATCCTTGAGAGCTACCATTTATTTTAGGATGAAAGCAATGATTAGGTCATACTGCAAGCTGACTTCACTTGATCAAAAAGTAAAAAACTTGGTAAAAATTGGGTCTTGATGTAATTTCCTAGAATATCTACAGCAGTAGTAGCACTACCCTGAAAAACATGTTCCCTCATTCAAGACAAGTCCTCTTTGCTACCACCTACCTAAAGGAAAACCTCACCCCAAACTTCAGCCCATGGAGAGGTCACAACAGGATTTTGTGTGGGTGTGGGCTGCTAAATGTAAAGTATGTGACAACTGTAAACATGTGAGTCAAAGGACTAATTATTGCAGGAACAGATTTGATACAACATTGGCTCAACTCCTTTTTACACCATGTCTGCAGATCATCTCCCAGCAGCTGAAGGCTCAAGGCTCTGCCCCACACGGGTCATCACTGCCTTTGTCAAATGTCTTATAGGAAAAAGGCAGAAAATATTTAGCTACTTAGTAAGTGCATTTATGTCTGATAATTGAGATGAATTATCCAAGATGAGCATAAAAAACCCCTCTCTTGAGTCAACTACATGAACAGATGCCAAACTGTTGGGAACTGTAACCACAGAGGTGTCCTAAGGTGCTCCGTGCACCACAGGATTCTCCATTTTGACAAAACCCCAAGGAAATGAAGAAAACAAACATCAGATTCTCCAAGAAGTCAAATAGTGAAGCAGATGTATAAATTAGAAACAGACCACCTTTTTCATAGATCTGATAAGCAAATGCATTTTTTCACTCAGATTTTGGAAATATTTCATTCATTTAAAATATAAAGCTCAGTAGATATTAATGTCCCACAGGAAATTCAAATACAAGATCAATTTGGTAATCTGTACAGTATCTATAGGCTATGTGGTACCAACAGCTCCAGCTGAACTAACATTTAGATAATATTTAATATCAATTCAGTTCTCAGAATGACCAGTGAATAAGTCTGGATTGACAGATTCACATGGGACAGTCAATACAGGTTGGTGACAACTACTAAAAGCTACTTATAAATAAAAGGTATCTGTATCACACAAAACAATTTGCAATAAAGCTTTGCACAAACACCAGCTCTTCTTTGCCATTTCACATTTGAACAGATCAAAACTGATTTTTCTGCAGTAAACATAATTAATGTTCAGAAAAAAGGCTCAGGATTTTCACAAACATTTGCAAAGCATGCAAAGGCTCTCCTAAAATGATTATGCAAAGTGTGACCACTGCCTACCTACAGTGCTGCTCAGGGATGTGCTACCAAGGGCCTACATTGAAGCGTGGAATGGCTGAAGGCTTCATTTCCCAAAGTGATACAATGGTAAATGTAACTTTACCAGCAAATGGATCTCATTTTGTTACTCTGAGATCCATTGGCTGGATAATAGAGAAAAACATTTCATGCATCAACTTACTATCCTCTTCCTTTACATTAAAACCACTACAATGACCAGAGCCAGCTTAATTTCTGTCCCATTAGAGCACAGCAAAACATAAACCCCTGGAAAGTTCAGACACAAGAGCTGCTCTGCAGCAATGGTACCGTTTGGCCTTTATGCCGATTCCGTACCGTTCCTTGCTGGTAAAAGTGAGGTGCCAGTTCCAACAGCCAGGAGGATTCAACAGCTGTCACATCTCTCATGTAGTATTTAGCAGTCTGTATGACTTCATTGTAGACTACCCTGAGAGAAAGGAGACAAAAATGAATAGCGTTTGCTGTTAAGCAATGAGGGAGAGCTGATTAACAGCATATTTAGACAGTTTTATTTATTAACAGCATATTTATACATGCTGCCAGAGGTGGCACTTACAGAGTGACAAGAGAGTCCTTAAGCTGTAATTCAGCCTCTTGCCTCTTTCTCTCTGGTTGGTCAGAGTTGTCCACATTAAGAAAATCCTTAGATTGCCATGAAAACAACCTCACATACTACCAGACCATATGAGTGCAAGGTATATATGAAAGAATGTTTCTTATAATAGGGTCAAGGGGGACTCACAACTGATGCTTTGGAAGACAGAATATGAATTACTCTGTGATATCATAAGGGAAAATGTCCAAAGCACCAAAACCCTGCACCCACAACAAGGAGGGCACAAACCCCAGCATGACTATCCCTGGCGCCAGTCTGCAGACAAGTGAGATAAGCATCAGAGGAAGAAATCAGCTTTAACTCCTGCCAGAACATCTCCTGGGAAGAGATTTAGGAACAGCCAACCATGTGGACTCATCCCCACTGCCAGCACAGTCAGGTTGCCAGCATGGACAATCTATTTCTGAGGTCACCTTCAGTAGGTAAGGTCTTTTTCCCCAGGAAGTGCAAACCCCTGCACTGAAGGGGCAGCTACCAAATCCTTAAGTCACCATCTGCCTTCTACACACAGCAGAGCTGCAAACACCTGAGGTTTGTGGTTTCTCATTAATTGGTATTTAGCTCTCAAAAGCAAAGAGGAAAGAGTCCAAAATTCTCTTTGACAAACGCGTCCTGAGACATGGCAACTAACACAACTAAAAATAAATCAGAGGAAAACAAACCAGAATGAAAACACATTTCCTATACACTTTTACCAGAGAGAGAACTGAAGCCGCCAATGGATGGTTGCCCAGACTGTGGCAGCACTGAAATTTAGGTTGCTGACTAAGTTAACTCCTATGTGGCAGGATGCCATGACACCAGGCCAAGCTTATCCTTCTAAGTCTCAGAAGCAGGCAGTGCAGGATGGAAGTCCAAATACTTCAAGCTGATCATGCTGACCTGAGAGCTCCACACACATTTCTGTTTGTTATCTGAGGACTTTTGACCTGCAAATGGAATGATCATATCCCAGCTAATAGGAAGCACAGCCAGTTCTTTCCTCGATCTGCTGGACAGCCATAACTTTTCACATCATGCATTTTATGTGTAAGCCCTTTCCCCGCAATCCATTCACCATTTCTGCAGCACCTGTTTGACAGGATATTTCCTAAATAGGCTTAATAAAAGTAAATTAAACCTAGCTCTTTAGGTACAGGGACTACTTGGAGAACAACCTGCAGTGCAAGATGCCCACTAAACAGGGTCACCTGGCTCTGCTTTCCAACCTCTGCAGGTTTCTTTGAGAGTTAAACATCACTCTATTCCCCTTATTTATTTGGATATTCCCTACAAAATATTGCAAAGGAAATACCATTTGGATTCTCCCTGTGGGAACTATGACCTTCCACACCTATTCCTCCACTGATGGAGAGAAGCAATTCAATTTGGATGCTGCAAATCCCTTTAAAAAATCCCCAAAGAAGAGAAAGCAACTCTAACTTACCAGCGTGGAGGCTTCTCTGCATACAGCACTGAGCTGGGGTGGATATGAAGCTCATGGTCATCACGGATAGTCCTTGAAAACAAGATATTATTTAAGATTGTGCTTCTCTTTATTGCTTAACATTTGGCTCCTTTCTGCCCCAGGATGAATATTTAATAAAAGCAAGAATGAAAGACCTGGACTAAATTAACAACATTTGCATTAAATGAGCAGGTGAAACCAGGCTTAAATGCTGGTGAAAGAAACAATTGATAATTTGATGTCCTAAAAGAGTTTTATTTACATTAAATGAAAAAGTAACATTTCAGGCTTTTACTCAGTGCTGTGGGAGTGCTACAGCACTACTGCACTTAACTTAAAGCAATCTAATGACTACTAGTAGCAGCTTCCCACTATTAATAATTTTAGTTATATTTGCCAAAGAGAAAAGATAAACACTTTGCAGTTTTGCAAATACAGTTTGCAGTTTGCAAATACAGAACATCAAATATTTAGTGTATTGATTGCCACATGTTCCTAATTGCAAATTAGGAGAAACATCTGCTTGTTGATTAAACTTAGATTAATTCATCAGGGGAGCTTTCCAACCAAGCACCAGTTGTAAGGAAACTGGATATAGTCACCTGTATGCTCCTGTGGAGTGGAATTTAGCTGCGTTAGCAAAGAATCCAGAAACTATGCACCTCAAAACAGGATCTGGATCACCTGGAAAGAAGAATTTTTCTGTAAGATGAGTCAATGGAAAGGCAAAAATCCCTAAAATACCACTTAATCATCTCAAACAACTTTTCAGAGTGCATCAGGCTTTGACAGCAAAGGCAGGAGAGCAGACAAACCCTGCAATTCCTTTTGCCTTCAATTTCACAGGAAAGCAAAAATTGCTGCCTAAAAAACCAATGTTGCCACCTGTGTCTCCATGAAGAGTTTCACAGTCCCTAAAGCAGCCCAGTGTGACAGCTGAGCATTGAAGGCTGATTTTTCAGAGCAGGTAGAGACAAGTGCTAAGAACCAGTCCTGGCAGCCATGCACACACAGCACAGCTGGAAATCACATCCCAAAGGCTGAACAGCACTTTGAACAAAAATGGCCTTTTTGAAAAGACAAAGAGGGAACAGGGTGACCTATTTATGAGTCTTTTGGAAAATCTGCCCATTAAGTAGACAATCACTGCTTAAAACTTTTGCTGGAAATCTCAACTAATGAAGATTGGACTAAAATTTAATTGTACAAATAGGCTAAAGTACTCTTCTGCAGCCATTTTTAGGAAAAAAATCTGGTCTAAATTAACGTTATTTTGAGGCCAGGATAAAAATACTCCAAAGGTTACAAGAAAAGAAGGGAGCAGACTGACAGTTTGGAAACTACCTTCACTACATAGTGGACAAGAGCTTAAAAAAATATCACCTTCACTGGACTTCTTTGGCACTTTAAAGCGGACGAGAAGTTTTTTCAGCTGCTCTCTTACAACAGAAGCTCTCACAAGCCCTTTGTAGTTCAGAAAGTGCTCCTGACACCACTGGGAGCTCTTGCTGTGCTGTACAGTGAGAAGAGAAAAAAAATCTCAATGAGATACCATCAGCAAAGCAAACCCAATCTCTTTTGGATAGCCTTGTTCTGTCTTAATTCTGGTCTCCTACAACACATTTATTGTGGTTTTCCCTGAAAATTACCTATTTACAGAGCAACTAATAAGGGTATGTAGCACTAGTAACTAAAAAACATGTCTCAAACAACTTGTAAAGAGCAGCAGATCAAATGCTATGGAGTATTTTCAAACAGATGTGCTTCATTTCTTCACATGTGGTGAAAGAGAAGAGCATCAGTCATTCAATTTAATTCTCTCAGATCATAAACTCATCTGTTTTCAACCACAAAATGTAAACAACCTTTTTTGTGCTGTTTTCATTGGTCTTTTCTCTGCAAAGAGCTGTTTCTCCAGAAACCAGCACTCCCTCCAAGAACTTTTGCATGTGACTGTTTCTAAGAGAATTACACAGATACAAAATGTGAAGGGCAACATTTCAGTTGGTGCCTGCCTGGCTGCTTCGTGGCTGAGGAAAAAAAGTCATGTTTGAACACTTGGGTGGTTATACTGCTTCAACTCAGCACTGCTGCAAGTATTTTACTACAGAAGTGGTTTATACCAGCAAAATATACTTCTCCCAAATATGTGTAGCAACTTCAAAACTATTAAATAAACCTCAGTTTACAGAGCAGTACTAAGGTTGGTGTTAGACCTCAGGGTATGATGATCAATGAGTTAATTAAACACCAGAAAAAAGACTGCTGGATATAAATGCAGATTATCATCAGTAAAACATGAGAAAATATTTATTTCATTGGAAATGTGGACATTTGTTTTCCCCAAGCCCCAAGACAAAATTCCTGTCTCCTTGAAAACACAGCTGTCTACCCATAAAATTTCCATGCTGTACCCTAACAAAATTCTCTTTTACTCTCTGTTCAGAGGAACTGTGGAAGGTCTGTGGCAAATGGTGACCAGAGAGCCTTTTAATGTAGACTTATCATTTGATAGGCTTGGTAAGTCCTCATCTTTGAGAACTTTTTGTACCCAGAACTTCCAGATTCAGAAGTGAGAACCTCCGGTTCCTCCTGTTCCTGCAAATCCACATTCACTTGAATGGACTTACTTTGACAAAGGCTTCATAAACATTCAGCATGGTCAGATGATCACCTTCCTCCACAGCAAACTTTCTGTGTTGCCTGGCCTGCAGAACAAGAAATATCATTTTATAGGCAGATTGATTTTTGCTGAAATCATGTCTGACATGCCCAGGTCCCTTCAGCTCTGTATTTCCTGGGTACTGTTAAATTCTTACCACCTAGGGCAGCTCCTCTGGGCAACAGCAATACTTTACTAGCCCCCCTAAACTAAACTGAAATTGGAAAAAAAAGAACAGATAAAGAATCTCCATTCATTAACATTAGGCTATTAAGAATTTGCTACATCCTTCCTGTTTTGTTCATCTCAAAAGGAAATGGTGTGTGGGAAGGTTTTGGGGGATTTTTTTTGCAAACCCTTCAACTGACCAATATTGGTTTATAACCTTCCATGTTCCTGGACCTCAGAAGGAGGTTTTTAACACTACTAAAAGATTCCAAGGTTCCCCTGTTATTTGGTTTCTTCTTTTACCTACAACAAACAGATACAATTCCAAATCTTATTTTATTTTCACACAAATTTGCAGTCTGTAATAGGCACCAGTAAAATACTTGCCAGAAGTCCAGAAATGTGGAACCAACAAACAGAAAAAGAGACACAACTGAACTTACAGCCTGGTTTTTTTGATTTGGAGGGATCACAAAGATGTTTTGAATCTGCATCATGGCAGCAATTGTCAAAATCTCTTGGGAGCAGCCAAAATTTCCTGAAGAGTAAATGAAGAAATTCAATAAAGGAAATCTTCCATTCAACTTATCCCCACAGAGAATAAAATGAAAAAGAAGCAGAATATGTTTTTATAGTATTTAAAACAAAAATACATAAACTCCTGGATTTTTTTAGCATAAGAGTGAATGCTTTCAGTGGAAAACTTAAGAGGGAAATGTTAGACTTATTAGACTGTGAAATGTCTCAGACTAATTATTTAATAGAGATTTTAACCAATTATTTTCACTGCAGACCACACCAAGATGAAGTATAGTATGAGTTTAGCAAATGTCTAGCAATGCATTACAACTACATGACTGTGAAGAAACTGTGATCTTTTTCCTCCTACCTGATTCCAGAAGCATCTTTGCAAACATAGGATTCAAAGGAAACTCTGCTATTCTCATTCCAAGAGGCTCTGTTAATCGGCAGTGCATATCCAAACCTGCAGCACGTTAAGAAATGTAGCTGGGACACAGGCAAAACAGCACAGCAAGGCTTCTTTTAGACTTAAACCGTACTAAAGAGCAGAATTACAAGCTAAAATATAGCAAATGCACCTTAGAGTTGCTGAATGTGTATTACACTAAGCTTAAAGGCAATCCATGATACCCATTTACTCTCCCATGGGTCATCAGATTTATTTTCCAAAAATACTTGAACACATAAGTTTGTTAATTTTGAAAGTTTCACTCTTACTGTCAATAATTTTAAAAACCTGCAGTCCAATGCCATGGCCAGAGAGGATATTAGCTGTTAAACCTCTGATTCTCTTTTTAAATATTTAGTTACATCTTTGTTAATGGGGATGTAAAGCAGATGAGAATGAAAATGGGGATAAACATGGAACAGGCATTATTGCAGGAACAGGAAGCACTGCTGATGGTAGGGTATCATTTTTCTAAGCACATTTACTTAGGTCATGGAGAAAAATAATGTATTATTATCTAAACAAGAGATGCACAGCTGATAAAGCTTTGCTACAGTTTAGTCTGCCTCATGTATCATCCACTCAACTGCCAGTCATGTTCCAGCTGTAGCCTTTTCCCTAGAGAAGGCACAGGAGGGCAGCCTGACAGCTTGATCTGTGATGGTCAGAGCAACCCTGAGCAACCCTGCACATTTATCATTTTAGAGGTTTGGCTCCCTCCAGTCAAACCCCTGCAGCAAGGGTGACCCATGCAAAGCACAGATCACAGTCTAACTCTGAGCTTTATGCTGAGATTTCAGAGAAAGATTTAAATGGAAAAGCCTTTCCTTTGCAAGAGGACATAGAATTAAAAAAAATACAATACACAGGGAACAACAATAAGGAAAAAAGCTTGCTAAGGAAGGCAGCAAAGAGCAAAAATTGAAAGAGAAAACTTCAAGAGGCTAGGTTGTATGAGGTATGACAAAGAGGTAAGGCACAAGAGAAAGGCTACACAAGCAGGGGTGAGTGAGAGCCCAGTAGCAGGACTCTGGGGCACTGCAGGTTGCATAACCAACCACAGCAAAGTGACCTGAGGAAACACAACCACAGCTCTCACATTATATAAACACATTATTTGTCAGACTGTGTGGTGGTAACAAAGCCACAGCTGCACTACAGCAGCTCTGTTTCACAGAGAAAAGCAAAACCACAATCAGGTCAAGGAATGAGATCTCCTATAACTCATGTCAGCACATCTGAACCCACAGATCCCTCCAGCCAGTGTTTATTTTATTATTTGATATGCTACCAACTCATGACAATGTAGTAATTCACTCACACACCCCTACACTGTCCAACAAAACCTACTAGGCTTTTCACATAATGTCACAGAGTTTTCCTCAGAAACAAGTACCAAAGGCAGCTTTTGTGCAATGGTGAACTAACATATTTAAACACAAAGTCACAGCACCTGCAAAAATTAATGCATGATAACTTTCATTGGACTAGTGCCATATGAGAAGTTTAAGTTCTGCCACAACTAATAGCTTAGATAGGTTTTCATCTACAGAAAGACAACTGCATTCCTAAGTAGAAAAAAAGGAGAAATTTCCATACATTTATGCACCACCTTCTACAGGTGCATCAAGCCAAAATCCTTTGGCTTCTGCTGCATCCTACAAATGTCAATACAATTTTGCATGATCTATATATGGGTTGTGCACAGATCTATTTGTAGTAATAAGCTTGAATATGGCCTGCAATGGATACTAGTTTGGAATAGGTGAAAGTTTCCTTCAAATAATCCTGGAAGCCATCACTGAATCCACATATATACAGGAAATTAAAGATCTTAGAAAAAGGTATTACAAAGATTTTAATTAAATGTGTTCAGGAGAGATTATTCTAGTACTGTGGGACTAAAATGTTTCAAGTAACAACCACTAGTGTGTGACAGGCTGAGGGATTAAAACTATCCTTTTTAAACTTAGGTAGAGTGGTTGTTTCTGATAGGTGACAACTCTCAAACAGATCTTCAACAAAGACCTGAAATAACCCTAAAAATAAAGCCACTTCTTGCCTGCTTATTTACCTCTTAAATTATGCTTAAAACCAATAAACTCCAACTGACAACTCAGACCTTCAAAAGGGTATCAAAGGAGAAGGCTGAGGAGAGATAGTCCTGGTGTAATCAGTTTGCACCACTGTAAAAATAACCCCTCTACAAACAGTGATGTGTTTATTCAACACAGCTATCTCAGCCTTAGGAGCATCTGCCCTGCACGAGTTGGCACCACGCTGGCACAACAGGGCCCTGACCCAAAACTGCCTTTTTGAATGTGGCTGCAATGCCAATGATGAAATTCATGTTCATACTTGCATAAGAGAAATTTAATCCTCACTGCACCTGCAAATGCTTGAGATCCACCTCTGCACCTTATATAAAATCTTCATAATAAACCATCTAAAACTTAACTTCACCTTAAACTTCAGCAAAAACTGAAGAGTGTGTCACACACATGCTCACACATTTCTTTCCATCTGAAACACCAAGATCAGCACTTCTCTGTTCTGCTACAAAGCTGTGCAGCCAAGAGAATAAGAGCTCTTTGAAGCTACATGAGCAGAACACTTCTGCCAAAACATCACCCAGCTAATCAGTGAGTTTATTGAACTTTCCTCCCCATTTCCCTAAGGTGGTTTTGGCTGTGAATTCATCCTTGCAACACATTCCTGAGCCACTGTGAAGGTCCTGGTTCCAAGCTTGCAGAGGCTGCCAAGAACCAAGTGTCTTAAGTGAAACCCTCCTTTGCAAGATGGAACTGAACCAGCACAGGGCAAAATCCTGGCCAAGCAGAGTTTCAACTCCATGAGAATAAAAAGAGAGCAGACTGCCACAAGTTACAGCACAGCATCTGTGAGTGGTCTAAAAACAGCCACAAACCTCTGGAAGCTTCCAAAACTTACACAATCTCCTTTATGCTGCCTCATGTTTACATTATGGAGCAAACATTGTCAACTCTGAATTAGCTACAAACAAGGAGCTGAAGTCAAACAGAGCTTAGTTTTGACTACTTGGCCTCACATCAAGTTTCTGTTTTGTTTAGTTTGTTGCATTCAAAAAGATTACACAGCTGTCAAAAAAACTCAACAATATAACAGTTCTTCCTATAAACAAAATTAGGCAGCAGGCATCTCACTCACCACACAAAAAGGAGTTGAAAACTGTGTATAAAAACATATTACTACAGTGTGATCTGAGTGTTAAAAGTAGCCAACAGCAGCATAATGAATAAAACCAGAATGAACACACTTAGAATCAAAGACTATCTCAAGCTGGAAAGGACCCACCCATAAGGCTCAAGCCCAGTCCCTGCTCCTCACAGAACCACCTAAAATTAAACCATATGCCAACAGTGTTGTTCAGACTCCATTGGAGAACAAGCTGAAATTAGTAACACAGAGAACAGAATTTAAAAAAAGATACTCTTTTAAGTAGCTAAATAGTAGAAAAGTACTTTGAATTATGCTCTCAAGATCTGTCAGACTAATCTTTTCTTTTCATTACAAGTTTGTGTATATCTGTTGATTTGTCCATAACTGGCAAGTTCAATACTAAAACTAGAGCAGAGTCTTTGCAAGTGGCATGCATTTAAAAAGCATGAAAAGCCAGCAAGCTGTTCACTGAAACACACACACTGCCTTGAGAAACAGAGCTCCAGTTCATCCAGGAGAAAATGTGCTGGGTTTAGGGAAGATCAAGGTATTTTGTTAGTGGTTGTATCCTGTAATCACAGCTAATAGAATCAGGACAGTTTGACTTGTTCTGGGTTTGAACTTTGCCTCAGCTGCAGGCATGAAGAGCAATACACTACAGCAGGTGTAGCCTTTCAGCCACAGCCCATCTTCAATCCAGAGCAGAGAACAGACTGGAATTCATTTGAAAAATTATAATTAAATTAGCTCATAATAACTTCTGTCAGTAAATCCTTCAACATCATAGCAAGGAGGCAGTTTGAAAACTATCACACTCTCTGTGGGGTTTCATGCACAGCCTCCAGGGACTGAGCTCTCCCAAATTCAGGCATCACATTTGACTCACAATGCTTAGGCAGAGTTNGCACTACAGCAGGTGTAGCCTTTCAGCCACAGCCCATCTTCAATCCAGAGCAGAGAACAGACTGGAATTCATTTGAAAAATTATAATTAAATTAGCTCTTCTAACTAACTACTACTACTACTAACTACTAACTTCTGTCAGTAAATCCTTCAACATCATAGCAAGGAGGCAGTTTGAAAACTATCACACTCTCTGTGGGGCTTCATGCACAGCCTCCAGGGACTGAGCTCTCCCAAATTCAGGCATCACATTTGACTCACAATGCTTAGGCAGAGTTCCAGCACACACACAGTAAAATCAGATAATGACTGCAACGTGTTAACAGGGAAATTTACAATAGACACACTATGCTTTTCAAAGTCCCACTAAGGAACAAAGTTGCAATTCTATCAGCCTTGATAAATTCTGGGTTATTACAACTTTTTCTGTTTATATCTGCACGTTACGTGTTTCCATTGCTGGCACAGTAACATGAAATAAAATACTACCACACCAAGTCTTAGATATGTAACAACTTATCTAACTGGGTGCAAGTAAAGTTAGCGTCTAACTCCTCTACTGGTCTAATTAGTGTCCAAACTCAATTTTTATCTTCATACCACTCTGTAAGGACTGAAGGAACACAAAGAGGATCTGCCAGGGAAAAAACACCCTCATCAGCTCAGAGCCCTGTCCCTAGAAAGGACAGATAGCTGGTTTCCTCCCATGAATTTGCAAGGAAATACAGATTAGATAGCTATAAAACACTCATTTACACAATCTCAATAGTTAAATTCTAGTTTAAACTCCATTGCTGCTGTTTGCTTGCTTACCCATCTGAAATAACCAAAAGAAAAGACAGTAAATCCAGAAGAGACTGAGGTACACTCTAAAAACCCACCAACAAAAAGTTTCCACCAGTCACAGCTGTGTTTCTCCTTCCTTCTCAAAGCACAGTTCTGAAATGCAAATTTTATTAATGTCCATCCAATCACCAAACACAAATTACAGGGGTTTTTTTACGACGCCCGCAATATAGCTACAAATAAAGTAAAGCATTAAAATCTCACCTCCTAAAGCATACAGCAACTCTAAAGCTTGCACCATCGACTGTGCAGGGGGTGGCTGTGAAGAGAAAATGTGCATTCATTGAAGTTATCAGCATAGAACATGAGTTCATAGATCTTCCTCTTTTGCAAAATCCTTAACTACCTACTCTCTGCTCAAAATGAACACAGAGCTCTGACACTCCTCCCTCTTCATAAATTCAGCATAAAGGGACTGCAGTTACAATTCTACAGAACCTCGCAGTTTGTCATTTTTAAGACTTTCCTGACTTCTCAACAATTTAAACATCAAACTCTGGAATACAAATGGTTGTTTCTAAGTGGTCACACACATGATTTGCACTATTGTTTCCCAGGAACACACTTTGCTGCCTGACAGGGGACAATGAGCTACACTTTCCAAACCAGCAGGCCAATGGTGAATGGCTCTGTGGGCTATCCCCAAGTCATCCCCTGATCTCTCTTCAGCCCAAGGAAAGGTGACAGCCTTCAGAGCCTGGGACTCACCGAAAGGAAAGGGAACCTGAGCACGTTGTCAATGCCCAAAGCCTTGAGCTGCAGGATGACAGGGGCCAGGTTACTGCGCTGCATCTCCGGCACCGTGGACTTGGGCAGCTTCTCAAAGTCCTCCTCTGTAGCGGGAGAAAAACACAACTAGGGACTGAGCTTCAACTCCCATTCTGTGCAGTCACCTCGACAGAATCACACCCATTTCAAGTTTAAATTATCGCATATGGGTACTTGACAGGTGTTAAAAGATGATCTCTATCCCAAAGATGATCTTTCTCCAATTACTCTATTTTACATTATTTTTATGTAAATAGAAATTCAATGGTTTTGCCTACAATTTTGATTTTGTAGTTCACCCACCCACATTTCAATTTGAAATGTTATAAATTCTTCACAGAAATCTGGAAATGTTTTGTTTCTCTTCTGTTTAATGTTTTTGTCAGAATATAAAAGGCAGGGTGCAATACTACAAAAAAAGCATTTTTTTAAAGAGACATGGAAAAGTTTCAAAGCAGCATGCTTTCAGTACAAGAACTCTATTTTTGTAACTACTCAAACAAATTGTTTAAAATATATATTTTAAATAAAGATTAAGGATGGAAAAACAATTTATTTAATAATGCCTTTTTAAAAATCACATTCATTATAAAGTCCAAGTCTGGAAAAATACTCCATGTAAGGATAAAACCTTCCACTAACAAACTGCTCTGCAGTAAAAAAAAAAGGCACATTCTACATTATTTTCACCCAAACTATTTTCATTTCTACAGAACCCTTTTCTATCTCAAACCTTCCCTAGGACAAAGACAATGCTGTTTCTCTGCTGTTGTTCACTCTTCGCACTTTCTTCTCTTTTTTATTTTTTCCTCCTTTAAAACATTTCTTAAAGCACTCCCTAGACCAGCTCTTGAGTACATAAAAATATCCTCAGTGTAGTCATGGTTTGTCCAGTAAAACACTGACAAAGCTATGTAAGCTTGGGATATTGTGTAGCACATATTGTCTCCTGATTCTTACTGGATACATATAAATTCCCAGCATAAATCATGGCTTGGTTTAACGTGGCAACTGCTGGCGAGCACATACACATTTTAAAGGAAAATGCTTCATCTCCAACATCTCAGAGCTCCAGTAAAACTACAGGGGCCTGAAGCCCATCAGCAATGTGAGTGCTCAGCTGCAAAGGCTTTTCTCATTAAGCAGCTGAGAACAGACACTTTGATTGCAGCTCTCTGGACAGTGTAAGGTAGCCAAGAGATTTATTTATAACAGCAATTTTTGTGCACTGCCAGGGTCATTGATTCAAGGGAAGAATTTGGGGTTGGCAGCTATTCCTAGGAAAAAAAGAGACATGAAGCTTTCTCTGAGTTACCTAAAGGATTTCCAGAGCCCTTTTGTTAAATGCAAGGTCTATAAAGACGTCAGTCAGAGAGTTTACAATACTGGTAAGTATTATAAGCTGAAACTGCTCAGAAACCAAAATGCTTAAAGAACAAACTTCTTATTAAGATCACCACTTTTAAGAGCTGCATTAACATTTCATGTTTGCAACTGCTGACTCTGCCCCATTTGTGATCTTCTGATTCACAAAAAGATTCAGTTTCTAATACCTAGCACCTAAGAATGAGGTATTTCTAAACAAGCCAGAGAAACAACTGTGGGAATCTGAAAAATAGAAACTTCCACAGATACTAAAGAGTTTGATTTACAACCTTAGGAGAAGCTTAAATTGATGTAAAAATACAATACACAGACACTAAACAGAAAAATCATAAACTTATGTTTCTATAGTTGTAAGTAAGAATATACTTTAAGTAAGTGAGAAACTGTATTGATAAGATAGTGAAGGGTTTATAATGTAGGGGTAAGGTTATATAGATTATATAGGTTATATATATGTAGTATAGAGGTTAAATAGAATAAGCTAAGAGTTTAGAAGTCATAATAGAAACATGTGTACACATACAACAGCAGTCTATTAGACAAAAGTATCCACAGTGCAGTAGAAGTAAAAGTGATAAGTTAAAAAAACAAAATAAACCTTATAACATCTGTCCATTAAACTAGAAAGTTATGTATTACCTTGTAACAAAGAAACTTGTGACTACTCTTGAACTATAACCAGCTACTTACTCTCATCAAACTCAAAACCTCTAAAACTAATATTTATCTAAATAATAAATCGCTCTTAACCCAAAAGTAATCCCACTCCTTCATTACTAACAGCAACAACGATAAACAACAAAGGCAAATATTGTTCTTTCAATGAATGAACAAACACAGCCTTTTCTCCTTAATCTCACAAGAACGAAAAGCACAGAGCACAGCGGTGAGGTCGCGCAGCTGCTGACCTGTGTAGAGCCGGTAGCACTTCCCGGAGCGGTTGCGGCCGGCACGCCCCGCCCGCTGGTTGGCCGAGGCTTTGGACACGGGCACCACCACCAGGCACTCGATGGCAGTCTTGGGGTTGTAGGCACGCAGCTTCACAAAGCCACAGTCGATGACAAAGGCGATGCCGTGCACCGTGATGGAGGTCTCAGCAATGTTGGTGGCAACGATCACCTGCAGGCACAGGCACAGAGAGGATCCTGTGAGCTTCCCGGGCTCAGTGAGCCCATCAGCCGAATACCAGCCAGGGAGACATCTCAGTCATGACAGGATGCTCAGGAGCACAAAAAGATACAGTACAAGCAGCAGAAAGAGCTGTCAGCTTGAAATAAGCCCAGTTTGCACAGCACTTCTCACAGCTTCACAATTACTTTCTTATTCAAATTTATTCTCTCTTCATAAAAGAAGAGCTTGGGAGTGTTTGCAGAGAAAATCTTTGGCTGTGTTTGCAGAGAAAAAGATTAACTGACTGTAAATCAAGTGTTCTTATGCAGCAAACTAAGAATGTTTTCTTTCTGCTTCTCAGTTACACTGAACTATTCTTTGCACTAGAATGAGGTGGGGGATAGGAGGGGAACAGAGCTGATTAAGTTCCACATTCAGCATTCCTGCAGGGATTCACTTATATATGTATGCCCTAAAATAATGAAAAATAATTGTTCCCAGACAACAGTGGGAAATCTAATGCTTACTTCATCTAAAATTAAAAAGTAAATTTTGAAAGTTAACTGACTAATTTCATATCCCAGAGAGAAGTATTTATATGAAATGCTCTTCAATGCCAGATGAACAATTTCACTTGTCAAACCCCAGAAGGTAGAAGAATTACAAGTCACCTTGGTGTAGTTTTGTCAGCTTATTTCAGCCCCAACACAGGCTCTGCATAAGCAGAAAGCATTAGTCACATCCAGTTATATACTTCTGTGACATTAAATGTCCAAACAAGACTTGCAGAAGTCAAAACAAAGCTTTTTTTCCCACTACAATCAAGTAAACTTGAACTTGTTCCTTAGATGAAAATATAGCACTTACCCACTCTGTCACTAATTTTTCTGCTACTGGTGGAAAAGAGCCATGGACATTTCGATCACAAAAAGAAAGAAAAAGGTAAAAGCAAAGGAGTTCAGAGTGTAAGAAGACAAATACAAAGTTGTATGGAGACACTTAAAAATTGCAGAGTTGATGAGGCAGAGAGGAAAGTTGGAACTGACATGTCTAGGAGTGATCAAAGATGAAAAGGGAAGCCAGGGAACATGTTCTTGGTTCCCAGTTTGAAAGCTGACAGCACAGATGGGAGATGCAGAAAGCCTCCCTCAAAGCAGCATTTGCAATAGTCCTGTGATGTGAACCTGATAAATGCAACCTGTGTGCTGCAGACACTCTTCTGGGTGGTGGAAATTGAGATAGACACAAGAGCTCACCTTCCTGACAGTGTGAGGGACTCTCTCAAACACTTTCAGCTGCTCAGGAGAAGGCAGCCCAGCGTACATGGGGAGAACACGGAGGTGCTTTTTCATCCCGGTGCGAGCGAGGGCCCGAGCCTGTTCTATGAGCATGGAAACAACAGTCTCCACTTCCTCCTGCAGCCAGAGCAGCACAGGGCACACAATGAGAGAGGCTGCACTTTAACAGCACATTCCTGTCACCTAGATACAGAAACTGCACCAAATAATACCACTGTAATTGTCCAAACTCCAGGATTTTGACTAGCTCATTCTGTGCTGTAATATTCTTAAGATAAATTACTAAGCTGTTAGCAATAAATAAAGCTTTATATACATGTTTGTGTTCACTGTTATTTGAGTCAATGTCATACCACAAACACATGAGCAAAATCATGGGGAAGGACTGAACCAAGCTTACAAGGAAGCAGGTTAATTTTCCTGTCTATCTCAACTGGTGAGAGCAAAATGGGAGGCCAAAATATTTTGGCAGAGCAGAATGCTGTGGGCCTGGATCCGGAATGGCACAGGAACAGCACTGACACCTCTAGCTCAACTTCATGTTTGATCTCAGCTGTGGCATCTCACTCTTAAAGACAGAAAACAAAATGTTCAAACATTGCCTCATGAAATACCAAATTCATTGTTCCAAAGTTAAATCAATAAAGGGGATGAGGAATTGCTTTTGAAAAAACGCAAGATGTTATTGAAGCTCTTCAAGGTAGCTCCTCACTGGAGAAATGAGTTGCCTCCCATTTGCTCTTCCCAGCTGCAAAGTGAGCTGACAAGCATAAATAGAGCAGAAGAGACCAGTACATTTTGATCTCATGGCAATTTGTTTTTCTGTCAAACACTTCAGATGTTAAGCCTAACAAATTGAAATTCCATTTGCCTTAACTATTAATGATGACTTGCTGTCAATTTAACAGCTGGGTATGTGTGACTTGCACCAGCAAACCACACAGAATTCCACTCACTAACAAGGCTGAGAAATACAGCATTAAATGACAAAAACTATCATCCATCACTAGCTTTGATAAATTCAGGCCATATATTGTCTTCATATCTTTGGGACTGGCCTAGTTTTGCTCCCATCAATAGAGAAATGTTTGTCATCTTTACTGAGAATAAAGTAAGCAAAACTAAGGAAAGCCTCAGGAGACTGAGGCAGCTTTGCAAAGCTCACAATACAGCACTGTAAAGCAACAACAAAAAAACTGCTTATGTCTATACCTGGCCAGTTAAAAACGCCAGTATATCACCATCATTCTCCATCTGGTGAATTTTCATTGTAGTTTCCACAGTTGATTTTACATAGTCAGGAACAGGGCTATGGGGAGAGAAAACAGCAGAGACATGAGCAGAAAAATAGGTACAGACTCCTCCCCTCCAGCAGGGACAAACAGAGCAGCTTTGGGACACCAGAGCTCTAACCTAGACAAAATGATAGCACAGTTGCACAGTCTCACTACTGCCAAGACCAGAGAGGAACACACCTCTGTAGGTAAAAGATGTCCACTGGAAACGTCCTCCCCTCGACAGTAAGGATCACACTGGTGTCTTTGCTGGGGTCACCGGTATCATTTTGATTAAAGAAATCCCTGAATTTCTACATTAAAATAAAAACAAACACTTTCAGTTTGACATTTCAAGGAATGGAGAGAAAAACCTAAAGACACAAAGAAGTTAAATTACTACTACTTGGATGTTTACTTCATCAATTTGACAGTGCCAATTAAAAAATGTGAAAGTTTGATTTTGTTGCCTTCTATTCTGTCTGGGGTTCAGGCATTTAGCAAAAATAGTGTTGCAATGTCTCATTACTTTGAGAAGTAAAAATTGGAAAGGGAAATAAAATTAATTATATCAGCTGCTACAGTTGGAAAAAGAAGATAAAGCAACTTTTAACTGGAAGTTAAATCTATCAAATTAGCAAAGTCAAAGCTAAGAAGAACTTAGAAATAATTGGTGCAAAAAGGTTTGTGTAGAGCCTGCATTTTCTCATACATTTTTGGGTGAGTGAGTAAATTTTACAGCCCTTACTGAACACCAAGATCTCACTTTGTAAAAGCAGAGTTAGGCATGATTTATGAAATTTTTTGATTTATGCATTGTGAGACACTTTCATAAATTTAGATCTATTGTCACGAAGTATTTTCAATAAGTAACAGCAAAAGATGGAACTTAAGAACCCATATAATTCATCTCAACTTTTATGAGCATTGTAGAGATAACCATCAACTCTCTGCATTAAACAAAAAGCTTTATATAGTCACACCAATCATTTTGCTCATATTAACTCATTTTAGATTAACTGTCATCTATTTGAAATGTGGTTTCTGGCAGTTAAAATTTTGCCTTGTAATGTACAGAATATACAGCAGTGCAAACACTACCAAAGCACAGCACACTTCCAACATTCATGGCATATGGTATTTGTCACTATAGGAAATCTCTGTGTGCCCACATCTTCAGTGCCACATGTAAGCTCTCACCACCACATCTTAAGGACAGAGCAGTTAGGAAAAATGGAGAAGAGGAATGAACATGATATAGGAGATGGAATAGCTGCCATATGAGGAGAGACTGAAAAGGTTGTGCTTGAGGAGCACAGGGTTGAGAAGACACAGCTGAGGTTTACAGAATCAAAGGTGACAAAGTAAATGTAAAACTGGTTTTGGGGGTGGTTTTTTTTAAACACAAATACCCCGTACAAGAACTGGGAGATCCTTGATGAAACTAACAGGTTTCAAAGAATTAGACCAAGTACTTCATTATACAGCAGGTGGCAAACTCCTGAAAATTACTCATGGTGTCCTGGAGACTTGCAAATTCAAAGACAAATGAACAAACAGCAGGTCCATAAACACATAGTAGAAGGAAACAGCAGGAAGGTGCTGAGTAATATCTGTACTACAACTGCTGCAGATGCTGAGGCAGCTCAGACTGAACAGACCCACAGCAGGTGCACAGGCTCATGTGCTCTCCCTACACAGCATCTCCTGTTGCTGCTGCTACAAGCAGAACACAGGGCTGGGTGAAACACTGCTCAGCTCTAAGAGAGTTCCTCTTCTCTTCCTACTCAAAATTAAATTCATGCTGTTCTCACCAAGTTTACGTGAGTGTCCGCAGGCCATGAGTCAATCAGGGATCTAGTAAGATCTCACTGAAATTAAATCTATTAATTTATCACTTATTTTTACTTGTCTATAGTTGCCTCAGATTATTTCTATCAGCAAAACTGAGCTAAATGCCCCTTAATAAATTAAGCCAAGAGAACATATTTTTATAAAGAATACAAATAAGGAGAAAAAAGATACCAATACATAAAAAGCAGATTCATATTTAAATTCACATCCAAAGCAGTTTGCTAATAGAACATGAAAACCAAAAAGAGCAACTGAACTACAGCAGATTTTTTTCCTGCAACCACTCAAGCAGCAACAATGCTTCCCAAGTAGCACAGAGGATAAGCTGTACATTAATAGCAGTGGAGCTGTCACCTAATGTCACTCATTTCAACCCAAATCTCTGAGCTGTACCTCTGCATCCAAGGTGGCTGAAGCCACAATCAGGCGAAGATCCCCACGCTTCTTCTGAACCTGGGAGAGAGAACAACAACACCCAGAGTTAAAACTGCTTTCTGAAATACAAGACTAGAACCAAGATTTAGAGAATCCAGATTACCAGAAACCTCTCTGTAAAATTACTTTAAACTACAAGACAGGTGATGAATGAAGCAGCCATATCACCCCACAGGTCTAAGAACCTGATGACTGTTTGGAGTTTTATGTAATTATTTTAAGGGCATCCAGTCAGTTATTTTAATTTACTCTTGACTTCTGGTAGGAGTCAGATCTTTAGTAGGCTGAAAGTCAGCAACAAGCCCCTATCAGATCACTTCACATGATCAGCAGCAGCAGAATCAACAGTGTATTTTTGGATCAGCTAAGGAGACATTTCAGCATCAGGGGAAAGAAACAGAGGATCCTCAATGTCAGATGACCAAAGTAAATAGCTGGGTATGTACAATAGGCTGCAGGAAAAATGAGGAAGCAGCAATCACACTCCCAAAATGAGGAAGCAGCAATCACACTCCCTCAATTACCAGCCATCAGGATCAGAGGTTGAATGAAAAGGATGGAAATTAAAACAGTTACAGAGAGCTGTATTAAAATTACCAAACTAAAATTACAGTATTACAGTGAATTAAAAAAGAATTACCTTTTTTAGTAAGCCAATGGCAATGTCTGTATAAAGAGTCCTTTCATGAGCTTCATCCAGCATGAGGACACTGTGAAAAAAGCAGAAAGGTAAGGTTTCAGAAATTACTTGACTGACACTAGAATCAGTGTCTCCCTGTCTTCTAGAAACACCATTATTTGAAATCTGCTGCTGGACTAGTACTGTTCACAGCCACTTACAGAATTGAGGAAGTTCAAAAAGCTTGCAGCAGTGAAGCAGGGAGAAAAATGTACCTGATATCACATGGGACATACACACTGTGCTCTATTCAGGCTAGTTTTTGGAAAGGAGTAGAAGAAAACAAGTCTATGTTTATTGTACTGCATAGGTTTTCTGGATATCAGAAAAGCCTGTTTGTTGTTGATTTTTTTTTATTAGTATAAGAAAGAAAAAATAATTTTAAATTAGGAAATAAAACAATTCAGACTCTATAAGGCCCCCTTAGCTTTTGCTTCAAAACTACAGCATCAAATCTTGTTGGTTTTGGTGTTGCAATGATCAACTAACATCAATATGTTGTTGATAAAAACAATGTTGTTTTTACAACATAAAGAAGTTAGACTTCTACAATAATTTTCACTCTTTTGGTATTTTATTTATAATAGCCACTAATAATTTATAAAAACTGCTATCATAATAGCTTGAAAAAAAGCAGGTTTTTACCAAATTGCACTTCAGAAAGCACTCATTCTACATTTTCTTACCTGTATCTTGTTAATAAAGGATCAGACATCATTTCCCTCACCAGCATGCCATCAGTTAGAAACTAGAAGTGAATGCAAAAAAAAAAAAAAAGGCAAAAAAAATCCTTATCATATAGTCTCCACTAACTGTGATTTTCATAGATGTCTTTGTAGGCTTTTGCCTGAATGTTTCCTGCCGTTTAATTTTCTAATGATCTACCAAATTAGACTGTGATTGCAACTGTGGTCTTGAACTAAGTAATTGATGGTAAAACCCTCCAAATTTCCAACTCTAAATGAATAATCATGCTTTAAAAAATTAAATTCAGCTCTAGTTAATGAACAAATATCTCCATTTCTTTCACTGTAAAAGGAACACTAGCCTCTGAAAAAAACATCACAAAGCAAATTGTCTCATTCATCATCATTGCTATTCCAGCACAACTAAAGCAAATCCTCTTCTGCAGAACACAAGCAATGCTAACAGCATTGCTCACAGCACTGAGCTGTTACATTTAATTCACCAAATTATCTCTCAGCCTACTCATCTTGGGTTTTATCTGTGCTTTTAATCAAAATCTATTGTTAGGGGAGGATACTTTTAACCTGTGATTCACTACAGCCTTTCCCTATGACTTTGAGTGACACACAGCTCACACCAGCACTGTACCAACAGCTGGCCATACCTTGAAATTGTCCTCTAGATTTAAAATGGTGCTTGTCAGACTATCAGAATAGAACAGGTACTCATTTTATTAAGGTTTGGCTTGCCACAGCCATTTCAAGCACAATTTTGAGGTGCCCATCTGGGAAACTGAAATGTTACCTATTCTCTTGAGTGGGCATCACAAGGTTCTCATTAATTTTGCAGAAGTATTTGAAGAGTTTCAACTAATCCCTTCAGAGTAACCACACACTGTTCATGTTTCACCTTAATTCTTGTAGCCTGTGGGTCTGTGCAGTCATCAAACCGGATACAATATCCAACCTCATGTCCCAGCACTGCACCTCTTTCATCAGCAACTCGGCCTGCAACCTGAGAAAAGAGAGCCTCATAAGCAACAAACAGCTCAGCACCCTTCAGCCTGTGTCATTACAAACTACAAAGACATCCAAAGACACAATCAAACTCCACAATACGTTAATTGGTCCCTGTAGAATTCCAACCACAAGTTAGTGTCAGTCATTTGAGTGACACTCTAGCCCATACCTACAGGCAGTGAAGTCATGATTTCAGTTGGAATCTTATCACCCTATCACTTTGAGCCCAAGAATTCAGGATAATTGTCAATCTGGGTAATGCAAGCAAAAGTTCAGGAATTTCTAAACTATGCTTTATATCTTTGCAGCTACCTATCTTTATTTCTAACAACCCCCATGCTCTAGGTGGGAGAGCAGATAAGTCACCTATTAAAATAAAATATCATTTTCAGTTCAGGACAAAGCAATAAATCATCAGTTCTATTTCTCATCTCCAGTAACAGCCACAGTCCAGGCAGTCTGCAACAACAGCCTCAAAGAAAAACCCTGCTGTGCCCATGTACTAAGACTGAATGGAATAATCTTTCTATTTTAGGCTTAAAAATAACACATTAAGACATGAAAGGGAAAAGAGAAATGAGTTTGCTGTGAGAAATCATTGCAGCACTCACAACATCTCCTGTAGAACTTGTGCTCTGTCAGCTGGATGCCCTATGAAGGAGAAAAGGGAGGACACTGCAGGCAGACTGCCCAAAGCACAAGATGCAGAGCACTGCTAGAGACTGTCCCCTTAATCAGGCTGGATCTGGTCAAGGAATACTGGATTCTACAGTATTTACCAAGGTAGATGCTGGCATGTTGTAGATACCATTTACTATATTATGGAGAACAGCAAAATGAGGGTTATTAAATGGCACCTCAGCTCTCTGTATAAAAAGAATGCTGCAGCAGAAACTTCACCCAAATCAGTGCCTGGCAGCAGCTGTGAAGACAAAGGAGCAGTGGATGCTTTCTGTGCATGCTGCTACCAGAGAGGAGAAGTCATTGCCCTCAGCATCTCCTTTTCCCCCTCACCAGCACATCCAGATGACGTTATGCTCTCCAAGAAAAAATATGTATATGCAAAAAATTCTCACAATAAAACTGTTTCTTCCTCTGCCTGACATTTTTACAAGGGGAAACCAAAAAAACCCACACCCCATAAAAACAACAAAAAACAAACACAGAAAAAATATTAAAAACCTAGTTATGAATTGCTAGAAAGAGGTACACACCTCTTGTTTCTTCCACTGGCTGCATAACTATATGCAGATTTACATCACTGTTTCACCTTGTGAAAGAAGTTGAGGGTCACACAAGCACAGTTCTAGTCCTGAGCCAATCACAGCTCAGCCCTAACTTCCGCACAGTTCTGCTGACATCAGTCAATTTTACTTCAAAGCTTCTACATCTGCAATTCTGGAATGCTGGAATATTTGGCCAGACCCACTAATCAGGATGAATTCGGTGTGTAACACCAGCAGCTCTTAGAGAAAGACAAGCAGAAACACCTATTCATTCAGGAGCTCCTGCAGATTGCTGCTATTCAGCAAAACCTGCTGATAAACTGGAGGTTATAATGCCAACAGACTGGGAAGATGGGGACACTCACTGAAACAGCAGCGACCCGACGAGGCTGTGTCACCCCAACAACTCTTCCTTCAGCTGTCCAGCCAGCTTCTGCCAGGTACTGCAAACAACAGAGGGGATAAGAGAGACACTGGACATGCTGTGGTTACACCAAGGTGTTAGTTCCTCATACTTTGTGTTCTTAACTGGTTCTGCTCAATATTCCATGTAAAATCCCCTGAGGGACTACCTGATTTCACCAACCTAAACACACACTTACTTGTGGAATCTGTGTTGATTTCCCACATCCTGTTTCCCCAATAATCACCAGAGTCTGGTAGTTCTCCACTAGGTAAAGTATGTGATTTCTTAGCTGAAAGAGAAGATGACATTTAAACATAAAAAGCAGACTGTACAAAAATAAGAAAATAATAAAAATTGCAGTATTTACATATCTGGCAGACACAGTAACTTCTTGTTACATGGAGTTCACTGCCAAAAGCTAAACAGTCCTTTAAAATCTATAAATGATATGTCCAGCACATAGTAAATAACATCCATCAACAAAGCCCTTAGAACTGTCAGTTCCAGTCGTCAAACAGGGCAATAAATTCCAATAAATAGAGAGCAAAGCCATAAAATTACTATTTGTGTTGCAAAGTGATTTTATACTGCTCTTTCAGAAAAAAAAACAAACAGAAAACCACAAGAACCAGGCATCATACAACACATTTAATATATCAAAAAGAACTCCTGTACCTTAAAAACAGGCAGCTTTTGCCTTTGCTGTTCAATGGAGAGGGAAGCATAAGGGTTGTAGATGACAGTCACAGCGCTGCTCTCAGCAGGGCTCTGCCTCTCCTCCGAGACACTGACACCAGGACCTTCTGAGCCTACACAACAGGAGTGAATTTTAACTGGAACAACACACTTCTGCCTGCTGTATCACAATACAGCCGAAATAAATATGTTTCACACAAATAGGAATCATCAGTGTCAGCATATTGAAAAAAAACCAAACAAGTTTTCTGTGAAAGCAATTGAAATATTACCTAACCATAAACAAGGGATATGCCCCTTGCTTCAGCTCTGAACTTACCTCAGGAACTGAAACTTGATTTATTCCTGCTGCAAATTATCACAAAACTACTGACAACTGAAACTGTGGAATCACTCAAGTGAACTAGAAACAAAAACTCATTGCAATAACAGAATGGGTCATCTCCAGCTGCAGATTCAGCCAGGAAAGTCTGAGAGCAAAGAGGAGGATTCCTCTGTTTTGTAGGATTGCCTTGCTTGCACTTCTCCCCTGTTAAAAGGCTAGCCCTTTTCAGAAGTGTCAAGCAGTTCTACCACAAATCTGCAATTACCGTCATTGTTTCCAAGGTGCTTCTCCACTCAGCTGCTCTCCCTGGTGTTAACCAAGGTTACTCCCACCCATAGCCAGGATTTTGCTCCTCCCTTGGAACTCCTTGGGATTGCCCTGCACACTTCGTATCCCCTCGAGACCCCCGCAAAGGGCAACACACCCACCCCACAAACCACCCACTCCATCCCCTCCCCAGCCACCCCATACCGGGCAGCACCCAGCTGGAGCCACAAACACCCCCTGGGCTTTGGCAGTGAGGGGACTGCCATTTCCCCACTGCCCTCATTGAATCATCAAGGTTGGAAAAGACTTTCAAGATCATCCAGCCGAACCATCACCCCTGCACCACCACTGTAATCCCTAAACCACATCACCCAGCATCAGATTCAGACGCCTCTTAAAAACCCTCAGGGATGGTGACTCCACCACCTCCCCGGGCAAATTATTCCAATGCCTGACCACCCGAACAGTGAAATAAAAAATTGTAATCGCTAACAGGAATCTCCCGTGTCTCAGTTTAAGGCTATTTCCCCTGGTTCTCTGACGGCAGACACCGCAGAAGGGACCGGCTCGCCCCTCAGCACAGCCTCCTGTCAGGGAGTTGTAGGGAGCGATGAGGTCACCCCTAAGCCTCCTCTTCTGGAGACTAAGCAAACCCAGCTGCCCCCGCCGCTCCTCATAAGACACGTTCTCGAATCCTTTCAGAGCCTTGTTGCCCTTCATTATAAATGTGCCAGCGACCCCAAAGAGCCGAGGGGGGCAGCGCCGCCGGCTTTCGCCGCACCCCTCACCACGGCCAGGCAGCTCGGAGCTCTGTCCCCCACATCCTTCACCACAGCCAGCAGGGCTCCATTTCCCACACCCCTCACCGCGGCCAGCCCGCGGCGGGGCTCCGTGCCCCGCACCCCCACATCGCGCACCCCCCACATCCCTCACCCGGCTTCCAAAACTTCACCGGCCCCACGGGCGCCGCCATCTTGGGGTGAGAGGGCGGCCGGAAGCGGCGCGCGGCGCCCACGTGACGCGGCGCGCGTTGCCATGGAGACCGCGCCCCCTCCCGGCCCCCCCCCTCACCACGTGGTGCCAGACGTTATCCGCCGAAAGCAGATCTGCCCTTCTTCCCTCACAGGGCAAAGATTTGCAGCCAAGAGACACCGAAGTTACTTTTAGCACTGAGTAGCAGCTAGTGTCCGGCAAGCTACGGTGCGAGTGGGTGGGCTGGCAGCGCTGCAGTGGCTGTCCGAGGAGCAGTGCACTATCAGGGAGTGAGGTGCCATCTGGGATCAGGTGAGGCCCTGGCACACAGAAACTGTGGCTGCTCCATCCCTGGCAGTGCCCAAGGCCAGGCTGGACGGGGTTTGGAGCAACCTGGGCTAGTATAAGGTGTCCCTGCCCACGGCAGGGGTTAGGATGTTAGGATGAGATCTGCTTTAAGGTCTTTTCCAACCCAACCCATTCTGTGGTCACCTGGGGGAGCAGACAGGATTTAACTGGGTCGAAAGATCACTGCCCCAAAGTCCCTGCTCATTAATTAATTAGAGCTGATTCCTTCTCCAGTGAAGGATGCCTCCACGCTACCCACACCACAACTGCTGCACTTTACACAGGCAGCTGAAGGACAAGAAAGAAAATTATCACACTAATAGTGAACAGATGCAGCTGTGCCCCACCACAGGCTGCTTACAGCCTGTTTAAACCACAAACACATCATGAAAGACCATGGAAGTTACTATTGAATCAAACTTAATGTAGGCTTTGAGTTAATTAAGTAGAGGTTAAAGGAAATACAAAAAAATAGCCCAACTGTTTCTAGTAAGTTTAGTAATACTGTCATATATTCATGTTTATAGGAAACAAAAAATCTAATCACATTCTATATTCTTATAACTTCCCACGCTAGCAGTGCAGTTATGGTGATTAACACAAACTGCACCTCACAACACTCTACCTCCATGGGCACTTGTTATGCTGAGTAACCACATGTAAAAGAGGTTATTAAGTTATAATTATGTTGTTCTTAAAGTTCTAAGTATATGTTTCAATGTACTTTTGATATTAAGTTCGCACTATCAAAAAATAAACGCAACTCACAGTATTTTGTATCATCAATATATTAGCAATTGTTGAGAAAAAATCCCACATGGAAAGAGTTGTCTATTAAAATAATGAGATGAATAACAAAGTGGAGAAGTTATGCTTGAGAAAAAATATATAGATAATTATTATGAAAATAAGACTGCACGAACAGTATTTTGCATAGAGTCCAACATTGTATGGGGTTTGCCTTTATGGAAAATATAGCTAAGAATAAAAATACATATTTCAAACTTCTTTACATCTGGATGGAAGTTAATAGTACAAAGCTATAAACTACTGAATATTTACAGATTAGGAGAGCCAGAATAATTACATTTCCATGACTTACAGTGCAGAAGAAAGAGGACCCAGATTAGTTGCATACTAATCAGAATATTTTTGCAGTGTCCATTTTTGTAAGATCCATCTGTCCAGTTTAATGTCACCTTGCTGCTGTTCAGCTGAAACCCATGTAAAATTCCCCTGCCAAGTTTTAACCTTCCCCTCTGAAGCCCAGACCCACAAGACACTCACACGAGCACATATCTGAGTATTTTGCAGTAGAAGAGCCACAAGAACAATTGAGAAATGGTAAACCTTTGTTTTGACTAAGGAGTATCTGCATTGGCAGGCTGCTGGAACTTCTCAATGTGCCACTGTTTGGGAGGACTGCTTATTCATTTGAGGGTAGTACCCCTCCAGAAATGAATGGATTAAAAAATAATAATAAAAAAATTGAGCTTCCAAGAGACCTTAAAAATGGTTCTGTTGCTGACTTCTGTGTCATTGCATTTCTGGTGGAATTTGGACTTTTGTGAAGAGGCAGCAGCTTCACAGATTTCAGATCTACTCAGCTTTTCCCACAAGACCAGACAGCAGCAGTGGCCACAAAGATAACAAAAAGTCTGTCTGTAATGCCAAGGAATTGGTCTCATTTGGCTCTCCTACAAACATAGTGGGTCCTTTAGAATATTATCACTTGCACACATTTATTGCATGACGTCCAATAATCCAAACTGTCTAATATAAAGGCCATTTGAAATTCAGTCACTGCTAAAGCCTTGTTTGCAGAACATTAGCTCGTTCTGCCTGCCAGCATAGCTTTGTATGAAGAAAATGCAACATTGGAGGAGTAGTAGTGTGGTACTGACCAACTGGTTTCTAGATTAGGGTTATTCCTGGTTTGTGTCATGAACCAGTTGGTGGAGAGTTTGTACAAGACCAAGACTGATTTGAGAGCCTGCTTTCATCTTGGAACAGTCTTTCAAGCAATATGAATTTCAATACCTAAATTTCTTTAAAAAAAAGAAAGGGTTGAGCTACTGAGTTATGACACTGCCAACCCATCAGCTTAAAATATGCATGAACAGGTTGAGAAATGAAAATTTAACAGCATAATAGAAGTCAATAATGGCTTTATAGTATTCTTCAAACAAAGCCACAATTCTAGTTTCACCTTTTCTCAGTGTGAGGTTTCTTTCCCAGCTGCCCTCACAAACACACTGCAAGACAGTGCTGGACAGGGATGGACGGACGTGGTTCCTGAGGTTCTGCTTCTTGCTCTGCATGGACATGCAGTTCATCTCTCTATGATCCAGTGTGGCCTCATAACCAGGGAGCCATTCCTCTTAGTCAGCGGGGGAGAGGTGTGCATCGTGTTATTTGGGGTGTACACGGCCTCCCTGGAGGCGTGCAGCCAGCTCCTCTTCCTCTTCAGATCTCCTACAAATGCTCTCAAATACAAAAATTCCATTCTCAGGAAGTGTTCCCTGGTCACGTCTCTGGAAGCCACTGTTATCCTGAACAGCTGGTCCCACAGCCTGTTCTTCTTGCAGCTAGAAAACTCTTTGAGGTTGATAGGCTTTGACCGTGAATGAAGAATCCGAAATTCCAGGTCAAAGTGCGCAACTGCGGGGCCTGACAGGATCAAAATGTTACTGCTGTTCAGTTTCCCATCTGTCCACGTAAAACTAGCAAAGGAAGAGTGAGAAAATGATGAGTTAATTCAAAATAATCAGTAAAGAAAGTATTCACTGGAAATTCTCCTTCATTACATTTAGTTATGTTGTTCTTACAACCCAACTGATGAGCAGTGGGATCTTTTAAGGATAAATGTTGGTCATAAAATCTGATAAGGAAAGCAATTCTGCAGCATTTCTGGTTTTCCTTTCCATGGAGAGAAATCATGTAAAGCAAGAGAAAGAAATTGGCACTTGCCTGTAGGAGCCTGTTGTCACTCTAATGCCATCAATTAACATGAACTTTTCACGGACTTTTCCAATGATTTTGGCGCCTGACCTGGTGCAGTACGTGCTCCCCGTGATAATTCGAACCCTCATCAACTGTTAAAGACACGGCAAGAGTCAGGTGGACTGCAAAGCTCAGTGATTGCATTTAAAGGAGTAACACAGCAATAACCATCCCTGATGAACTGCACACTGGCACAAGAGTCACCCACTAGGAACCAAGTGAGGATTTTGTCTTGGTTTTGTAGGCAAAGAGGTGACATTAAGGGGCAAACCCATAAACTGACTGTGCAGAATGTGACTGTGAAAATTCCTGTCACCTAATCATCAGGATCCAAATTCCACAGACTCCTGAGAGCCTGCTTCTCCCTCAGCCTTCAAAGTCTTGGCGAGCCCAAGCAACTCTGGTCATGCTTTAGGAACTGGACATTCCTCCTGCATTTCCTTGAATGTTCAATTAGTATTTGTGCTCAGAAAGCAGCTGTAACATCCAATTACAAAGGTTTCCGCTTTCCTATTAATTGCTGTCTTATGTAAGAATAGTTAAATCTTCCAAGATAGAACTGGAGCTACATAACACCCATTTTAAGTTGTGGCAGTAGGTGTAATAATTTCTTCTTTTGACAGCTTCAGGATTACAGTCATAAGAGGATCAGTTCCCTACCCCTATGAATATGACAAGGCTCACCTTTTCCTGCTCAAGGTCAACTCCCAGATCCTTGCACATTTTTAGAAAGTGGGAAAATGAAGACTGATCTAGAAGGATATACACTTTAACTTGCCGTTGGCTACAGGCTTCCAAGAGGTCTGTGAAGATATCAGTGTCTGTGAAGGAATCCATAACCAGGGCAATCATCTGGAAATGAGTTTCAGAAAAAACCATTAGGGTGTTTCCACAGCATCACAAAGGAGATAGCACATGAGAAATTTGAGTTTCAAATTAAATACTTCCCCCCTGCCTTTTTTTCAGGTGGTTATGGAACATGGTACAGTCTTCTGTGATAAAGAGTATTCTTCCTCACCCTGAGATAGAACTAGACACCTGGTTTTGCCCTATGTTAGGCAAATTTGATCTCTTCCTAAGCAGGAGAGATTTTTCTCTTGAGAACAGATGTATTTTCCTCAAAAGATCTGCCAGAAGAAAAAGTTGAGCTTACTTCCAATACTATAGTTTTCCCATCTTCCAACTTTTCAAATATAAAAAGAAACAGTAAGAAAACCCAAAACCACCAGTGTCTGACTGCTCTTTATATCTCAGCTCTCTGTTTAAGAGAAAAGTGAGGTTCGTCTTCACCTTACTATTCAGATTCTCATATTTCAAGTCAACATCTGAATAAAACATCCCTTGAGAGCCAGCTCCTACCCCCACAGATCTTCCCCATGGGCTGAACCCCAGAATTTCCCGTGGATCCTCCACGGGATGGGGAAGCAACGGCTATTTCAGAGAGCTGGGAATGGGCACTCGGAATTTATCGCTCACGGGGGCCAGCTCCGAGGGAATTTAGCGGCACCCTGAGAGCCCGGACTCGGTTTTCAGCAATAGCGGAGACAAAAAGCTGGCAAATGATGAACCTGGTTAAAAAATAACTACAAAAGATGGTGGGAAAGACATAAAGCAATACGAAACAGCGGAGTAATTAAAAACGGAAGGTTATGTAAGAGTAAGCGGGGAAGAACGAGGCGGCCCCGGGAGCCGCGCAGCGGGAGCTGGGCGCTCCGCGGGTGCTCACCTGCCGGGCGGAGCGGATCTGGCGCCGCACCGCCTCCTTGCAGCCGTAGATGCTGTCCCCGCAGCCGGGCTGGAAATGCGCCTCCACCCGCGTCAGCCCGCGGAAGGCGCCGCTGCCGAAGCCCGGCCAGCCCAGCTCCAGCGCCGGCGGCTCCAGGTCCGAGCGCTCGGGGAAGTAGGTGAGCGACGAGGCGTCCAGCGAGGCGCCGGCCGAGGGCTCGACCGCCGGCTCCGAGCCCGCGGCGGGCGGCAGCGCGG